>ML790400.1:156421-246564 GCA_009831015.1 Picea engelmannii | reverse complement strand
ATTCACTCACTCCCCCAAAACAAATCCCCCCACTCCCCCAAAACCCATGAATTAATTTAATTTAGTAAATAATTTTTTAATCAACAATTTAGGAGTATTTTTTTAGGTTTTTATCTGTTTAATTAGGTCAGATTTTAATTACAAAATATAGTGATTTGGAATTTTAACAACCCACCGAAAAACGGTGCTATAGGGCCACTTTTTTATTCTAAGGTTAAATTTTTTGGGCCAAAGTTCTCCTTTTGAGGTCATAGTTCTCACTAAGTTGGTGACTCTGCCCAATTCATCCATAATTTATAATTTCTTAATCCCTTATCCGATCAATTTAAAAAATTGAATCTTAACTTACACTTACTTGTATTTATAAAATCAAGTTGTTCTCTTATTTGGTTACTATACATATTTCTCATCTCTCTTTTTCCCTCAAAGCATCTTCAAAACATAATATCCTTTACACAATTTTTAAATCCAAAAGAAATAAACTACTGTAACAACTATGAAATCTTAAATAAATTAAAACCCATTATCCTAGTTTTACAATTCTTAGTTTACCTTCAAAACATAATATCCTTTACACAATTTTATAAAACATAATATCCTTTACACAATTTTAAAATCCAAAAACAAATAAACTACTATAAGTATGAAATCTTAAATCAATTAAAACCCATTATCCTAGTTTTACAATCCTCCCAATAATTTACCATTTGGGAGTTCCAATCCCATATTTAAAACAACACTTAATTTTTAATATTCTATTATCTTTAATTACTTTTAGTCTTAAACATTAATTTTAATATTTAAAATGTTTAATAAAAAAATACAAATTTTATATATATTTAATGTTCAATAATCCTTCTTTGTTCGTTTCATTTATATTCTACGGAACATTCTCGATATACTACCTATTGTCTCATCAATCTTCATATTTGAAGTCAGTGAATGATTAGCTCATTTGGTTAATAATAAGATATTTATTTTAAATCTGGTATTTAATGTTTTACTTTTGGTCTCACAAAGATTGGAATGACTGTTGACGTATACTTATATTTTGGCAAAGGATATTAATGCCATTTCACCTATTGCGAATGTCCAACTGAGTATTTTATAATATTTTAATGGTAAGGTAGTTATTGTATATGTGTACTACTTGTTAATTAAGTAAGATATTAATTAAGTAAGATATTAAGTATGTATTAATATATTATAGTATTTTTTAATTAAGTAAAATATTAAATATTTATTAATATATTGATGGTTTATTAATTTATGTATATATTTAATTAATTAATAATAAGTATATTTAAATAAAGTGGTTGATATATTTTTTTTATTAATTTAAAAGGATGGAAAATGATTTTATATCAATTAATTAAGTAAAAATGTAGTGATTGCTAATATTACTTTACTTTGTTATTTATACTAAAAGGATGAAAAATGATTTTATATCAACCATTTAAGTAAAAATGTAGTGATTGCTAATATTACTTTACTTAAATGTAGTTGTTACTTGTACTAAAGTGGTTATTGTTTTTACTGATTATAAAGGTAATTTTTTTTGTTGTTGTTGGTGTTGTTATTGCAATTTGATGACACAAAGAAAGGATAAATGCTGCCCTTTATTTAAATGTAGTTATTACTAGTACTAAAGTTGTTAAAGTAGTTATTGCCATTTTTTATTATGAAACAATAAAATGCTTTTTTTTTCTTTTTATTGTAGTAAAGTAGCTACTCTTAAACAATCTTGCTAATAAGATGTTTTTTTTTGTTTGATGTTGCTATTGCAGGTTGATGACACAAATGATAACATAAAGAGAGGATAAATGCTGACGTTACTTTGCAGTTGTTACTGGTACTAAAGTAGTTAAAGTAATTATTGCATTTATTGATTATGAAGATAAACACTAAGATGCTTTTTTTTTTTTTGTTGGGGTAAAATAGTTATTCCCTAAAGGTAAACAATCTTGCTATAAAGGTAAACAATCTTGCTAATAAGATGCTTTCTTTTTGTTGGTGTTGCTATTGCAATTTGATCATTTATTGATTATGAAGATAAACACTAAGATGCTTTTTTTTTCTGGGTAAAATAGTTATTCCCTAAAGGTAAACAATCTTGCTAATAAGATGCTTTCTTTTTGTTGGTGTTGCTATTGCAATTTGATCACACAAAGACAGGTTGTAAATGATGCGGTTAACGTTGTTGCTAGTTCTACTATGTTCATGTTGAGGTTGTTTTCATTTTCAGAACCCCAGAGGATATGAGATTTACTTTCGCTGGAAATCGTCATTATTTTCAGTGGACTAAAGGCTTAAAGGCTAAGTATTTCTACGAGAAGCTATTGATTTCATCAGACTATTAAACTTGAAGAAATCTTACCTAATCCGAAGAAAGTGTTGGTAATATTACTTAACAACATAGCACAATGTATTGAAGGAGTTCAAAGATTCCATTTGTTTGGAAGTTTCTTTGGAAATTTTAATACAGGCGACGTCCAAGGAAAGCGAAAAGCTATATATAGGCGAGGAAGAACTGCGAAAATATACAGTTACAGTAGCAAGGAAGTAGTAATGGCTTTTGTTTCTGTAGCGCCGCTTGTTTCCAAATTGAGCCTCCACAAATCGTTGATCAGCTCCACGAACGATCTTACGGCTCTCAGTAAACCACTTTCAAATAGTCGAATGTTAAGGCCAAAGAAATTTGTCACTCCAATCGCTAGGAGCTTGAGCTTCACCGTTACAGCTGATGATGAACACAGACGCAAAGGCAACCATCATTCCAACATCTGGTACCATGATGCCATACATTCTCTCACGACGTCAACGTCTTATGGGGTATTAAGCTTTATCTCATTTTATTCTTCTACCTACATTCATTGAGAACTAATGGATTAATCGGTTTAATCTCTGCAATTTCACATGTTAAAATCCATCATTCATCAATCTCTGCAAGATAACATTGTATTGCATTTCAATGCGCCGTAATCAGGCCACTGAATATCGTGAACGGGCTGAAACGCTTACTGAAGAGATCAAAATTCTACTGTTGAGTGACATGGAAGATAGCTGCAGTGACAGTGATCGTGATTTAATCCAACGGCTTCAGATCGTAGATACTATCGAGTGTCTGGGAATCGATCGCCATTTTGACCCTGAAATAAAAGTAGCGCTGGACTACGTTTACAGGTTAAGCATTTATATAGTGATACATGAATTTCATGAATTTGATTTACCTTTTCTAGGATTGATGGATGCCATGTACTTCTGGCTGATAACTCATTCCTTGATTATTAAAACCTCACTCATGATGAGCAGATGCTGGAACGAAAGAGGCATCGGACTGGGATCGAAAGATTCCTCCATCAAAGATCTAAACGCGACCGCTTTGGGATTTCGGGCACTCCGAGTGCATCGATATAACGTTTCCCCAGGTAGTAGCTGCAGCTGAGCACTTTGGATTAGAATATAACCTTGATGTTGTTTGAAATTAAAATGAAGTCACCTGAGATGACATTGGATACTTTACTTTAATTCTCATAAAATATCATGCCTTGATGAAACAGGTGTTTTAGAGAATTTCAAAGATGAAAACGGCCAGTTCTTCTGCAATTCCAGTGATGAAGAAGAACTAGGAAGAACTGATAAACGACTGAAAAGCATGTTGTCATTATTTCGCGCTTCGAACATTTCATTTCCGGGAGAAAAAGTGATGGATGAGGCAAAGACATTCACAAGAGAGTATCTAAACCAAGTTTTAACAGGAGAGGCTGTAACTGACGTCGATCAAAGCCTTCTGAGTGAGGTAAGCTGTAAACATTTTTTTAAACTTCTGCGCACGCTCTTGGCATCAGGAAAAATTTTATTTTATTGTATGTTATGTACCCTCTTAGCATCAGCAAAGTCTTATCTGATTAGTGTTTTGCAGGTGAAATACGCATTGGAATTTCCATGGCATTGCAGTGTGCCGAGATGGGAAGCTAGGAGCTTTATCGAAATATATAAACAAAACAATTCGTGGCTAAAGTACTGACCTTGTCAATAAGATTTGAATTTCAATAAGTAGAAAAATGATATTGAATTTCATGGAGTGCTGTGAATACACTAATCTATATGTTTGCCACTTACGCTTTTAGGTCCAATATCAACCAAAAAATTTTAGAGTTGGCGAAATTGGACTTCAATATTGTGCAATGCACACATCAGAAAGAGATGCAACTTATCTCAAGGTGGTTTCGCATTAGACATTCCGATGTATCTAATTATCATGTAAAGATTCATTGCTTCTCAATTTAGTGGCATGACCCTCTATTATGTGCATATATATAGCTGGTGGACAGACTCACATCTACAGCAGCTGGATTTCTATCGGAAACGCCACGTGGAGCTTTACTTTTGGGTGGTTCTAGCGGCATTTGAGCCCCAGTTTTCTACCAGCAGAATCGCCTTCACAAAACTTGCTACACTGTGTACTGTTCTAGATGATCTATATGATACTCACGGAACATTGGACGAAGTCAAAATCTTCACAGAGGGGGTGAGAAGGTGAAGTCAAATTCAAATTATAGCCGTGAACTATTCGTCCGTAGTCTCTAAGCATATTCAAATTATGTCATGAGCCAGTAACGTTGTGTTATCTTCTATATAACGGGAAGATTTTTTCTTTTAAATAAAAATCTTGTATTGTTTTCTGTGCTATTTTCAGATGGGACATTTCGTCAATAGGCAGCCTTCCAGACTACATGAAAAAAATATTCGAGTTCTTCATGAAGACATCGAATGAATGGACTGCTGAAATTGAAAAAAGACAAGGGCGGGATATGGCAGCGTACATACGAAAAAATGGGGTATGTACAGTTATGTATATTTCTTCGTATGTACAGACAACTAGGCAAAACATATTTCTTTTCTTCTTGGTAAAAGCACTGTTCATATTCTAAAAAAATCAATGAATCTATTTGACTGGTTGCTCCATGTTCAGTGGGAGCGATACCTTGAATCTTATCTGCAAGAAGCGGAATGGATAACGACTGGATTTGTCCCCTCGTTTGATGAGTACTTGAAGAATGGGCAGGCCAGCTCAGGGATGTGTGTGTTAAGTTTGATTCCGCTTCTGTTAATGGGTCAAATTCTACCGGACGACATTCTGCAGCAAATATTCTATCCATCCAAGATCCATGAGCTCTTAGAATTGACGGTCAGACTGAAGGACGACATAACAGATTTTGAGGTATGTGGCATTAAAATTAGTATTTATTTTTAAAGCGTTTAAAGCAGATGAGATTTGCGTGCGTTTTAACATTTTCCACTATGAATGAAGCAAGAGAAGGAACGCGGGGAGATAGCCTCAAGTTTAGAGTGTTATCTGAAAGAGAAACCTGGATCTACCCGGGAAGATGCTTTAAATCATATGAATGGCATCCTGGATCTTTCTTTCAGTGAATTGAATCGGGAATTTCTGAAGCATGACAATGTGCCGCTGTGTTGCAAAAAATTCGTTTTCAATTTTGCACGGGGCATGCACTTCCTCTTCAAATACAAAGATTTCGTATCCATTTCCAACAAGGAGGTAAAGGACCAAATAGTCAAAGTTCTTGTCGAGCAGGTGCCCCTCTGAATATTTGATCTGATTACAATTTCTTAATATGGAAATAATTCCGTCTCGAGGATGTACACAGAATAAATGGGTCTTCGCTCACTCATTTTTCATATATGACAATGCAATTTTACTTCTATTTATATATTTTGCCAATTGAATTACATGAAAATTTTCAAATCATTCGAGATGGCTGTACGTTCTACTGAAATAAGAAGTTGACATTTTGAATCTTTTTTAAATTTTAGTGAAATGTGTTTATGAAATTTTGAAACTTTATATATGTATATATATATATATATTTCAATTGAAGTCAAGCTCTCCTATATTTTGTGAATTTTGATGTATAATAAAATTTTGGGAATTTTCGTGTATAGTAAAAATGATAAGAATTTGACCTTTGAAATATTTTTAAAATTTTAGTGAAATGTGTTTATGAAATTTTTACCATATATATAAATTGAAGTTTTTGAAATTTACATATATTTTGTGAATTTTGATGTGTAATAAAACTTTGTGAATTTATGTGAATATTGATGTGTAATAAAACTTTGCGAATTTTAATGTATAGCAAAAAAAATGAGCTATTTAGAAAATTCTGTTAGCCTTTTAATAAAAAAAAATTTTAATTTGATGTTATTTAATTTCTCAAATTTTCATTTAATTATATGTTTATTTTTGCAAATTTTTGAAAAAACTAATTAACAAATTTCTTTTGTTCACAATTATTTTAATATGAATATATAATTTTCTAAAATAAGTATATAAACACAATTTGTAACAACAATTTATTCTACCTTTTTCAAAATTCCACATTTTTCAAAAATTCTAGGAAAATTATTAAATCTATTATTTTGAAAATCAACAAATTCATATTTGAAATAACATTCTATAAAGTTTTGTGTTCCAATCAATTTTTATCTCTAGTTATGCTTGTGTAATTTTAGTGCATGGTGAAATTACTTTTTTTTCACTCCATGGTTACAACCTCCACTGAACTTAGAAATCTCTCATGATGTTAATTTTTCTTCTTTTGGAAATGGGTTGTTTAACTCAAGGTTTCAACCCCTCCTAGAAAAATTATTTGTACATTGGGTTTGCATAGCATTATATTTCTATGTCTGCTCATTTATGATGTTTATCTAGTTATTTATTTAAGTATGTATATGTTTATCAAAATGAATAATGTTAATTTATTGGCTAGCAAATGAAAGAGCTTACAAATTTCTTTTACATATTGGAAGATGGCTCTTCATATTCAACTTAAAGTATTTTCTAATTAAAAGGTCAATTTCATTAATTTTGGACTAATAAGTAAGAATCTATACTAAGAAATGGTGAATTAGGATTTCAAAAATGTGATTATTGGTGTATTTAAAGTGGAAAATTTGATTCTAAAAGTGTGTGTGTGTGTGTGTATATATATTTAATAAAATGAGGTGATGAAAATTTGGCATTTTACATATTTTTTAAAATTGAATCTCTAGAAATTCATATACACCTTGTGAATTTTAATATGTAGTAAAAACATCCTATGAAATTTGACATGTAATAAGCATGCACTTTGTAGAGCATTGTGTTATCTTTCTAATAATATTTTTCAAAAAAATATAATTATCATTTAATTTGTCAAATTTACATTTAATTATTTGTTTGTCTTTGCAAATTTATAGAAAAGTTATCAAGTGAATTTTCTTCACACTAACTATTTAAAACCATTTTAACGTTATATATATAATTTTCTAAAACTAACTATTTAAAACCATTTTAATGTTATATATATAATTTTCTAAAACTAACTATTTAAAATCTACACAAACATAGTTTTTTTCCAGGTTTTTCTAAATTTGTTTTCAAAAAAATGTTATATCTATTATTTTGGAAGTCAACAAATTGATATTTGAATCACATTTTATAATTTTTTGTGTTACCAACAAGTTTTTCTCTCTAATTTATATAATCTAGAAAATACCCTTTTGAAAAGTAAACATCCACCGGTGTCCCGTGTACTTTTCTGTAATTTTTTTTCTAATGATGGGTACCTTCATAACTATGGAATTTTCTTTTATGTATAAGTTCTAAAACAAAATAAATTAAAAACATAATTTATAAAAATAAAAATGATAAAATGATATGCCATTGGATAGAGGATTTGAGTTCACAAATTTCTTTTACATGTTGGGAATGACTTTAGATGTCCAACTTAAAATATTCTCTCATTAAAACATCAATTTCATTAAATTTGGACTAATAAATACAAATATAGACTAAGAAAGTGTGAATTTAAATTTAAAAAATGTGAATATTGGTGTATCTAAAGTGCAAAATTGGATTTTAAAAGTGTGAATACTTTTAATATGTATTTGGATTTTAATATTTTGAATTTGTTTTCTTCTATATATATTATAAGTAAATCCAAGATTAGTGTACAACATTTTATTTGTTCTGTGCATGCATAATATCATAATGACATGCATTGATAAAAATATTGAGATTGAAGATAAGAAACAAAATAAAAATAAGTGATGAAAATCATTGCATTACAAAGTTGTACTTATTCATAAATATTTAAGGCTATACATTAAGGTTCCATATATAAAAAAAAGATACAAAGTTGCACTTATTCATAAATATTTAAGGCAATATACAATAAGGTTCCATATAAACAAAAAGATGACTATGAGTCAATACTTTTTACCAACTTCCTCACCTTAAATGCAGACACTATAACTTGTTTATTATGAAAAATTTTATTAAAAAAACCACATCCCAAGCTAGAAGAGAAAGAGATAAATTGATATTCAATAGTTTTACCTAAAACAAATTATAGTTATTAATTAAATTTAACTACTAATTTATGAGCGATTACATGATAGATTCATTAAAATTTAATGATAAATATAAAAGTTTTTGATTGAAAAAACGTCTCATCATTGGAATCACTCTCACTCTCTCCATTATGTTCAACATGTTATCGTTATGCCTTACTTGCTTCAAATCCATTCCAATTTATTTTTATTGCCCCTCCCTTTCATCTTGCCTTTGGTAATCATTCCCATATGATAATATTCATATCGATACACGACATTCCTTCTATTCCAACAACTCACTCTTAATTTCATTTTAAACATTTTTTATTAAACACCTTTTTGTGTTTCTATGTTTTTACGCAATGTTATGTGATGCACAGAGTTGGTGGTGTGTGGTTTCATCATCCAAATGCTACATTTTATTGATTTATTTTTGACAAAGTTGTGGCCTTGGAAAAAAAGGTTGATCAATTTCTAGTTGTTAGATTAGCTTCAATTGGAAACCATTGTTGCATCATGTCTATATTATGCCACAAATGATTTCTATTGGTTCGTTTCTCATTCATTCAAGGAAGTGAAAAACGGACATGTCGTAATGTAATGTCAACCATTTGATTCCTCCAAAAGAAATTAGTAATATGCATGTGTTCAAGGTCATTTTTTTGACAAATTAAATGTTTGAGGGCCCACGGTAAGAGACCACATGATCTTTGCACTTGCATTGTAATTGGTGGCTAGCATCGAAATCCCCCCCACATGATCGATGATCTTTATTTCTCCTTAATTTTGGTTGGTATATTGATTGAGGTGATCGAAGTCTAAGGTAAGAGGAAGAATCTACAAGCATCATGCATAAAGGGATATAGAAGATGGAATTTTGATAAGGTAAGGGGTATTAGTGGAGAATGGAGAGTTTTAGAGAGGAATAAAGGATCCAAAGAATAGGTAATACTAGGAGGAATACTCAAGGGTTTACGAAGAAGAGAGAAGAGTTTACACATTGAAAATGGAGAGAAAAGAATAAATATATAGTGAAGAAGATAGAATTTAAGAGAAGTAAAATAAGAAAAAAATCTTATGTAGAGTACAAAGGAGAGGAGAGGAAATAATGTTAAGAGCCTGTAGAATAGGTAAGAAGTATACAAAGAAGAAGAAGGGGTTGAAGAGGAAAAGAAGAATCCAAGAAGACAAAGACTTTGCAGTAATTCAAGAGAAAAGAAGGTTAATGTAAATTTTTTTAAGTTGAACACCATGTAAATGAAGTCCTAGCTGATATTAGCTGATATTGAGACTAGCATGCAAAATAATTTAGTATGAGAAGAGAAATAGATTTAAACTCAGTTGTATGTACAATAGTTGAGTCTTCGATACCTTTAAAACTTTGTTAAAAAATTCTTAGTTTTAATAAGAGTGCATGTTGTGTATAGTTTCTAGGAAAAAAATGTATGTGTTTGTCTTAAGTTTTGCACTCTAAGTGATCAGGTAGGAGTTTAGCATCTTATCGGTTCATTTAATATCAAATATTTTCTTCTCTATGTATAGAAGATAATTTGTATAGGTGTTATAGCAAGATTTGTCTCACCCTATGCAATCTTGCACAGAAGGCCTTTTCCATTTCCCCATGCAGAATTATCATCCTTGTTTGTAAATCCCAAAGCTAAAAATACATATTTTTTCACATGTATGCACCTTGCCTACTATACAACATGTATAAACGCAGGCTGCACCACTACATCCCACATACATAGGGATTTGTGCCCAAAAATGAAAATTAATGTCGGGTTTCCATGTCACGATAGGAGATCTATGATCCTTGGCCTTCTATATACTGGAAACGTTCCGACTCTACCCTTCAGGTCCATTTGAAGGCTATAAATGGGTCAATTCTGAGCTATGGAAAAGAGGAGAAGGAATTCAACTTTTAGAGAAAAGTTACTCTGGAGAAATTATTTACTTCATATTGAGGCTACATCCCTTTCTCCTTTAAGTTTGAACACAGTGTTCAGCCCGCAAGCTCTTCTCTTATTGATTGAGAACCTCATTGTTTCTCTTTTATGAGATTGACTTTTGTAGAGGATTGAAGTGGTGGAGGCCCAGCTAGAAGGAACTTAGTTTCTCAGTTCTGAACTGTGCCAACATGGAAGTCTGTAACATTTTCACTTTTGTTGATCATTTCTTAATAGAAATACTTTTTTTCCCGTCCAATTGATATCTTACAAATATTTGAATTATTATTCCATGGGTGTATTTGTCATGGTTATTAACGGATTATGCTATTGAATGTGATAACATAATTTATTATCACCATATGCTTTCTTTGCTTGGTTGTTGAGGACTAGTTGCAGGTATATTGTTTTGGGTCAAGTGTTCAACGATGGACTTCATCGAACATCTGAATGAGGTGGACATTTTATTTTGTATTGCTAGCATATTTGTTTACATAGAATACTTGAGAATAGAGTTGATTTCTACAGTCATTTCTGTCTATTGTGGTTTACCCTAGCCATAGAGAGATTTTCCTCGTAATATAATTGACGACCACACTGGGGATTGAATCTTCTTTCTTAGGGTTTGGAATACTTTTCTCCTTAGATTGCTCGCATTCCTATTGTGTTTCTTTTCATATCATTTATTGACAACTTTTGTTCACTCTGGGTCTGAGTTTTTCATTCGTCTCCCTTTCTTGACTTTGTTTTTAAAACATATACATGGTTTTTTGAATGAGATTTGCGCATATACATGGGTTGTCCCTCTGCAAACTGCATACATATGCTTTGTTTCCTTGAATAGTCGCGTACATCATCCTTATTTTCTTGTTTGATGTGTTTGGTGGTTGTTGGGTGGGATTTGATGTTTGGTGAGCCTTCTTGGATCTCTGTAGTGATTGTTAAGTGCCCGTGGGATGACAGGAAACATGTCTGGGGTTGAATTTTTGGGCAAAGTCTTTCTCATCACCTTTTCATTTTGATTGTTCTTGTACATTGGGTTGGGTGTTTCACTCCTTGATATTCTGCTTGAGTTATGTCTTTCTATTCACAATAGAGTTTTATATATCAAGTTGTTGTTCAGTCCATGCATTTTCATTTTTCTTATATTGAAAATAAAAAAGTATTAGGAATTTTGAATTGCTTGGCATTTTTTATCTTTTGAGTCTTTTGTCATTAGCTTAGTGCATGTAAAGAAAGGTTTCATTTTTACTTCAGAATTGCAGAATTGAAATTGAAAATTGCATGTGTTTTTAGAGGCATATCACTCATTGAAAATTGAAGTTAGGACTTTGTATTATATTCATATTTACTTTTCTTGTTGAGTAATAACATCATGAGTTTCACTAACATACCTTTTTGAGTAATCAAGACCACTAAAATTAACGATATAATTTAAAATTGATTAGTCACGATTTTATTTTCTAGGGTGCACAAACTAGCTTAGGATTTAGTTCCTTGGAATAGGATTTTGTGAGTAAACTTCTCCAAGGAAATTAAATCAACATATGTGTCTGACAATGGGAGTGGAGAAATACATTGTATAATTTGTAGTATTAGGAGGCTCTTTTCACACCGGAGTTAATCACGAGGTCGCACAAGGTTGGTTGAGGAGATATCCCCCCGATACCTTCTTACTATCAGAGATATTTTTGGGGATCTATTCATATTTGGGGATCTTTCTAGTGCCTTTACCTCTGTGAGAGGTGGTACTTTCAAGGTTTCCGGATTCGCTACCCTGCCCATACGGGGGCCTGACTTACGACTTTTCGCTTGTGAATGGTTATACATTGGTTTCTTAGTTGCTTGACTTAGGTGCCACATAGGTTACTTGCAGGGGTTATTTTGCAGGTACCCTGGGTCAGATAAGGGTTGGACAACACACAACCTTTATGGAGGATTACCTCTCCGGGGGATCTGACCGACTGGTTGTTAAGAACACGAGGTCCCTTATAACTGATTTTGTTACCTCTGATCTTTAGCAGGGAGTCTCGGGCCCCTCTTGGGTGAGACATACCTTCTTTAGGGAGGGAGGCCACTTTCAGCCACTCTACCTCGTTTGTGTGCATATTGGTCGTTTGATTTTTGGTGTGCTCTTTGATTACTAGTTGGCCTTAGTTTTTTTTTTGTCTTTAGAGTCTTAATTCATCGTGGAGTCGGACCAGCATCCCCGTCGGTCCCATCGCTTGTTATAGTTACCACCGGATTTCGAGTATTTTCCTTCTAAAATGTGTAGAGTTATTAGATGTGGTACACACATCTCCACTCTTCATACTTGTGATTCTACAAGGATGAGTATTGAACCTAGTCTTTAGAACAATCAGATCCCTTCGACTCCCACACCTACTATAGTTAATGGAACCCCTTCGACTCCTGCAACCACAATTGTTGTAGTGTCGGAGGCACCTATCATTACTATGGCTCGACCTATAGTGAATGCTCAATCTCTTTCCTTGAACCCTTTTGGGTCTCTTGGTTAGGCTATAATGTTCAATCTATCCCTATGGCCTCTAGTCTTTTTCCTATGGTATGCTAAACTTTACTTTGAAGTTTTTGAATGCCATCCGAGCTTCTGTCCCTAATGCTGGCATTCAACTTGGGGGAACTACACCTCCTTATACTCCATTTTCACTTGGTGGTTCTCAAATCCCTCAAATGACTTGTAATATGGGAGGCATTCCTTCTTTTAACCCCAGGTCTAATCCTCTTTCTTCTGGGTGGAACAACTAACCTGGCGGACAAGCTTCTGCTCAAGTTTTTTCATATACCCCTACCTCCTTGGTGTCGATTCCGAAAAATACGTTTGGCATGACGAATACACCTCTATTCTCCGCATTCACACCCAGAGGAGGTCAATTTATAGTTTGGGCAACCCCCAACCCCGATCCAATCCGACTAGAGGAAATTTTTATAACCCCCATTAGAACATTCCTACTGGAAGGATGCCCAACAAACCTTTTATGAATTAGCTAGAAGGAGGTTCTTACAATATCGACCAAGGCCATGGTGCTTACTGGAACCCTTGATGGGCTGCATTTCCTTGAAGAAAATCTTTCCAGGGAGCTTGAGACCAGATGTCGCAACCCCGTCTCCCTTTTCTAGCCACGCTTAATCTTCCATACTTGTATAAGTTGATGAATGACCCTATTAGTCATGATCCTAGATGGCCCCCTATCCCCACCAAGATTCCTTTGGACATTCTAAAATTCGAAGGTAAGAATGGCAAGGATCCTGGTGATCACATTAATACTTTTCACCTATGGTGCTCCTCGAATTCCCTTAATGATGATTCTATTCGGTTAACATTATTTCAACGCACCCTCATTGGGGTCGCTGTGAAATGGTATATCGAGCTTCCTAGGGGGGGCATATGGGACCTTTAGTCATATGGTGTTGGTCTTCCTTAACCACTTCCAATTGTCATTTTGTTACGATGTTGGCCTAGAACTTCTGTCGACTTTATGCCAGGACACGACCGCTCATATCTCGGATCATATCTAGGAGTGACATAGATGGAAGAGTTTGATTAAGACCTCCATACCCCCGACCTTTCTTTTAGAATGGTTTATTAATTCTTTGCAGCCTCCTATCTCGAAGGATGTTGCTACATCTGGGGTTATCACTGAGGAAGAAGTGATCTACAAAGCCCAACAATTAGATCTTATATATGCTCAGTCTGGGATGTTATACCACATTCTTACAAAGACACTGTGATCAACTTATGACCCTAGAAAAAAGCTCGGACCTCATGGAAATAGCATTGTAGGCTCTGCCAATGTAAAATCCACAGACTCGGTTATTATCACTAAAATTTCGTCCGCAAATGGTTACAAGAATCCAGCATCTTCAAACAGCTATGAGTCCACCCATGGACCAAAATTACCAAAAAAACATTTTCAAAAGGTACAAACTATAGAACCAGTTATAAAATCAAGATTCGTTATGACTACATAGGGCATGCGCGCACATGCGCACGATGCACGACTGTGGATGCTAAAAGCCGCACACACCTAAGAATGGCGCATTTATGATGTTGGTCGGCCTCTCACCCACTTTTGGTTCAGCTTCCAAGTCTATTTGACTTCTAAATCTCAGCTGGATCTGACTGGGTGGTTGGTCAAAGACCTAAAGGTGCCCTAAATAGCCCCTTTTCACACTAAAAGTTGGTTGCACAATACCTCAAAGTGGTGCTATAAAACAAGGCCATGGGTGCACTACATTTTTAAGGAATTCATTTGCAAGGTTATGCTGCTACTATTCTCTTGGGGAAACCTCTTTTCTCATCAAGGGCACACTAGAACCATTGCATTTGGGCAATATACATCACCTTTTGAGTGGGTTAGCTTGGGATTTTTTCACCATTTCTTTCAATCTTTCAAGTTGTAAGAAGAGCTCAATCTTGGGGGTCCAAGAGCCCTCCCTTGGAGGAAGAAGGGACCTAAAGTCCCCTTTCTCTTCAGTGTTTTATTTTCACTAATACAATCCTTTCCATTGGTGACATGAGACTTGTTTGTTTCTTGTTCTTATGTCTCTATGCACAATAGTTTAATTGTTTGTTTTCCTTTCCTAGTTTATTTCTTATCTTAGTCTTTTATGTTTATTCTTTTAACCCTTTCCTTTACAGTTGTCTAGCTTAGCTAATCCAACTGAGCTTGTAAGCACCTCTGTTTTTCTCATTTAGGTGACAAAAGAGGCGCAACAGATTGGCAACTCCACTGGGGAAAGGTATCAATTTCGTACCCCATTTGGGTTATTTTAGCTCGTGTTTCTGTTTATTTAACCTGTAGGTACCATAACCGGCCCAAGCCGACCTACATGAAGCCGAATTCAAAGCTGAGTTGAAGGAATTTCATCCGAAATTTTCTTCACGGTCATGTGACAGGTGTGCGCAAGTTTATCAACCCATAGTCGCGCATCGTGCACACGTGCACCAAAACCACTATATTACTGAGCATCTTCTGTGCACTCGTGCCCATAAGTCTTTTTCAGTTCATGCATTGCCGCTCACACCGCCTTTGTCTACTCTAAGACCCGCACACCCATGCAGAAAAATACCAATCTGTTGCACCTCTTTTGTCACCTAAATGAGAAAAAAAGAGGTGGTTACAAGCTCAGTTGGGTTAGCTAAGCAAGACAACAGTAAAGGAAAGGGTTAGAAGAATAAACATAAAAGACTAAGCTAAGAACTAAACTAGGAAGGAAAAAAAGTAATTAAACTATTATGCATAGAGACATAAGAACAAGAAACAAACAAGAATCATGTCACCAATGGAAATGATTGTATTAGTGAAAATAAAATACCGAAGAGAGGGCTCTTGGACCCCCAAGATTGAGCTCTTCTTACAACTTGAAATCTTGAAAGAAATGGTGAAAGAATCCCAAACTAACCCACTCAAAAGGTGATGTGGATTGCCCAAATGCAATGGTTCTAGTGTGCCCTTGATGAGAAAAGAGGTTTCCCCAAGAGAATAGCAGCAGCATAACCTTGCAAATGAATTCCTTAAAAATGTAGTGCACCCATGGCCTTGTTTTATAGCACCACTTTGAAGTATTGTGCAACCAAATTTTAGTGTGAAACGGGGCTATTTAGGGCACCTTTAGGTCTTTGACCAGCCACCTAGCCGGATCCAGCCAAGATTTGGATGTCAAATCGACTTGGAAGCTGAACCAGAAGTGGGTGGGAGGATGATCAACATCATAAATGCGTCGTTCTTAGGTGTGTGCGGATTTTAGCGTCCACAGTCGTGCATCGTGCACATGTGCACGCGCGCCCTATGTAGTCATAGCACATCTTGATTTTATAACTGGTTGTATAGTTTGTACCTTTTGAAAATGTTTTTTTGGTAATTTTGGTCTATGGGTGGACTCATAGATGTTTGAAGATGTTGGATTCCTGTAACCATTTGTCGACGAAATTTCAGTGATAACATCGGTGACAAGCCATTTGAAAGAGTTGTCTCTAAACCAATCTGCAGGAGGGACAATTTCACATGTGTCTTCCAATTCCACTCATTCGATGGATGTACATTCCGTGCAATCGTTGCCCAAACCAAATGGTAACCAAAAACCAGACGGGATTAAGAAGAAATGACGTAATAATCGTAAGGATGGGAAAAATAATAATAAACCCAAGGATAATGGTAATAATGAGAAGAAAAATAATAATGCTGGAGAGGGAAAGAGAGAAAGACGTAAGGTGAAATTTCCCTATAAGCTTTGTACATACGACCACCTTACTCATTTATGCCCCAAACTTGCGGAAGATGTGAGGCTATTATCTCTACCTCCCACTGTGCTGACGAATATTTTTCCACATAACCAACACATGGCCTCGAGTTCCTCAAACGCCAGAAATGTGATTGGTGGGAGTCAAAACCTGTCGTTGCAAGATGACGACCGTTTGTGTATCAATATGGTCGATGTGAAAGTTAATGTAGCCACTCGATCTTGAGATTATAGCTCTTCACAGGCTATACCTGGTCTAGAATATCCTCCTCCTCCTCTATATATGACTTTACAGATTGAAAAAACAGAGCCACCGCCTCATATTCCGAAAGGAGTAATCAAGTGCTCTACCCACAATCCAAATGCTAGAGCTGCCCAAAACTACTATGAGTTAGAAGATTATGAATGGAATATGTTGGTAGAGCCCAGGAATGGGCTCTACTTGAAAATATATTACGCTTGAGCCCCAAGCTCAGGCAGAACTCTTTGTATACTAATGTAATTTAGTGTATATATCTTTTCTTTTACTTTTCGTCTTCAACTTGCTTATCGAGTTTTCCCTTGGTTGGAATATGCCAACGGAGTCTTCGGTCTACCTAGGATTCGCAGATGGAGCCAGTCATCATACACAGAACTTGGCTTCCTCCACTTGGGTGGTTTACACACTCGAGGGTCTACTGGTGTCTTCAGGTGGCGTATGCCTAGGGCCATCCACGAATAATGTGGCAAAATATAGCGTTGTTATAGAACTTTTGTGTGATTCTATCTCACATGGTATTCTCTCTTTAGAATTTCCCATGGATTCCCAGTTAGTAGTATGTCAGTTGAACGAAATTTACTGCGTGCATGATCCTACTTTACACCGAAGATTCCTACGGGTATGTCTTTTATAATGACAATTTGATTTTATTACTTATTATCACATTCTTAGGAGTTCTAATCATGTATCTGATGCATATAATAATTTCATTTTATATTGGAATTTGTCACATAACTAAAGCAAAGAAAACCATCTCATCAATGTACACATTGTAAATATAAGTAAAGTCGAAGATCCATGTTTTATATATATTTCAAAAAATATGATGTTTATAGTACAAAATTGGGGATAACACCCTCAATACACATATACAATTGATACTACAATATCCACGACATCTAATCCTATGGCGTCAGATGTGTGTCATGGCAAAAAACTACGGCATTTGCAAGACGCCAAAAGATTCACACCCAAGATCTGGGCACACCAACCACTTGCCGCTGCATGGCTTTTGACAGATCCTCTACTTGAACCATCGAAATCCTATGAGTCAAATGAGACAGGTTTCCTTGCACATTTTGAAGGACTCTCTCAGCTTCTCCTCCCGCTGCCTCGTCCCCCCCGTTCCTCCGAATATTTCGAGGAATCCCTTCCGGTTGTCACAGACCCATGTCTGCGTTACACAAGTGTCTAGTTAGTACTTAAGCATCATCCAAAAATATTTTTGTTTCACTATACAAAAATACAAAAAAATGAAATATTTAAAAACATTTGACATACCTATGTCCTCGTAGGTGGTCCCTAGTGGGAGTGGTATGTCAGGGTCCCCTCTGAAGTCAATCCCTACACTAGTACATTTGGGTAAAATTCCGATGATCCGTTTGACACAATTTCCACTTTATATTGTCGAGAGAACGAAAAACAACGGACCCCCTCAAACGTCGTTTCACATGATGTCACTTTTCCGATGACATAGATTTCATATTTATTGTGACGTTTCATACAGACATGTGTCATATCGGATTTGACTGTCCAAACCCCATATAGTCATTGTAAGACCGACCTCTCACAGGTGGCAAGACCAATGTCTTGGAGGTGTCAAGACTGATGTCTTGGACGTGGCAAGAGAGACGTCTTGGAGGTGGCAAGACTGACATCTTGGACTTGGAAAGAATGACTTCTTGGACATGGAAAGACTGACGTCTTAGACGTGGAAAGAGAGACGCCTTGGACGTGGCAATACTGACGTCTTGAACGTGGTAAGAGAGACGTCTTGGAGGTGGCAAGAGTGATGTCTTGAAGGTGCCAAGGTCAACATATTGGAGGTGGAAATAGAGACGTTAAGAGGTACCAGCTCTGATGTGGTTGCTATGGGAGCAACTCCTTCGTTACAACTACAAGCGAAGTAGAACTGATTTTTTTTTTTTTTTCTTTAGGCAAGAAGGTGACGACAACAACAGATAAACACACCACTGATGACGAACGCAAGCACGTAGTCCAGGAAAAAGGCAGCTAAGACTCCACACACATGGACAAGGGAAATTGGGCGAAACATGCGTAGAACAACAAGGAGAAACGACTACCTACCCGACACAACAGGACCACACCTACAAGCCAACGGAAAACATCCCCCTCCTGACACAATGACCTTGACGAACAAGACTAGAACCTCAAGGTGCACGAACCAAACACCTAAAGGCATTCAACCCGTGTGCAAAAAAAAACTTACAATGCTCGACAAAAATCACACTAAAGGCACTGACTCCGGCTAAGTTATCATTCGCCACTCTTCAAATAGGGCCCATCATGATCCCCTCATACGGAAGCATGCCATTCTCGAGTGATAGACGTGTAAATAACCTTAGCACAACACATCCTATCTGGACCAAGGACTCTAGAAAACTCCAACGTGGTAGGAGCCGAATAATGACAGGGAGACTATACCCACACCCCACACAAAAGGTTGACAAGACCCAAGAAGATGACTACCATGGAAGTCATGGCTTCGCCAACCACCCGACCCATTCATCAAGTCTAAACTAGTCAATAGTTACAAATTGTTTTTTGACACTGAGTATCCATCGAAATTTAGCAAGTCTAAATTATAATTTAGTCTTTAACTTATCAACTGATTAACAATTAATACAATCCAATCAGCCATTCTACTTTTCTCCATATTTGTTACTTTCAGTCTAAATAACATCACCTTTAAATCAATCGACAATTCTACAATACAATCAAGCATTAATTTCAATTGAAATAACCTCAATTATGAATCAGTTCGGCAATGCTGCATTATGATTTAATCATTAACTACAATTTAATTTAGCAAGATTAATCTATACTTTGGTCAATACTCCTAAACTCATTTAACCATTAATCACCATCTAAAAGGGTAATTCTAAGTAATCCCCGAAATTACCATCTAACTATCAAATGATAATATATAACTACATTAACCACATCAATGTAAAATGCTACAATATCACACTTGTAATCAATTGAATTACACATGACGTCTATCTAAGATAACTGTACCAAAAATAACTAACTGTCTATAACATTAAGAAGAGAACTAATGACTATTAACATCGTTGTAGTAATTGACATCACTGTGGCAATTAATATTAAGAAGGAAATTGTTGTCCTTTGACATTGTTGTAGAAATTAGCCTAGCAGTTAACATGACCAGTAACCTCGTTGTCAAAATTAATGTTTGGCAGTGAGAACACGTTGTGTAAACACTCAATTTGAAGGGGAATAATAAATAATAATAAAAAGAATACAAACTGCAGAAGGATCAACTCGTGGTCATTCAACAGCCAAAACGCAGTCGACATTATGGAAATTTCGTAACCATTCAACGACAAAGCTCAGTGAATATTTTAAGGGAAAAACGTGTCCAATCAATAGCGACTGCAGTCCATCATTTAAGGGAAAAACGCAATCACAATTAGATGGAAAAATCGTGGTCATTTACAGAAAATTTAGTCAACAACACAGTCATCATTTAAAATGAAAATCGTTGTGCCAGAACGCACTAGAAAGAAACCACATTTTTTATTTCATTAAATAATAATCAATTCGTTGTACTAACACACCAGAAAAACGTAGTATACCTTTGATGGAAAATTGTGGGCATTTAAAAACAACTCAGTCAATAGTTTTAACAAGAAATTTGTGGGCATTTTCAACAAATTTAGTCATTCGTTTTAATATCAAATCCATGGGCGTTTACAGCAAATTCAGACATGTTTTAAATGGAAAATTGTGACTTCCCTTTTTCATTGCCTGGATGCCAAATGCAACGCATACATGAATGACCAAATTCTCATCCCTTACCACAATACCAATTATAAAAACGCAGACATGGGAAATGATTTTGTTTTTCCATTACCAGAATACAAATATAATGCAGACATGAATAACACAAAAACGTTTTTTCATTTCCAGGATACCAAATATAAAAATGCAGATAGGGAATCAAATCATTTTTCCCTTGCCAGAATACCAATACATAGTAGACATGAATAACAAATAAAAACGTTTTTCCATTCCATGAGACCAATACAAAAATGTAGACATGCAATCAATTCATTTTTCCATTGCCAGAATTCCAAATATACAAATGCAAACATGGAATCAAATAGTTTTTCCATTGCCAGAATACAAATCCAACACAGACACGATAACAAATAAAAATGTTTTTCCATTCTAGAAGACCAATATAGAAAGGAAGACATGAAATCAATTCATTTTTCCATTGCTAGAATACCAAATATAAAAATGTAGACATGAAATCAAATTTTTTTTCCATTGCCAGAATACGAATACAACGCAGACATGATAACAAATAAAAGCATTTTTCCATTCCAGGATACCAATACAAAAATGCAGACATGAAATAAATTTGTTTTTCCATTTCCAGAATACGAAATATAAAAATGCAGACAGGGAATCAAATCTTTTTTCCATTGCCATAATATGAATACAACACAAACAGGATAACAAATAAAAACGTTTTTCCATTCCAGGATACCAATACAAAAATTTAGACATGAAATAAATTTGTTTTTCCATTGCCAAAATATGAAATATAAAAATGCAGACAGGAAATCAAATCATTTTTCCATTGCCAGAATACGAATACAACGTAGACATGATAACAAATAAAAACGTTTTTCCATTCCAGGATACCAATACAAAAATACAGACATGAAAGAAATTTGTTTTTCCATTGCCAGAATACGAAATATAAAAATGCAGACAACAGTAAGAGAAATGCAAGGATCCTATGGGAAAATTCATTGAAATGATCACAGGGATTCTATCAGTCAAGGCACAAGGAAAAAAAAACAAGAAGGATGTAAGATAATACATATGCAGAGGTCTTTTCTAGATGGTTCAAGTCAAACAATCAACCAAGGACAATAACGAAGGTGGCCGACTGACAGGAACATCCTTCGCTCATCATCCTCACATAGAAAGGCAGGGCGTTGAGATCCATAGGTCTATTAACACCGAAGCGATGACCATAGATCAGGCTCCTGTCAAACTACCCAGGCGAGGAATGATGAGTTAGGGATGTTAGGAAAACCACCACAACAGTCACAATCAAACACCATGATGAGGTCAAGACATGCGGAAAATGAAGGCCATGGGAGTCAATCAATGATTGGGCTAGGCTTATGAAAGAAATTTAGTCATCAATCTAAACAATCAGTTTACTTACTCCATTAAACATGCAGATCCAAGCATAAATCCTACAACAATCCACCATACAAAAATAAAGAGACTGTATCGTTGCCTGATTGCCCGCTCTGAGTGACATCCTATGCACTCCGTACAACTATCGCTTTCCGACCGACGAGACTTTACCGGTACCTCCCAGCCAATGCTAGGAGTACTCTTCTTCCCCCTTAGGCCCCCGAGCCACAAAGGAGTCACACATGCTATCCAGAGATTCAGCTAGCTCCCAGCTCGTCTCACAAGGCCGAGCTACCACTCCTCACCGAGCTAGGTGTCCCAACTCCCACAAGCTAAGTTAGTCAAGTAGAGATTTCTGCAGTGTAACATTACGCAAACAGAAAATATCCTTCATACTTCTCCTCCCTTCATTATATAGAGTTTTGAAGTCCCTTACTTTCCTAAAATCTCATTTAATTAAAGTTTTAAAAATTAATTCCTAAAAATTCCTCCCCGTACAAGTGTCACCCATCCCCTTCATTCCTCCACAAATTAATTTCTTTAATTAATTAATTTCCTTATTTCCCTCACCCACCTAGAGTCACTCCTAGAATTGCTCCAAGGTGTCCCCAAATTCTCTTGACAGTTTTAATGACTTTCCCCATTATTAATTTGCTAGTTTAGTTTTAAATTAGAAAGTTCTCAATGGTAGATACCTTACTAAGTTTGACTTTCTGTTTTTTCCGATGTGTTCCCCTTTTCTTTTTTATGTTTCCTTCTTTTCCTAGATTCCTAATTATTTTAGAATTCCCCCTTTTCCCTTTTTCATTTAGAACTCAAATTGGCAGGTGTAGAAATTAACCCTTTTCACTTTTTAATTAATAAATTTTAAATTATCATAAAATAATAAAACAATTATTTCCCTTTTTAAATTTTATCCTAACAGATTTTTATGAATTAATTAAATTGCTTACTCCCTTCTTGTTACAAGATTTAAGGAAGATTATTAATATATATATATATATATATATATATATATATATATATATATAATTTTTTTAAATAGATAGATAAAATTTTACCACTAGCATAATTTAGACTTAGACCTTAAATTTTCATTCTAGGCGACATTTTATTAGAGAATTTGTTTTTTAAAAATTCTTAACACGTTATTCATCCTAAGGCCATCTAGGTTCATTCATTTATCATCAACAATGTGATGTGCCCTTCGGGACGCACTAGGTGCTCTAAGGACGCCACTCCCCTTACTCTGTTTCATTTGCGTGACGTGCCCTTCAGGACACACTACGTGTTCCAAGGGTGCCACTCGCTTCTTTCCATTTTTCATGCGCGACGTGCCCTTCAAGATTCACCACGTGCTCCAAGGGTGCCACTCGTCTCTTGACTGACTTGGTAGACATCAAAAACCCCTGGAGTCAATACTCTACCAGGTAAACTTATGGGAGACTAAGGGTCTCTAAGAAATAAGGCCCCCACCTTATTGCGTTCCCCTTAGAATCATCGTGATTGACTATCGCGGTCTGCCCTCACAACATCGTGGGTCCTCTCAAACTAAGTAAACATTAACCTACAGTTCGAGCCATGATGGGAGTGCTAATAGGCTGTGGCAGGGTTGTTGTCCACACCTCTCCCTCAACATCTCTGGTAGTCGTGCATGACCCCTCTACTCCACATGTGAGTCTGGTCAACAAGATATCGTCAGCCTGCATCATCAACGAATCATGTCAGCAATATATCCATAATCATATCATCTAATCAGATGCACAAATATCACATATAAACCATCAAACCCCAATGGTTCACTCCCCGACTCGATCCAGAGTCAAAGAGGTTTCATCGATGCCTCTGCATCGTCGAGGTCCAAAATCCTCCACACTTAGTCAAACCGAATCAATAGCACCTGTCTATGTCAATGCAGTAAAATAACATGTCATCAACCCATAACGCCTCATAATCAAAATCAATGTTTTAATAACATAATAATCTGAATCACTTGCAAGCAAGTGTCCTCAAATAATAAGTTTGTTCAGTGCGCAAGAGCGGTATGTTACATACACCCCCTCTTGTTTTAAACTTCGTCCTGAAGTTTCACAGTATAAGTGCCGAAATAATGTGTATCATAGTATCATAAGTCTATCTATCAAACAAAAATGGAAACTGTTGGTGGATATCATATTCATCCTCCCAGGTCACCGAGTGCGGACTATTGTTGTCCCACTGGACCTTGACCTGATCTACTATTCAATGTCATAGATGTTGAATGCGATGATCTAGGATGTGGATCAGCTCATCAGTGAGCGCCCCCTCATCCGACAGCCGCCAGGTGCTCAAGTCAAAACATGTGTAGGATCACTAATCAAAATGTCTCAAACAGAGACGTGAAATAGGCCAAGCTAGTCAATAGGCCACGGGCCTCTCCTTTCCACAATCTCATAGGTTACCACGAACCTAGGAGATAGTTTAGCCCCTTTTTCCAATTGGATCGAACTCTTATGCGGTTTCAGCCACAAGAATACTCGATTGTCACATTGTAACTATGGTCGACACGGTGCGCATCGACATAACTCTTCTACTGACCCTGTGCTTCTTTAATCCTTTGTCTTATTGTTTACATTTTCTCCTCCATTTCTTGGATCGCTTTTAGTCCCACCAGTACCCTATCCTCAAGCCAATCCCAACTCAAATATGTCTGACATGGTCGCTCGTAAAGAAACTCAAAAGGCATCATCTTAATGGTGCCTTGGTAACTGTTGTTATAAGCGAATTCCACCAGTGGCAAGAATTTTTCCCAACGCTTTTGTTGGTCCATCACGTACATGCACAACATGTTCTCCAAGGTCTGGTTCATTCGTTCGATCTTCCCATCAGTCTCTGGGTGATACGTTGTACTGAAGTTAAGTTGGGTTCCCAAGGCCTCTTGAAAACTCGCCCAAAATTGTCTAGTAAACATCGATCCTCGATCGGATATAATCCTCTTAGGAATGCCATGTGGCTTCACAATCTCACTTATGAAAGATCTAGCTATGTCAGGTGCCTAATACGTTGTATGCATAGGAATAAAGTGAGCACTCTTCGTCAGAGTGTCTACTACTATGAAAATCAAGTCATGTCTCCTTGCCATCCATGGAAATCCAAAAATAAAATCCATTGAAATAACCTCCCATTTCTATTCTGGAATAACATGTTGTTGTAGTAATCCTATTGGATGTCTATGTTCATCCTTTACCAGCTGACATTCTAGACATCTGGCCACATAGTTTACTATGTCTGCCTTCATTCCCTTCTAGAAGAATAAGGGTTTAAGGTCTTCTCTTATCTTCATGACTCCCGGGTGATCCATGTAAACTGCTCTATGAGCCTCGCTTAGGATCAAGCTCCTCAACTCGTCATTTGGTGGTACGTAAATCCAATTTTTAAACCTCAATAAATCATCTTCATCAAACTAAAATCCTTCAAATCTTGGTACCATCATTGTGTTCATTGTCATGTTCATTCGTCGTCCGAGATTAAATCAAAATATGGTCAATGATTATTTCAATGAACTTGTCCAAGTACTCGCGAAACACACTGTTCATCAAACTCATAAATACCCCTGGGGTGTTTGTTAGTCGAAACGGTAAAACAGTAAACTCGTAATGTCCAAACCTTTCCTTAAAGGAACTTTTAGGGACATCATCCTCCTTGATCCATAACTGGTGATACCCTGATCGCAATCTATCTTTGAGAACACCGTCGCGCCCTTCATTTGATCGAACATATCATCAATCCTCGACAACGGATACTAATTCTTGATCGTTGCCTTGTTCAATTAACGGTAGTCAATGCAAAGCCTCCATGACCCATCCTTCTTTCGTATGAAAATAACAGGCGCACCCCACGGTGACACACTAGGACGTATCAGTCCCAGGTCCAGCGATTCCTTCAGTTTCATTCTCAACTCCTGTAAATCCGGGGTTGACATCCAATAAGGCGTTCTAGCTATCGGTTCAGTTCCCGATTTTAGGTTTATAGTAAACTCCAACTCCCTCTCTGACGGCATGCCCGATAACTCCTCTAGAAATACGTCTGCAAACTCACCACCAGAAGGTCCTCTAAACCTTCCTCTATTCCCTTCTCATTTAACGTAAGGATCGCATAAAGCTTGCACCCCTTGTGCATGCTCTTACGTAGCTGCAAGGAAGAGATGAACCTCAGGGAAACTCCTTGGTTCTGTCCTACAATCACATGTCTCTGTCCCTCGTCATTGACCAAGCTCAACTGTTTTGTCTTACAATTGAGTATCGCCTCATGCGATTCCAACCAGTCCAAACCAATCACGACATCATAAGATCCTAAGATCATGACGTACAGGGTGTCCCTTGTGACAAACTCTCCCAGGTTAAGGATACAACCCGTAACCTTTCCTCCAACCTTTTGTTTGGTTCTCGAGGCCATCTCTATGAAGCTAAATTCATCCTGTTCGACTGACTTTACCTTAATCATTTTTAGCATTGCACCAGAAATGAAAATATCGGTAGCCCCGAGATCTATCAAAATACTAAGGGTCTGGTCAGCAATGGTATCTGACGTATCGAGCACAATCGACTAGTGCTCTGCCTGATAGTTATTCACCACTGCATGAATCCGATGGGCCTTGCCCAAACTCCCATGGTAGTGGGTCCGACTGATCCAGATGCACCGACCCAAGGACAGCGAAAAGCTATATATATAGGCAAGGAAGAACAACGAAAAAATACAGTTACAGTTACAGTAGCAAGGAAGTAGTAATGACTTGGCTGTAACTGACGTCGATCAAAGCCTTCTGAGTGAGGTAACCTGTAAACATTTTTTTAAACTTCTTGTATTATGGGCACGCTCTTGGCATCAACAAAAGTTTTATTTTATTGTATGTTATGTACCCTTTTAGCATCAGCAAAGTCTTATTTGATTAGTGTTTTCCAGGTGAAATATGTATTGGAATTTCCATGGCATTGCAGTGTGCCAAGATGGGAGGCTAGGAGCTTTATCGAAATATATAAACAAAACAATCCGTGGCTAAAGTACTGACCTTGTCAATAAGATTTGAATTTCAATAAGTAGAAAAATGATATTGAATTTCATGGAGTGCTGTGATTACACTAATGTAAATGTTTGCCACTTACGCTTTTAGGTCGAATATCAACCAAAAAAATTTAGAGTTGGCGAAATTGGACTTCAATATTGTGCAATGCACACATCAGAAAGAGATGCAACTTATCTCAAGGTGGTTTCGCATTAGACATTCCGATGTATCTAATTATCATGTAAAGATTCATTGCTTCTCGATTTAGTGGCATGACCCTCTATTATGTGCATATATATAGCTGGTGGACAGACTCACATCTACCGCAGCTGGATTTCTATCGGAAACGCCACGTCGAGCTTTACTTTTGGGTGGTTCTAGCCGCATTTGAGCCCTAGTTTTCTACCAGCAGAATCGCCTTCACACAACTTTCTACAGTCTGTACTGTTCTAGATGATCTATATGATACTCACGGAACATTGGACGAAGTCAAAATCTTCACAGAGGGGGTGAGAAGGTGAAGTCAAATTCAAATTATAGCCGTGAACTATTCGTCTGTAGTCTCTGAGCATATTCAAATTATGTCATGAGCCAGTAACGTTGTGTTATCTTCTATGTAACGGGAAGATTTTTCTTTTAAATAAAAATCTTGTATTATTTTCCGTGCCATTTTCAGATGCGATATTTCGTCCACAAACAGCCTTCCAGACTACATCAAAAAAATATTCGAGTTCTTCATGAAGACATCGAATGAATGGACTGCTGAAGTTGAAAAACGACAAGGGCGGGATATGGCAGCGTACATACGATAACTAGGCAAATTCTTATTCTTGGTGAAAAACACTGTTCATATTCTTAGCAAATCAATGAATGTATTTCACTGGTTGTTCCATGTTCAGTGGGAGCGATACCTTGAATCTTATCTGCAAGAAGCGGAATGGATAGCGACTGGATATGACCCTTCGTTTGATGAGTACTTGAAGAATGGGCAGGCTAGCTCAGGGATGTCTGTGTTAAATTTGATTCCGCTTCTGTTAATGGGTCAAATTCTACCGGACGACATTCTGCAGCAAATATTCTATCCATCCAGGATCCATGAGCTCTTAGAATTGACGGTCAGACTGAAGGACGACATAACAGATTTTGAGGTATGTGGCATTAAAATTAGTATTTATTTTTAAAGCGTTTAAAGCAGATGAGATTTGGTTGAGTTTTAACATTTTCCACTATGAATGAAGCTAGAGAAGGAACGCGGGGAGATAGCCTCAAGTTTAGAGTGTTATCTGAAAGAGAAACCTGGATCAACCCGGGAAGATGCTTTAAATCATATGAATGGCATCCTGGATCTTTCTTTCAGTGAATTGAATCGGGAATTTCTGAAGCATGACAATGTGTCACTGTGTTGCAAAAAATTCGTTTTCAATTTTGCACGGGGCATGCACTTCCTCTTCAAATACAAAGATTTCGTATCCATTTCCAACAAGGAGGTAAAGGACCAAATAGTCAAAGTTCTTGTCGAGCAGGTGCCCCTCTGAATATTTGATCTGATTACAATTTCTTAATAGGGAAATAATTCCGTCTCGAGGATGTACACAGAATAAATGGGTCTTCGCTCACTCATTTTTCATCTATGACAATGCAATTTTACTTCTATTTATATATTTTGCAAATTGAATTACATGTGAATTTTTATGTATAATAAAATTTTGGGAATTTTCATGTATAGTAAAAATGATAAGAATTTTACATTTGAAATCATTTTTAAAGTTTAGTGAAATGTGTTTATGAAATTTATACATTTTATATATTTTTTTAAATTGAAGTTATAGAAGTTTACATATATTTTGTGAATTTTGATGTGTAATAAAACTTTGTAAATGTATGTGAATATTGATGTGTAATAAAACTTTGTGAATTTTTATTTTTAAATTGAAGTTATAGATATTTACATATATTTTGTGAATTTTGATGTGTAATAAAACTTTGTAAATTTATGTGAATATTGATGTGTAATAAAACTTTGTGAATTTTTATGTATAGGAAAAAATGAGTTATCTAGAAAATTGTGTTAATTTTTTAATAATATTTTTTTTAAATAATGGTGTTATTTAATTTCTCAAATTTTCATTTAATTATATGTTTATTTTTACAAATTTTTGAAAAAGTTGACTAACAAGTTACTTTTGTTCACAACAAGTATTTTAGTATGGAATATATAATTTTCTAAAACAAGTATATAAACACAATTTGTATCAACAGTTTATTCCACCTTTTTCAAAATTCCACATTTTTCAAAAATTTTAGGAGAATTATTAAATCTATTATTTTGGAAATCAACAAATTCATATTTGAAATAACATTCTATCTCTAGTTATGATTGTGTAATTTTAGTGCATGATGAAATTACTTTTTTTTCACTCCATGGTTACAACCTCCACTTAACTTAGAAATCTCTCATGGTGCTAATTTTTCTTCTCTTGGAAATGGGTTGTTTAACTCAAGGTTTCAACCCTTCCTAAGAAAATTATTTGTACATTGGGTTTGCATAGTATTATATTCCTATGTCTACTCATTTATGATGTTTATCTAGTTATTTATTTGATTATTATATGTTTATCAAAATGAATAATGTTAATTTATTGACTAGCAAGTGAAAGAGCTTACAAATTTCTTTTACATGTTGGAAAGATGGCTCTCCATATTCAACTTAAAGTATTTTTTAACTAAAAGATCAATTTCATTAAATTTGGACTAATAAGTAAGAATCTATACTTAGAAATGGTGAATTAGGATTTCAAAAATGTGATTATTGGTGTATTTAAAGTGGAAACATTGATTCTAAAAGTCTGTATATTAATTTTCAAAAGTGTAAGTTTTTATTATGAAAGTATGGATTTCAAATATTTTTTATTCTAAAACTATGAGTTTTCATTCACAAAGTGTTGATTTGGATTCCAAAATTGTCAATATCAAATTCCTAATATGTTTATCTATATTTTAATGATTATACATGTTTATGTAGTATTAGTGTACACCATTTTATTTTTGTATTTGCATTCATGATATCATTATTAAATACATTGCTAAATATATCAAAATTAAAGATATGCAGCAAATTAAAAATAAGTGATGGCAATCATTGCATTACAAAGTTGCACTTATTCATAAATATTTAAGGTAATGTACAATAGGTTCTATTTAAACAAAATGGTGACTATGAGTCAATCCTTTTTACCAACTTCCTCGCCTTAAATGAAAACACTATGACTTGTTTATTATGACAAACACTATAACTTGTTTATTAAGAAAAAATTATTCACAAAATCCACATCCAAGTCGAGGAGAGAAGATATAAATCAACATTCAATAGTTTTATCTAAAGAAAATTACAGTTATTATTTAAATTCAATTACTAATTTATGAGTTATTACTTCATAGAGTCATTCAAATTTAAAGAAAAGTACATAAGTTTTGTATTTAAACAAAGTTGCATTCATTGGAATCACTGCCACTCTCTCCATTATGTTCAAAATGTTATCGTTGTGCCTCAAGTGATTCAAATACCTTCATATTTATTCTTGTTGTCCCTACCTTTCTTCTTTCCTTTGGTGACCATTTCCATATGATGATTGTTATTCACAAATGTATTGAAAATAATAAAAAATCAATGAATAATAGTCCACCTCGAGGGGGAAACCTCCTTTTACAATATATTGAATTTATAATATGAGATATGATTATCCTAAGACTAGGTCTTAATGAAAGGGTATACTGGAGGATTCTAGCCTACATACAAATACAACACTAGAAATGTAATAATTGAATATCTAGAGATTAAAAAGAGGTTGTATACTAAACATGGGGCTTTGTATAGGGATTAACGTGCCCCTCCCCTTGAAACAAGTGTTTGTTGGAGATATTACACACACCTAGGATATTTTTTCCATATTTTCCTATGTTTATTAGTCATTATTGCGAGTCTCTTATTTCTTAGGAACGTCAAGAATATTTTCTTCATTTTAGAGCCATTTACACTTAGTTAGACTAGTGGAAGTCACTCATGCATGGAAACCTCAGTTTTATGACAGGAAGTTGCATGTGCTTCTCTCACTTCCTCATGTGTGACTCAGTTAACTAAAGACTAGATGACTAGTTAAATAGGACTAGGTGGTGGTTAACTCTGGTAATTGTATGTGTGTGTCGAGATATCTGTAGACTACCATTATGGTGCATTTCACTTGAAATGCACATTAGTTGAGATATACAGAGTATATCATGTGTAAATTATCATTCATTCATTTGGTCAATACATTTTATGTTCTTTTCTCTCCAATTTTTCTCTCATCTTCTCATTTTTGCAAGTTCTGTTTGTACTTCTACTAGCTAGATCTCTTGTGCAGGTACTCACTACATTCTAGATGGTATAAGAGCCTACAGTTTGATAGGAAGAAAGCGCACCAACATTTTTTATTTACAGGTACTGAAGATGGAAGAACGCAAGAAGAATGGAATCCCCTCCGCCTGTCATGCTAACACCGTACAACTACTTTAAATGGAACAAAAAGATGGAGATTTTTCTCCAAGGTAGATTATTGTATAGGTTAACCATGTCTATGGAAAGATAACCCACATCATCCATTAAAAAATACAAATACCACAATAGAATGGATGAGGCTTATGGAGGCCTCTACATGCACATATCTCATGAGTTGTTGTTTCATGTATCTTCTTGCAAAAATCCAAATGCATTTGGACCACCATGGAAAGACTCTTTGGAAAACAAGATGAGATGAGAGGCCACATGTTTGAGGTGGAATTACTTGCATTAGATATGAAAATATTTGAAAACATCTAAGATTTCTTCACAAGGTACAAGGATATGTTGTTGCAACTCAAGGCTTGCAAGATTGATAAATCAAAGGAGGAAAAGTGAATGGTTCTCACCATTTTGTCAAAATTTGGTATGAATTATTCAATTTTTGTTACTACTTTCAACACTCAGAGGTTGATTGTTGGAGCATCCTAGACTATGCCCTCTTTGGATACCTTCATTGAGGCCCTAATTGAGGAGAAAGACAAACTCATTAAGGTGGGTGTAATCTAAAACTCCAAAGCGCATGCAATTACTTCACATGATGACAACAATTCTCAACATCATCAATCCAAAAAGAAAGGAAAATAAAAGGTGCATGCAGAACAAAAGAAGAAGGGTACTTCAAACCCTTCAATGACTCATGAAGATCCAAAAATGGAAAAGGGAATAAAGGACATAAGTGTACCTACTACAATCCAGGATTCCATCAATAATCCACATGCATGAAGAAGAAAATAGACCTTATGACTCAGATTCTTCAAAAGAAAAACCTTGGAGAGAAAATTCCCGAGGATGCAAGAAGAAGCCAGAAGATCATGCTCCCAAAGGTGATGTCATACATTCTCTCACGATGTCAATGTCTTACGATTCTTCTACCTACATTCATTGACAATTAATGGATTAATCAGCGTAATCTCTACAATTTCACATGTCAAAATCCAACATTCATCAATCTCTCCAAGATAACGTAGTATTGCATTAAAACGTGTCGTATTCAGGTACGTGCATATCGTGAATGCGCTAAAATTCTTATTGAAGAGATCAAACTTCTAGTTTTAAGTGACTTGGAAGATAGTTGTAGTGACTGTCATCGTGATTTAATTTAAAACGTCGTTTAGATGGTTGATATATCGAATGTCTGGGAATTGATGGATATTTTCCACCTCAAATAAAAATAGCTATGGATTACATTTAGAGGTTAAGCATTTATACAATCGTATATGAATTTAGTGAATTTGATTTACATTTTATATTATTCATGTATGTAATGTACTTCTAGCTGATAGTTACTCAATCCTTGATCATTCAAACCTCACTCATGATAAGCAGATGCTGGAATGAAAGAGGCATGGGACTGGGATCAAGAGATTCCCTCATGACTATCTAGCCATTATATATAAGTCTAAAGATTGAATTCTTATCCTAGTTCTTGAGGAAGGTTATGAACATGGAGAGCCTTTCCCACAAATACATAGTCCACCACACATCCCTATTATGTTAATTAAACTCCTTCCTCCGGGAATTTTCATGACTCTATGTTTCCTTTAATTTAGTATATGTGCTATGCTAATTATATTTTAGAACTCACACATCCCTTTTATGCTAATTAAACTCCTTACTCGGGGAATTTTCATGACTCTATGTTTCATTTAATTTATTATATATGCTATATACTAATTATATTTTAGAACAAAAAAAAACATTATGTGATAAGAGAAAGTTAGAGTAAGCCATCAACTTTAACCTTGTTGAGACATTCATAATAACCACAACATTCTTCTACGCAAGCTAACCCATTTAGCTCATCCATTTCTCATGTATTGCAATGCACTTTTTTTTATCTATTTTACTGTAATTAAATAATAAGAAACTTTTGAAATTATGGAAGATGTGTTATATTTTTTTAAGTAAAATGTAACAATTAAAATTTGACTATATATTAATAAAATGTGGTAATGAAAATTTAACATTTTACATATTTTTTAAAATTGAATCTCTCCAAATTCATATACACTTTGTGAATTTTAATATGTAGTAAAAACATCCTATGAAATTTGACATGTAATAGACATGCACTTTGTAGACCATTGTGTTATCTTTCTAATAATATTTTTCAAAAAAATATAATTATCATTTAATTTGTCAAATTTACATTTAATTATATGTTTGTCTTTGCAAATTTATGGAAAAGCTATCAAGTGAATTTTCTTCACACTAGCTATTTAAAACCATTTTAGTGTTATATATATAATTTTCTAAAACATGGATATAAGCACAATCTACACAAACATAGTTTTTTCCAGGTTTTTCTAAATTTGTTTTCAAAAAAATGTTATATCTATTATTTTGGAAGTCAACAAATTGATATTTGAATCACATTTTATAAATTTTTGTGCTCCCAACAAGTTTTTCTCTCTAATTTATATAATCTAGAAAATATATTTTTGAAGACTAAACATCCATGGGTGTCCCATGTATTTTTGTGTAATTTTTTTTCTAATGATGGGTACCTTCATAACTATGGATTCTTTTTATGTATAAGTTCTAAAACAAAATAAATTAAAAACATAATTTATAAAAGTAAAAATGATAAAATGATATGTCATTGGATAGAGGATTTGAGTTCACAAATTTCTTTTACATGTTGAAAATGACTTTAGATATCCAACTTAAAATATTCTCTCATTAAAACATCAATTTCATTAAATTTGGACTAATAAATACAAATATAGACTAATTAAGTGTGAATTTAAATTTTAAAAATGTGAATATTGGTGTATCTAAAGTGCAAAATTGGATTTTAAAAGTGTGAATACTTTAATATGTATTTGGATTTTAATATTTTGAATTTGTTTTCTTCTATATATATTATATGTAAATCCGAGATTAGTGTACAACATTTTATTTGTTCTGTGCATGCATAATATCATAATGACGTGCATTCATAAAAATATCAAGATTGAAGATAAGAAACAAAATAAAAATAAGTGATGACAATCATTGCATTACAAAGTTGTACTTATTCATAAATATTTAAGGCTATACAATAAGGTTCCATATAAAAAAAAAATACAAAGTTGAACTTATTCATAAATATTTAAGACAATATACAATAAGGTTCCATATAAACAAAAAGATGACTACGAGTCAATATTTTTTACCAACTTCCTCACCTTAAATGCAGACACTATAACTTGTTTATTATGAAAAAATTAATTAAAAAACCACATCCCAAACTAGAAGAGAAAAAAATAAATTGATATTCAATTGTTTTACCTAAAACAAATTATAGTTATTAATTAAATATAACTACTAATTTATAAGCTATTACATGATAGATTCATTAAAATTTAATGATAAATACAAAAGTTTTGATTGAAAAAAATCTCATTCATTGGAATCACTCTCTCTCCATTATGTTCAACATGTTATCGTTATGCCTTACTTGCTTCAAATCCATTCCAATTTATTTTTATTGCCTCTCCCTTTAATCTTTCATCTTGCCTTTGGTATCATTCCCATATGATAATATTCATATCGATACATGACATTCCTTCTATTCCAACAACTCACTCTTGATTTCATTTTAAACATTTTTTATAAAACACCTATTTGTGTTTCTATGTATTTACGCAATGTTATGTGATGCACAGAGTTAAACACCTATTTGTGTTTCTATGTATTTACGCAATGTTATGTGATGCACAGAGTTGGTGGTGTGTGGTTTCATCATACAAATGCTACAATTTATTGATTTATTTTTGACAAAGTTGCTACAATTTATTGATTTATTTTTGACAAAGTTGTGGCCTTGGATAAAAAGGTCGATCAATTTCTAGTTGTTAGATTAGCTTCAATTGGAAACCATTGTTGCATCATGTCTATATTATGCCACAAATGGTTTCTATTGGTTCGTTTCTCATTCATTCAAGGAAGTGAAAAACGGACATGTCGTAATGTAATGTCAACCATTTGATTCCTCCAAAAGAAATTAGTAATATGCATGTTTTCAAGGTAATTTTTTTACAAATTAAATGTTTGAGGGCCCACGGTAAGAGACCACATGATCTTTGGGCTTGCATTGTAATTGGTGGCTAACATTGAAATCCCCCCACATGATCGATGATCTTTATTTCTCCTTAATTTGGGTTGGTATATTGATTGAGGTGATCGAAGTCTGAGGTAAGACGAAGAATCTACAAGCATCATGCATAAAGGGATATAGAAGATGGAATTTTGATAAGGTAGGGGGTATTAGTGGAGAATGGAGAGTTTTAGAGAGGAATAAAGGATCCAAAGAATAGGTAATACGAGGAGGAATATTCAAGGGTTCACGAAGAAGAGAGAAGAGTTCACACATTGAAAATGGAGAGAAAAGAATAAATATATAGTGAAGAAGATAGAATTTAAGAAAAGTAAAATAAGAAAAAAATCTTATGTAGAGTATAAAGAAGAGGAGAGGAAACAATGTTAAGAGCCTGTAGAATAGGTAAGAATTATACAAAGAAGAAGAAGGGGTTGAATTATACAATGTTAAGAGCCTGTAGAATAGGTAAGAATTATACTCAGTTGTATGTACAATAGTTGAGTCTTCGATACCTTTAAAACTTTGTTAAAAAAATATTAGTTTTAATAAGAGTGCATGTTGTGTATAGTTTCTAGGGAAAAAAATGTATGTGTTTGTCTTAAGTTTTGCACTCTAAGTGATCAGGTAGGAGTTTAGCATCTTATCGGTTCATTTAATATCAAATATTTTCTTCTCTATGTATAGAAGATAATTTGTATAGGTGTTATAGCAAGATTCGTCTCACCCTATGCAATCTTGCACATAAGGCCTTTTCCATTTCCCCATGCAGAATTATCATCCTTGTTTGTAAATCCCAAAGATAAAAATACATATTTTTTCACATGTACGCACCTTGCCTACTATAAAACATGTGTATATGCAGGCTGCACCACTACATCCCACATACATAGGGATTTGTGCCCAAAAATGAAAATTAATGTCAGGTTTCCATGTCATGATAGGAGATCTATGATCCTTGGCCTTCTATATACTAGAAACGTTCCGACTCTACCTTTTAGTTCCATTTGAAGGCTATAAATGGGTCAATTCTGAGCTATGGAAAAGAGGAGAAAGAATTCAACTTTTAGAGAAAAATTACTCTGGAGAAATTATTTACTTCATATTGAGTCTACATCCATTTCTCCTTTAAGTTTGAACACAGTGTTCAACCCGCAATCTCTTCCCTTATTGATTGAGAACCTCATTGTTTTTCTTTTATGAGATTGACTTTTATAGAGGATTGAAGTGGTGGAGGCCCAGCTAGAAGGAACTTAGTTTCTCGGTTCTGAACTGTGCCAACATGGAAGTCTGTAACATTTTCACTTTTGTTGATCATATATTAATAGAAATACTTTTTTTCCTGTCCAATTGATATCTTACAAATATTTGAATTATTATTCCATGGGTGTATTTGTCATGGTTATTAATGGATTATGCTATTGAATGTGATCACATAATTTGTTATCACCATATGCTTTCTTTGCTTGGTTTTTGAGGACTAGTTGTAGGTATATTATTTTGGGTCAAGTGTTCAACGGTGGACTTCATCAAACGTATGGATGAGGTAGGCCTTTTATTTTGTATTGCTAGCATATTTGTTTACATAGAATACTTGAAAATAGAGTTGATTTCTACAGTCATTTCTGTCTGTTGTGGTTTACCCTAGCCATAGAGAGATTTTCCTCGTAACATAATTGACGACCACACTGGGGATTGAATCTTCTTTCTTAGGCTTTGGAATAATTTTCTCCTTAGATTGCTCGCATTCCTATTGCATTTCTTTTCATATCATTTATTGAAAACTTTTGTTCACTCTGGGTTTGAGTTTTTCAGTCGTCTCCCTTTCCTGGCTTTGTTTTTAAAACATATACATGGTTTTTTGAATGAGAGTCACGTATATACGTGGGTTGTCCCTCTGCAAACTACGTACATATGCTTTGTTTCCTTGAATAGTTGCATACATCATCCTTATTTTCTTGTTTGATGGGTTTGGTGGTTGTTGGGTGGGATTTGATGTTTGGTGAGCCTTCTTGGGTCTCTGTAGTGACTGTTAAGTGCCTGTGGGATGACAGGAAACTTGTCTGGGGTTGAATTTTTGGGCAAAGTCTTTCTCATCACCTTTTCATTTTTATTGTTCTTGTACATTGGGTTGGGTGTTGCACTCCTTGATATTCTACTTGAGTTATGTCTTTCTATTCACAACAAAGTTTTATATATCAAGTTGTTGTTCGATCCATGCATTTTCATTTTTCTTATATTGAAAATAAAAAAGTATTAGGCATTTTGCATTGCTTATCATTTTTTATCTTTTGAGTATTTTGTCATTAGCTTAGTGCATGTAAAGAAAGGTTGCATTTTTACTTCAAAATTGCAAAATTGAAATCGAAAATTGCATGTGTTTTTAGAGGCATATCATTCATTGAAAAATGAAGTTAGGAATTTGCATTATATTCATATTTACTTTTATTTTTGAGTCATAACATCATGAGTTTCACTAACATACATTTTTGAGTAATCACGACCACTAAAATTAAGATATAATTTAAAATTGATTAGTCACGATTTTATTTTCTAGGGTGCACAAACTAGCTTAGGATTTGAATGGGGGAACTATGCCTCCTTATACTCCATTTTTCGTTTGGTGATTCTCAAATTCCTCAAACGACTTGTAATATGGGAGGCATTCCTTCTTTTAACCCCGGGTCTAATCCTCTTGCTTCTGCGTGGAACAACTAACCTGGCGGACAAGATTCTACTCAAGTTCTGTCCTATACCCCTACCTCATCAGTGTCAATTCCGAACAACACATTTGGCATGAAGAATCCACCTCTATCCTCCGGATTCACACCCAGAGGAGGTCAATTTCACAGTTTGGGAAACCCCCAACCTCGATCCAATCCGGCTAGTGGAAATTTTTATAACCCCCATTAGAACATTCCTATTGGAACGATGCCCAACAAACCTTTTATGAATCAGCCAGGAGGAGGTTCTTACAATCTTGACCAGGGCCTTGGTGCTTATTGGAACCCTCGATGGGTTGTATTTCCTTGAAGAAAATCTTTCTAGGGAGCTTGAGTCCAGATGCCGCAACCTCATCTCGCTTTTCTGGCCACACTTAATCTTTCATACTTGTATAAGTTGATGAACAACCCTATTAGTCATGATCCTAGATGGCCCCCCATCCCCACCAAGATTCCTTTGGACATTCTGAAATTCAAAGGTAAGAATGGAAAGGATCCTGGTGATCACATTACTACTTTTCACCTATGGTGCTCCTTGAATTCCCTTAATGATGATTCTATTCGGTTAACATTATTTCAGCGCACCCTCATTGGGGTCGCTGTGAAATGGTATATCAAGCTTCCTAGGGGGGCATATGGGAGCTTTAGTCATATGGTGTTAGTCTTCCTTAACCACTTCCAATTGTCGGTTTGTTACAATGTTGGCCTAGAACTTCTGACAACTTTACGCTAGGACACGACCACTCATATCTTGGATCATATCCAGGAGTGGCATAGATGGAAGAGTTTCATTAAGACCTCCATACCCCTGGCCTTTCTTTTAGAATGGTTTATTAAGTCTTTGAAACCTCCTATCTCGAAGGGTGTTTCTACATCTGGGGTTATCACTGAGGAAGAAGTGATCTACAAAGCCCAATAGTTAGATCTTATATATGCTCAGTCTGGGATGTTATACCACATTCTTCTAGAGACACCGCGATCAAATTATGACCCTAGACAAAATCCCGGACCTCATGGAAATGGCAATGTAGGCTCCACCAATGTAAAATCCGTAGACTCAGTGACAAGACATTTGAAAGAGTTGTCTCTAAACCAGTCTGCAGGAGGGACAACTTCGCCTGTATCTTCCAATCCCACTCATTCGATGGATGTACATTTCGTACAATTGTCGGTTGATCCAAATGGTAACCAACAACTAGGCGGGATTAAGAAGAAAGGACGTAATAATCGTAAGGATGGGAAAAATAATAATAAACCCAAGGATAATGGAAATAATGAGAAGACGAATAATAATGCTGGAGAGGGAAAGAGAGAAAGACGTAAGGTGAAATTTCCCTGTAAGCTTTGTACAGACGACCACCTTACTCATTTATGCCCCAAATTTGCGGAAGCTGTGAGGCTATTATCTCTACTTCCCGCTGTGCTGAAGAATCCTTTTCCACATAACCAACACATGGCCTTGAGTTACTCAAACATTGTAAATGTGGTTGGTGGGAGTCAAAACCCGTCATTACAAGACGACGACCGTTTGTGTATCAATATGGTCGATGCGAAAGTTAATGTAACCACTCGATCTCAAGATTATAGCTCTTCACAGGCTATACCTGGTCTAGAATATCCTCCTCCTCCTCTAGAGACGACTTTACAGATTGAAAAAATAGAGCCACCTCCTCCTATTCCGAAAGGATTAATCAAGCGCTCTACCCACAATCCAAATGCTAGAGCCGCCCAAAACTACTCTATTGTTGAGGACCTGGTTCAAACCCCTTGTGTGATATCGGCTTTGGAGGTACTCCAGACCTATCCTTCACATATGAATTTCTTATTATCTATGTTAGGAGATCTAGAACCTAGTGGCTCAAAAGTTATAAAGTTTGACGTCACAGATGTGAAGCCTCACTTGCCCTACCATGTGGCATTCCAAATCCACGTGGGGTACTCATTGTATACCATCAAACGTGTGGTTTTTGATGAAGGTATTGCTACATGTGTGGTGTCCCTGATCTGTTGGAAATCTCTCGGTTCTCCGACTCTTTCTAAATCATCGAACATGTTGACTGCTTTTGACGGTCATTCCTTCCACCCTCATGGTATTCTTCCTTCATTATCGGTCCAGTTAGGTGGGAAAAAAATAGAGGTGGAGGTTATGGTAGTTGATGCGCCTCTTAATTATAACTTGTTACTAGGATGTAATTGGACCTATGCTATGGTCATCATCGTATCGTCTATATTCCATACTCTTTATTTTCCTCATGAAGGGAAGATCGTGACAATCGATGAATTATCCTTTGTGTACACTAGTCCCAATTCATCTGTTGGACTGTTGATCCCTATGATCATAAATTCTCAGCCGACAACTGAGAATGTTGGTGTCAAAATGTATTCTTCCCTTATGGGTACTTTCGAATTCATGGCACCGAATCACCATGTTTACGCCATGTCTAGTAGACTCGTTTCGACAGAGAGGTCCATTCCTTTATGCACTTCCTATTTTAGTGATCCATGGACCCTACCTTCCCCGACTTTGTCTTGTGAAGGTTAGTCGCATGCTGGAATGTCCATGCCACTATCGACAATGGATATTCCATATCAAGTTGTTCTTGACTCTTCCATCGATCCCGATCATGTTATCTCCTCGACGGACGAGGAGGATCCTGTTCTTAGGCCCATGTGGGCCACTTTGTTATCTTGTTCAGATGAATTCCTCGATGGGAATTTGCCTTCAGAAGAAGCTATCATCAAAGACATGAATGGTTCCGAAAATCCTTGAGATGATATGCATCATTGCTCTTATTTTCTCCTAGAGATTGAAAGAATCTAACAAGATGACTTTCGATCTACTTTGAGTGAGATAGTCGGTCACGCAGTAGTTCCACTTGATACGCACAAAATTTATGCTGAAGGAAATATGGCGATTATTTATCCTACTATCACGATCGATATCTATCGTACCCCTAGCAAGATTGAAAATGTACATATCGGTGCAGATTGTTCGCCAGAACAAATCCTGATCCACACTGAACTCTTCAAGAAATTTTGAGATGTATTTGATTGGATATGTGAATAGATTCCAGGAATCAACCCTCGTATTTTTGAGCATGATATTATAACTTATCTGGATGATAAACCTATTCGACAACATCTAAGAGTTGTCAATCCCCGAAAGGCCTCTGCTATTAAGGTAGAGGTGGAAAAGATACTTAATGTTGGTTTCATCTACCCGGTTCCCTTGACTGAATGGGTATCGAATCCCATTCCTATGAATGAGAAGCAAGGAACTATCCATCTATGTATGGACTTTCGTGACTTGAAAAAATCCTGTCCTAAAGACAACTTCCTGACACCTTTCATTGATCAGATTCTCGACGAGTGTGCGGGAAGCGAAGTTTTTTATTTTATGGATAGATTTTCAGGGTATAACCAAATTCAAATTAAATCTGAGGATCAACACAAGACGAAATTTATTTGTCCTTGGGGTACTTTTGCATACTGGAAAATTCCTTTCGGCCTTAAAAATGTCGAAGAAACCTTCCAACATTCCATGACCTTCACATTCCATGATATTAAGAATATAATCGAAACTTACCTTGATAATGTCCCTACTCACTCTCGTAAGAGACCAGATCACACTACATACCTTCATCTTGTTTTTGAAAGAATTCGTTAATATAGAATCCTGTTAAACCCTCATAAGTGCATCTTTTGCATTAGGTCTGGTCGCCTTTTGGAATTTCTAGTTTCTAAGACTGAGAACATGGTAGATCTGTTAAAGGTTCAGGAAATACTTATATTGCCTCCCCCGCACACTATTAGACAACTTCAAGGTTTACAGGGGAAAGCTAAATTTTTACGTCGGTTTATAGTAAATTATGCCAATATCACTAAAGGTTTCATGCGTCTTTTGAAGAAGGACACCCTTTTATCTGGGATGAGCGAGCCCAGGAGTCCTTCGATGCTTTGAAGAAAGCCTTGGTATCTGCGCCTCTGCTGAAGTCTCCTGACTACAGTAGCGATTAATTAATTTATATCGTCGTGTCTTAGGAAATGATTGGTATGGTTTTGGTTCAGTAGGAAGATGAGCTCCCCGAGAATGTCATCTACTATCTTATTCGAAACCTAGTCAGTCCTCAGCTTAATTATTCTCACGTTGAAAAGATAGCTTTTGTTGTCATTCACGGAGTCCAACATTTACGTCATTATATATTGATTTGAAAGACTACTATGGTTGTCGATGTCAATACATATCAATACATCCTTACTAGGCGTATCATAGGGGGGAGATATAATAAATGGATTGTCATTTGATGAGAATTGGATCTCGATTTCACTTTTGTGAAATCTAAGAAATCACTAGTCTTCGCGGAGTTAATATCTGAATTTCCACGATTAGATGAGGATGTTATACATGTTGATTCATTTGAGGGTGAACACATTTTTCTTGTCTCATCGTCTGACCCCTAGTATGGAGAAATTATTCTCTATATTCAAACTTTGAAGTTCCCTCAGCATCTCTCGCGAGATGACCGACAGCGTGTATGGTACCAAGATAAGAATTATACTATCATTGGTGACACTTTGTATTGTCGAGGAATAGACAATATATTACATCATTTTTTAACTCATGGAGAAGCTGAGTCAATCCTAAACAATTTCCACAGTGGGGCTTGTGGTGGTCATCTATTCGGGCTTGCGACAACCCAAAATATTTTGTGAGCTGGTTATTTCTGGCCTTCTATCTTTAAAGATTGTATTGAAGTGGTTAAGAAGTGTCACCCCTGCCAGGTGTTCACTTGGAAAATGCACTCGTAGCCAGCCCCTCTTCACCCAGTCATTACCATTGGTCCCTTCACCAAGTCGGGGGTGGACTTTGTGGATTGCAACCCAACCTCGGTTGGGGGGCATCGACACATTATTGTGGCCGTCGACTACTTTACTAAGTGGGTTGAGGCCATGCCTATAGTTAAGTCCGATGGGAATATTATTACCTTCTTCATATTCAATCAAATTATCACCCGATTCAGTATCCCAAGTGAGATTGTCACTGATCATGGAAATCACTTTCTGAACGAAATGATAGAAGAACTAGCATATAAGCTAGGGATTAGACATGGTAATTATTCTCCCTATTACCCCCAGAAAAATGGACAAGTAGAGGTCGTCAAAAAGTCTCTCAAGACCATTTTGCAAAAAATTGTCAGCCAAAGTAAGTTTGACTGGCACATTATGCTATATCCTGCACTATGGGCATACCGAACCTCAATCAAGACTGCCACCATATTTTCCCCTTTCCAGTTAGTACACGATGTGGAGTTGAATTTACCTATTGAATGTGAAATCCCTTCTCTTAAGTTGGCAGTCGCTCTCCTACCTGATATTGTCTATCTCGAGCGACGCCTTGTAAACCTAGAGAGTCTCAACATGTAGAGTTGAGACACCTCTGCAACTATCGAGGCGAAAAAAAGACATGTCAAGGTCCAATACGATAAGTCTGTCTATCCTCAGTTGTATGCTGAGGGTGACTTGGTCATTTTATATGATCAATCCAAAGAACCACTGGGGGTAGGAAAGTTTAAACCCATGTGGCACGGTCCTTATATTGTGCAATGTGTCTTAGAAAAAAGAGTCTATGAGTTAGAATATTATGAAGGGAATATGTTGGTAGAGCCCAGGAATGGGCTCTACTTGAAAATATATTATGCTTGAGCCCCAATCTCAGGCGGAAATCTTTGTATACTAATGTAATTTAGTGTATATATCTTTTCCCTTGCTTTTCATCTTCAACTTGCTTATCGAGTTTTCGCTTGGTTGGAATATGCCAATGGAGTCTTCGGTCTACCTAGGATTCACAGATGGAGATATTCATCATACATAGAACTTGGCTTCCTCCACTTGGGTGGTTGACACACCTGAGGGTCTACTGGTGTCTTCAGGTGGCGTATGCCTAGGGCCATCCACGAATAATGTGGCCAAATATAGCGTCGTTATAGAACTTTTGTGTGATTCTATCTCACATGGTATTCTCTCTTTATAATTTCCCCTGGATTCCCAGTTAGTAGTATCTCAGTTGAATGAAATTTACCGCGTGCGTGATCCTACTTTACTTCGAAGATTCCTACGGGTACGTCTTTTAGAATGACAATTTGATTTAATTACTTATTATCACATTCCTAGGAGTTCTAATCATGTATCTGATGCGTATGTTGATTTCATTTTAGATTGGAATTTGTCACATAACTAAAGAAAAGAAAACCATCTCATCAACGTACACATTGGAAATATAAGTAAAGCCAAAGATCCATGTTTTATATATATTTCAAAAAATATGGTGTTTATAGTACAAAATTGGGGATAACACCCTCAATACACATATATAGCCAATACTACAATATCCACGACATCTAATCCTATGGCATCGGATGTGTGTCATGGTAAAAAACTAAAGTGTTCGTGAGACACCGAAAGATTCACACCCAAGCTCTGGGCACACCAGCCACTTGTCACTGCATGGCTTTCGGCAAATCCTCTACTTGAACCATCAGAATCCTATGAGTCAAACGAGACAGGTTTCCCTGCACATTTTGAAGGACTCTCTCAGCTTCTCCTCCCGCCGCCTCGTCTCCCTGGTTCCTTCGATGAAGTTGAGGAATCCCTTCTGGTCATTGCAGACCCATATCTGCGTTACACAAGTGTCTAGTTAGTACTTAAGCATCATCCAAAAATATTTTTGTTTCACTATATAAAAATACAAAAAATGAAATATTTAAAAACATTTGACATACCTATGTCCTCGTAGGTGGTCCCTAGTGGGAGTGGTATGTCAGGGTCCCCTCTGAAGTCGATCCCTGCACTAGTACATTTGGGTAAAATTCCGATGATCCGTTCGACGCAATTGCCACTTTATATTGTCGAGAGAACGAAAAACAACGGACCCCCTCAAACGTCGTTTCACATGACGTCACTTTTCCGATGACATAGATTTCATATTTATTGTGACGTTTCATACAAACATGTGTCATATCGGATTTGACTGTCCAAACCCCATATAGTCATCGTAAGACCGACCTCTCATAGGTGGCAAGACCAATGTCTTGGAGGTGGCAAGACTGATGTCTTGGACGTGGCAAGAGAGACGTCTTGGAGGTGGCAAGACTGACATCTTGGACTTGGAAAGAATGACTTCTTGGACATGGAAAGACTGACGTCTTAGACGTGGAAAGAGAGACGCATTGGACGTGGCAAGACCGACGTCTTGAACGTGGTAAGAGAGACATCTTGCAGGTGGCAAGAGTGATGTCTTGAAGGTGCCAAGATCGACATATTGGAGGTGGAAACAGAGATGTTAAGAGGTACCAGCTCTGATGTGGTTGTTATGGGAGCAACTCCTTCGTTACAACTACAAGCGAATAAGAAGTGCAATTTTTTTGTCTTTTTTGTTTTTAGGCAAGAAGGCGACCACGAAAAAAGATAACCACACCACTGACGATGAACGCAAGCATGCAGTCTAGGCAACAGGAAGCTAAGACTCCACACAAAGGAAGAAGGGAAACTGGGTGAAACATGCGTAGAACAACAAGGAGAAATGACTACCTTCCCGACACAACAGGACCACACCTACAAGCCAAGGGAAAACATCCCCCTCCCGACACAACGACCTTGATGAACCAGATTAGAACCTCAAGTTGCATGAACTAAATGCCTAAAGGCGCTCAACCCATGCGCAAAAACAAACTTACAATGCTCGACAACACTCACATGAAAGGCACCGAATCCGACCAAGTTATCATTTGCCTCTCTCCAAATAGGGCACGCCATGATCCCTACATCAGGAAGCATGCCATCCCCAGGTGATGGACGCATAAATAACCTTGGCGCAACACATCCTATCTGGACCAAGGACTCTAGAAAACTCCGACATGCTAGGATTTGAATACTGACAGGGAGACTATACCCACACCCCACACAAAAGGTCTATGAGACCTAAGAGGACGAATACCAGGGAAGTCACGACTTCGTCAACCAACCGACCCATTCATCAAGTCTAAACTAGTCAACAGTTACAAATTGTTTCTTGACACTGAGTATCCATCAAAATTTAGCAAGTCTAAATTTTAATTTAGTCTTTAACTTATCAACTGATTAACAATTAATACAATCCAATCGGCCATTCTACTTTACGCCATATTCATTACTTTCAGTCTAAATAACATCACCTTCAAATCAATCAACAATTCTACAATACAATCAAGCATTAATTTCAATCGAAATAACCTCAATTACGAATCAGTTCGGCAATGTTGCATTACGATTTAATCATTAATTACAATTTGATTTAGCAATATTAATCTATACTTTGGTCAGTACTCCTAAACTCATTTAACCATTAATCACCATCGAAAAGGGTAATTCTAAGTAATCTCCGAAATTACCATCTAACTATCAAATGACAATATATAATTACATTAGCAACATCAATATAAAATGCTACAATATCACACTTGTAACCAATTGAATTACACATGCTGTCTATCTAAGATAACCATACCAAAAATAACTAGTTGTCTATAACATTAAGAAGGGAACTAATGACTATTAACATCGTTGTAGAAATTGACATCACTGTGGCAATTAATATTAAGAAGGAAGTTGTTGTCCTTTGACATTGTTGTAGAAATTAGCATAGCAATTAACATGACCAGTAACCTCACTGTAGAAATTAATGTTTGCCAATGAGAACACACTAGGTAAACACTCAATTTGAAGGGGAATAATAAATAATAATAAAAACAATACAAATTGCAGAAGGATCAACTCGTGGTCATTCAACAGCCAAAACAGAATTGACATTACGACAATTTCGTATCCATTCAACAAAAAAAATCAGTGAATATTTTAAGGGAAAAACATGTCCAATCAATAGCGACTGCGGTCCATCATTTAAGGGAAAAACACAGTCATAGTTACATGGAAAAATCATGGTCATTTACAGCAAATTCAGTCACAATTTCAAAGGGAAAAATCGTGGTCAGTTAAGGCAACAACACAGTCATCATTTAAAAAGAAAATCGTTGTGCCAGAATGCACCAGAAAGAAACCACATTTTTTCTTTCATTAAATAACAATCAATTCATTGTACTAACACACCAGAAAAATGCAGTATACCTTTGATGGAAAATCATGGTCATTTAACAACAACTCAGTCAATAGTTTTAACAACAAATTCGTGGGCGTTCTCAACAAATTCAGTCATTCATTTTAATATAAAATCCATGGGCGTTTACAGCAAATTCAAACAAGTTTTAAATGGAAAATCGTGACTTCCCTTTTCCATTGCCCGGATGCCAAATGCAATGCATACAGGAATGACCAAATTCCCTTCCCTTACCAGGATACCAATTATAAAAATGCAGACAGGGGAAATGATTTCATTTTTCCATTGCCAGGATACAAATATAATGCAGACATGAATAACACAAAAAGGTTTTTCCATTTCCAGGATGGAAGATATAAAAATGCAGTCAGGGAATCAAATCATTTTTCTGTTGCCAGAATACCAATACAACGCAGACAGGAATAACAAATAAAAACATTTTTCTATTCCAGGAGACCAATATAGAAATGTAGACATGAAATCAATTCATTTTTCCATTGCCAGAATACCAAATATAAAAATGTAGACAGGTAATCAAATCATTTTTCCATTGCCATAATACGAATACAACGCAGATAGGATAACAAATAAAAACGTTTTTTCCATTCCAGGAGACCAATACAGAAATGAAAACATGAAATCAATTTGTTTTTCCATTGCTAGAATACTAAATATAAAAATGTAGACAAGGAATCAAATCATTTTCCCATTTCCAGAATACGAATACAACGCAGACAGGATAACAAATAAAAACATTTTTCCATTCCAGGATACCAATACAAAAATGCAGACATGAAATAAATTCATTTTTCCATTGCTAGAATACAAAATATAAAGATGCGGACAGGGAATCAAATCATTTTTCCATTGCCAAAATATGAATACAACGCAGACAGGATAACAAATAAAAACATTTTTCCATTCCAGGATACCAATACAAAAATGCAGACATGAAATAAATTCATTTTTCCATTGCCAGAATACGAAATATAAAAATGCAGACAGGGAATCAAATCATTTTTCCATTGCCAGAATACGAATACAACGTAGACATGATAACAAATAAAAACGTTTTTCCATTTCAGGATACCAATACAAAAATGCAAACATGAAATAAATTCATTTTTCCATTGCCAGAATTCGAAATATAAAAATGCATACATCAGTAAGAGAAACGCAAGGATCCAATGGGAAAATTCATTGAAATGATCGCAGGGATTCTATCAGTCAAGGCGCAGAGAAAAAAAATAACAAGGACACAAGATAATCCATATGCAGAGGTTTTTTCTAGATGACGCAAGTCAAACAATCAGCCAAGGACAATAACGGAGGTGGACGAATGACAGGAACATCCTTCACTCATCATCCTTGCATAGAAAGGAAGGGCGTTGAGATCCATAGGTCTATTAAGCCTGAAGTGACGACCGTATATCAGGCTCTTGGACAACTTCCCAAGCGAGGACTGATGAGTTAGGGATGTTAGGAAAACTACCACAACGGTCACAATCAAACACCATGATGAGCTCAAGACATGCGGGAAACGAAGGCCATGGGAATCAATCAATCATCGGGCTAGGATTATGAAAGAAATCTAGTCATCAATCTAAACGATCAGTTTACTTATTCCATTAAACATGTAGATCCAAGCATAAATCCTATAAGAATTTAACATACAAAAATAAAGAGAGCGTATTGTTGCCTAATCAACCGCTTTGAGTGACGTCCCGCGCACTCCGTGCAACTCTCTCTTTTCGATCAACGAGACTTCATCGGTACCTCCCAGCCAATGCTAGGGGTACTCTTCTTCCCCCTTATCCCCCTGAGCCGCAAAGAAGAGACACATGCTATCCAGAGATTCAACTAGCTCCCAGCTTGCCTCGCAAGGCCGAGCTACCACTCCTCACCGAGTTGGGTGTCCCAACTCCCACAAGATAAGTCAGGCAAGTAGATATTTATGTAGCATAACGTTATGCAAACAGAAGAGATCCTTCATCCTTCATTATATAGAGTTTCGAAGTCCCTTACTTTCCTAAAATCTCATTTAATTAAAGTTTTAAAAATTAATTCCTAAAAATTCCTCCCCGTACAAGTGTCACCCATCCCCTTCATTCCTCCACAAATTAATTTCTTTAATTAATTGATTTGTCTTATTTCCCTCTCCCACCTAGAGTCACTCCTAGAATCGCTCCTAGGTGTCCCCAAATTCTCTTACCAGTTTTAATGACTTTCCCCATTATTAATTTGCTAGTTCAATTTTAAATTAGAAAGTTCTTAATGGTAGATACCTTACTAAGTTTGACTTTTTTCTTTTTCTCGTGTGTTTCCCTTTTTTTTTATGTTTCCCTCTTTTCCTAGATTCCTAATTATTTTAGAATTCCCCTTTTTCCCTTTTTCATTTAGAACTCAAATTGGCAGGTGTAGAAATAAACCCTTTTTCTCTTTTTAATTAATAAATTTTAAATTATCATAAAATAATAAAACAATTATTTCCCTTTTTAAGTTTTATCCTAACAAATTTTTATGAATCAATTAAATTGCTTACTTTCTTCTGGTTACAAGATTTAAGGAAGATTATTAATATATGTGTGTGTGTGTGTGTGTGTGTGTATTTTTTAAATAGATAGATAAAAAATTTCCACTAGCATAATTTAGACTTAGACCTTAAATTTTCGGGCTGGGCGACATTTATTAGAGAATTTGTTTTTTAAAAATTATTAACACGTTATTCGTCCTAAGACCACCTAGGTTCATTCATTTATTGTCAACAATGCGACGTGCCCTTAAGGACGCACTAGGTGCTCCAAGGGTGCCACTTGCCTTAATTTATTTCCCTTGCGCGATGTGCCCTTCATGACACACTATGTACTCCAAGGGTGCTCCAAGGGTGCCACTCGCCTCTTGACTGACTTGGTAGACATAAAAATCCCCTGGAGTCAATACTCCTCCAGGTGAACTTGTGGGAGACTAAGGGCCTCTAAAGAATAAGGCCCCTGCCTTATTGCATGCACCTTAGAATCATTTTGAGTGACTGTCACAGTCTGCCCTCATGGCATTGTGGGTCCTCTTGAACTAGGTAAACATTAAACTACAGTTCGAGCCATGACGAGAGTGCTAGTAGGTTGTGGTAGGGTTGTTGTCCACACCTCTCCCTCAACATCTTTGGTACTCGTGCGTAACCCCTCTACTCCACATGTGAGTCTGGTAAACAAGCTATCGTCAGCCTGCATCATCAATGAATCATGTCAACAATATATCCATAATCATATCATCTAATCAGATGCACTAATATCACATATAAAACCATCAAACCCCAATGGTTCACTCCTTGACTCGATCCAGAGTCAAAGGGGTTTCATCGATGCCTCTGCATACTCGAGGTCCAAAGTCCTGCACACTCGGTAAAACCGGATCAATAGCACCTGTCTATGTTAATGCAGTAAAATAACATGTCATCAACCCATAACGCCTCATAATCAAAATCAATGTTTTAATAGCATAATAATCCGGATCACTTGCAAGCAAGTGTCCTCAAAGAATAAGTTCGCTAAGAGTGCAAGAGTGGGATGTTACATACAACCCCTCTTGTTCTAAACTTTGTCTCGAAGTTTCATAGTATAAGTGCCAAAATAATGTGTATCACAGTATCATAAGTCTATCTATCAAACAAAAATGGATGTTGGCGCATATCATATGCATCCTCCCAGGTCAGCAAGTGCGGAGTATAGTTGTCCCACTGGACCTTGACCAGATCTACTCTTTGACGTCGTAGCTGTCGAATGCGATGATCTAGGATGCGGATTGGCTCATCAGTGAGTGCGCCCTCATCCGACAGCCGCTAGGTGCTCAAGTCAAAACATGTGTAGGATCACTAATCAAAATGTCTCAAACAGAGACATGAAATACATCATGCAAAACGCCTCAAGAATCAGGCTCGGCTAGTCAATAGGCCATGGGCCTCTCCTTTCCACAATCTCGTAGGTTACCACGAACCTAGGAGACAGTTTAGCCCCTTTTTCCAACTGGATCAAACTCTTATGCGGTTTTAGCCGTAAGAATACTCGATCACCACATCGTAACTATGGTCGACACGGTGCGCAACGACATAACTCTTCTACCGACCCTGCGCTTCTTTAATCCTTTGTCTTATTGTTTGCATTTTCTCCTCCATTTCTTGGATTGCTTCTAGTCCCACTAGGACCCTATCCTCAATTTGATCCCAACTCAAAGGCATCCGACATGGTCACCTGTAAAGAAACTCGAAAGGTGCCATCTTAATGGTGCCTTGGTAACTGTTGTTATAAGCGAATTCAACCAATGGCAAGAATTATTCCCAATGCTTTGGTTGGTCCATCATGTACATGCACAACATGTCCTCCAAGGTCTAGTTCGTTCGTTCGGTCTGCCCGTCAGTCTCTGGGTGATATGTTGTACTGAAGTTAAGTTGGGTTCCCAAGGCCTCTTGGAAACTCACACAAAATGATCCAGTAAACATCGATCCTCGATCGGATATAATCCTCTTAGGCACACCATACGGCCTCACAATCTCACTTATGAAAGCTCTAACTATGTCAGGTGCCTGATACATTGTACACATAGGAATAAAGTGAGCACTCTTCGTCAGAGTGTCTACTACTACGAAAATCAAGTCCTGTCTCCTTTCCATCAGTGGCAATCCAACAATAAAATCCATCAAAATAACCTCCCATTTCGATTCTAGAATAGCATGTGGATGTAGTGATCCTGTTGAATGTCTATGTTCAGCCTTTACCTGCTGACATTCTAGACATATGGCCACATATTTTACTATGTCTGCCTTCATTCCCTTCTAGAAGAATAAGGGTTTAAGGTCTGCCCTTATCTTCATGACTCCCGGGTGAGCCATGTAAACTTCTCTATGAGCCTCATTTAGGATCAAGCTCCTCAACTCGTCGTTCGGTGGTACGTAAATCCAATTTTTAAACCTCAACAAACCATCGTCATCAAATGAAAATCCTTCAAATCTTGGTACCATCATTGTGTTATGTCTGATAAAACCCTCGAACTCTTTGTACCAGTCATCATAACGTTGTAAAGTTAGAATCTTTTCATGTAGATTCATCTAAAGAGACAACATCGAAAAGATGTGTGGTCTCTGACTTAATGCATCTGCCACTTGGTTCACTATTCCTTTTATGTAAGTAATCTCGAAGTCATACTCGCTAAGCAATTCTAACCAACGTTGTTGTCACACGTTCAGGTTGCTTTGAATAAATATGTGTTGTAGACCCCAATGGTCAGTCCTTAGTTCAAATTTTCATCCAACAAGGTAGTGTCTCCAAACCTTAAGGGCATATACAATGGCTAACAACTCAAAATCGTGCGTCGCATAGTTCTCCTCATGCCTTCTCAGTTTCCTTGAGATGTAAGCGATCACTCGTCCATCTTGCATCAAGACTCAGCCTAAGCCTTCCTTAGATGCGTCAGTGCATACCAAGAAGTCTGCGTCCATGTCAGGGATCTTTAGTATCGGTGTTGTTGTCAACAACTCCTTGAGCCTCCAAAATGCTACTGCACATTTCTCGATCCAAACAAACTTCTTGTTCGTCTTCTGCAATTCCGTGATTAGATTTGCTATCTTCAAATATCCCTCGACGAACCGTCAATAGTATCCTGCTAAACCCATGAAACTACGAAATTTTGGGACATTCGTCGGCGCAAGCCATTCCATAATAGCCTCGACCTTTGTTGGATCCATGACAATGCCTTCGTCGGAGATGACATGCCCTAAGTAGTGAATCTTCGATTGATAAAAAGAGCATTTGAATAAATTCCCATATAATTTGTGCTCTCGCAAACACTGTAGTACCAAGTGCAAGTGCTCATCATGCTACTTCATCATCCGAGAGTAAATCAAAATATGGTCAATGAACACTTAGATGAACTTGTCCAAGTACTCGGGGAACATCCCTTTCATCAAACTCATAAATACCGTTGAGGTGTTTGTCAGTCCAAACGGTAAAACAGTAAAATTGTAATGTCCAAACCTCATCTTAAAGGCGGTCTTAGGAACATCATCCTCCTTAATCTGTAACTGGTGATACCCTGATCGCAATCGATCTTTGAGAACACCATCACACCCTTCATTTGATTGAACAGATCATCAATCCTCGGCAGCAGATACTAATTCTTGATCGTTGCCTTGTTCAACTGACGGTAGTCAATGCAGAGCCTCCATGACCCATCCTTCTTTCGTATGAAAATAGCAGGTGCAGTCCACAGTGACACACTATGATGTATCAGTCCCAGGTCCAACAATTCCTTCAATTGCATTCTCAACTCCTGTAACTTCGGGGTTGACATCCGATAAGGAGTTCTAGCTATCGGTTCAGTTCCTGGTTTTAGGTCTATAGTAAACTCCAATTCCCTCTCTAGCGGGATCCCAGGTAACTCCTCCAGAAATAAGTCTGAAAACTCTCTCACCACCGGAAGGTGTTCTAAACCTTCTGCTATTCCCTTCTCGTTTAACACAAGGATCACATAAAGCTTACACCCCTTGCGCATGCTCTTCCGTAGCTACAAGGAAGAGATGAACCTCAGGGACACTCCATGGTTTTGTCCTACAAACACATGTCTTTGTCCCTCATCATTTTGTCTTACAATTGAGTATCGCCTCATGTGATTCCAACCAGTCCATACCAATCACGACATCATAAGATCCTAAGATCGTGACATACAGGTTGGCCCTTGTGACAAACTCTCCCAGGTTTAGGATACAACTCATAACCTTTCCTCCAACCTTTTGTTTGGCTCTCGAGGCCATCTCTACGAAGCTAAACAAATCTTGTTTGACTGACTTTACCTTAATCATTTTTATCGCTGCACCAGAAATGAAACTCTCGATAGCCCCGGGATCTATCAAAATACTAAGAGTCTGGTGAGCGACGGTACCTGACATCTCAAGCACAGTCGACTTGTGCTCTTCCTGGCGGTTATTCACCACTGCATGAATCCGATGGGCCTTTCCCAAACTCCCATGGTAGTGGGTCCTACTGATCCAGATGCGTCAACCCTTTCCTCTAGGCAGGAGTGCTGGTAATGTGGAACCCCACAATCCAACACACTTTCTTCGGTCCAATAATACTGGTACCTGAAGCAGAAGTTGAATTCTAACAATAAGGCCAAACTTGAACTTCTTGACCTTAAGTTTCTGGGTAACTTGGTGTGGAGCATACTGAAGAAGCTCCAAAACGAGCCTCGTACTCAGGCATCGTGCGGCTAACTCGTCACAAGGCGTCAAACTAGTTGAGTTGATGCTCAATGAATTCCTTAGAAAGATACCTCTCCTAGAACCGTCCCTCGAACAGTTCCCATGACATGTCATCGACAACCACATTCAAAAGTGGCAGGAACATATTCCACCATAAAAGAACGCTCCCCTTCAGTCGAAAAACCACCATGTAGACCTTCATGTTGGAGGTCATAATTGCGAATCATGAAGCACAATGTCTTTCTCTAAAACCATGCCTCGATGGCACAGTCATCTGTGACACTCGTGGGGTCAAGAACTCAACTCTCTCGAGTTCTCGGTGGATGCTAACGGTACTATCTAGCATGCGTTGTGGACCCTCAGGGGTACAGGTGCCCCGGCCTCATCTCAATACCAATGATGAATCAAGGCCCTTTGTCAATACCTGGAAGGGCCTTGTCAGACCATCATTATCCCTTACAACAAGCGAATCCATTCCAAGGACTTGTTTCTCTCCTTGGGGGTTCGACTCCGAGGGTGCAGGAACTTCTGGAGGCATCACACATCCTTCCACGGCACCATGTTGCAAATCTTTGAGGCATCCTCTAAATGAGATCACCAAAAGGACACATTAAGGTTTTTAATTAATGCAAGGGTTAATATTCACGGGTTTACTGCAGTGGAAAGCTTGGCAATCCACATTCGCAAGGTTGAACCCGCTCTTATACCATATGTAACGAATCCTTCATTACGACTACAAGTGAAGCATAAGTGCAATTTTTTTTGTTTTTTTGTTTTCAGGCAAGAAGGCGATGATGACAATAGTTAACCACACCATTGACGACGAACGCAAGCAAGCAGTCCAGGAAATAGGCAGCGAAGACTCCACACACAAGCACAAGGGTAACTGGGTGAAACATGCGTAGAAAAACAAGGAGAAACGACTACCCTCCCGACACAACAGGACCACGCCTACAAGCCAAGGTGCGCAAACCTCAATGACCTTGACAAACCGGACTAGAACCTCAAGGTGCGCGAACCAAACGTCTGAAGGTGTTCAACTCGTGCACAAAAACAAACTTACAATGCTCGACAACTCTCACATGGAAGGCATTGACTCCGGCCAAGTTATCATTCACCGCTCTCCAAATAGGGCACACCATGATCCCCTCATCAACAAGCATGTCGTCCCCAGGTGATAGACACGTAAATAACCTTGGTGCAACACATACTATCTGAACCAAGGACTCTAGAAAACTCCGACGCACTAGGAGCCAATTATTGACAGGGAGACTATACCCACACCCCACACAAAAGGTCGACGAGACCCAAGAGGAGGACTACCAGGGAATTCACGGCTTCATCAACCACTCGACCCATTCATCAAGTCTAAACTAGTCAATAGTTACAAAAAAAAATTTGACACTGATTATCCATCGAAATTTAGCAAGTCTAAATTATAATTTAGTCTTTAACTTATCAACTGATTAACAATTAATACAATTCAATCGGCCATTCTACTTTATGCCATATTCGTTACTTTCAGTCTAAATAACATCACCTTCGAATCAATCAACAATTCTACAATACAATCAAGCATTAATTTCAATCGAAATAACCTCAATTACGAATCAGTTCGGCAATCCTGCATTATGATTTAATCATTAACTACAATTTAATTTAGCAAGATTAATTTATACTTTGGTCAATACTCCTAAACTCATTTAACCATTAATCACTATCTAAAAGGGTAATTCTAAGTAATCCCCGAAATTACCATCTAACTATGAAATGACAATGTATAACTACATTATCCACATAAATGTAAAATGCTACAATATCACACTTGTAATCAATTGAATTACACATGTAGTCTATCTAAGATAATTGTACCAAAAATTGTCAGAAAATTGTTTTGAGCCAGTTGAAAAAGTTGGGTGGCCATTGATATCCACCTGGATCAAACATTGACATTCAAATGGGAACAAGACGTTTTGAAAGGGAACAAAATGAAAAAAATGCACCAAATGTATTGTTTTTACACAAGAACAAGACAACATCACATGCTTGTTTCTTGAGCAAATGTATTGTTTCCAGGAACATAAAATATGAGGAGAACATTCTATTTCCTTTTTTATATCTTACTATGGATGCAATAGAGGAGGTTTTTGTGCCCAGCATTGAAATTCAAAGGGGAACAAGACGTTTTGGAAGGGAGCAACATGAAAAAAATGCACCAAACGCATGGTTTTCAAGAACAAAAAATACGAGGAAAAAAAATTGTTTTCCTTTTTTTTATATGTCACTATGGCTACGACAGAGGTGGGATCTCTGGAGAACAACGACGCTCAAAACAAACACCAATAAAACATCACACTCCTATTTCTCTGGTCATATTAGTCACATACAAAGTTGTTATGCAAGAGGATTTTGGCTCGGGCATTCCCAATATTGAAAATTCTTACTTGCAAACTAGAAATAGCAAACAACAACCAACGACCAGGAATGAAACCACGGCACTGAGACTCACCGATGAATAGGGATCGAAAAAAGTGCAACACCTAGCATGTGAAATGAAACAACAGGTCCAACTGCGGATGCAACACCCCAACCTTGCAAAGTTGAAGCAAACAAGAGCAAGCAATAAACAAAAAAATAATGAACAAACACCAAGAGGTCCAACTGTAGTTGCAGGACCTCAACTTTGCAAATTTGAATCAAACAACAATAAGAAGCATCCAACGAACCAACGAGAAAGAATCGACTAGTCAACTAGGAATGTCGGTGAAGAACAATATTGCCCAAATTCACTACAGACAAGATTGTATCAAAAAATCGAAGGAAAATGTATTGTAACACACCTTTTAAGCAAACATTTCAGGCTGTGAGGTGTGTTAGGTAGACATTTAAGGCTGTGAGGACCATACAAAGGCCACCCACTGTGTAAACATTTAAGAAAGTTGCAGTTTGCACGGTTGGAATTCTGCATCCGCAATTGGAACTGTGCTTTTCTCCTTCCCCATTCACGGGTAAGTTTCACTGCCATGGTTGCATCCCTATTTGTTGTTGTTTTTTCCAGTTTGCAAGTAAAAAATTTCAATACTGGGAATGCTCAAAATCCTCTTGCAGAACATCTTTGTATGTGACTAATACAACTAGAGAAACAAGACTGTAATGTTGTCTTGGTCTTGTTCTTGAACGTCAATGTTCGACAAAGAACCCACCTCTATCTCAGCCAAAGTGACATATAAAAAAGTAAATCGAATTTTCTCCTCACATTTTTTGTTCCTGAAAACCATACATTTGGTGCATTTTTTTTCAGACTTCACCTCATATTTTTTTTGCATTGCTATTATCCAACAACTACTGGTTTGATTTCTAGGACATGGAAGTGGGCACATGTGATTCGAAGGAAACAAATTGAAAAGAATGTACATAGTCAAAGTTCTTGTCGAGCAAGTGCCCCTCTGAATATTTGATCTGATTACAATTTCTTAATAGGGAAATAATTCCGTCTCGAGGATTTACACAGAATAAATGGGCCTTCGCTCACTCATTTTTCATATATGACAATGCAATTTTACTTCTATTTATATTTTTCCAATTGAATTACATGAAAATTTTCAAATCATTCGAGATGACTATACGTTCTACTGAAATGTGACAATAAGAAGTTGACATTTTGAATATTTTTTAAATTTTAGTGAAATATGTTTATGAAATTTTGAAACTTTATATATATATATATATATATATCAATTGAAGTCAAACTCTCTTATATTTTGTGAATTTTGAATTATAATAAAATTTTGGGAATTTTTATGTATAGTAAAAATGATAAGAATTTCACATTTGAAATATTTTTTAAATTTTTGTGAATTTACATATATTTTTGTGAATTTCTATGTGTAATAAAACTTTACATATATTTACATATATTTTTGTGAATTTCTAGGAAGTTCTAGGAAGTTACATATATTTTTGTGAATTTACATATATTTTTGTGAATTTTTGTGAATTTACATATATTTTTGTGAATTTCTAGGAAGTTCTAGAAATTTACATATATTTTTGTGAATTTCGATGTGTAATAAAACTTTGTGAATTTATGTGAATATTAATGTGTAATAAAACTTTGTGAATTTTTATGTATAGCAAAAAAATGAGATATTTCGAAAATTGTGTTAACTTTTTAATAATAGTTTTTCCAAAATTTGGTGTTATTTAATTTCTCAAATTTTTATTTAATTATATATTTATTTTTGCAAATTTTTGAAAAAGTTAACTAACAAGTTACTTTTGTTCACAACAATATTTTAGTATGGAATATATAATTTTCTAAAACAAGTTTATAAACACAATTTGTACTAAAAATTTATTCCACATTTTTCAAAAATTTTAGGAAAATTATTAAATCTATTATTTTGGAAATTAACAAATTCATATTTCAAATAACATTCTATAAAGTTTTGTGTTCCAATCAATTTTTATCTCTTGTTATTCTTGTGTAATTTTAGTGCATGATGAAATTACTTTTTTTTTCACTCCATGGTTACAACCTCCGCTGAACTTAGAAATCTCTCATGGTGCTAATTTTTCTTCTCTTGGAAATGGGTTGTTTAACTCAAGATTCCAACCCCTTCTAAGAAAATTATTTGTACATTGGGTTTGCATAGCATTATATTCCTATGTCTACTCATTTATGATGTTTATCTAGTTATTTATTTGAGTATGTATATGTTTATCAAAATGAATAATGTTAATTTATTGGCTAGCAAGTGAAAGAGCTTACAAATTTCTTTTACATGTTGGAAGATGGCTCTCCATATTCAACTTAAAGTATTTTCTAACTAAAAGATCAATTTCATTAAATTTGGACTAATAAGTACGAATCTATACTAAGAAATGGTGAATTAGGATTTCAAAAATGTGATTATTGGTGTATTTAAAGTGGAAAATTTGATTCTAAAAGTGTGTATATTGGTTTTCAAAAGTGTAATTTTTTATTATTTATTTTTTTATTTGCATTCATGATATCATTATGAAATGCATTGCTAAATATATCAAAATTGAAGATATGCAGCAAATTAAAAATAAGTGATGACAATCATTGCATTACAAATTTGCACTTATTCATAAATAGCTAAGGCAATGTACAATAGGTTCATTTTAAACAAAATGATGACTATGAGTCAATCCTTTTTACCAACTTCCTCACCTTAAATGAAAACACTATGACTTGTTTATTATGAAAAACACTATAACTTGTTTATTAGGAAAAAATTATTCACAAAATCCACATCCAAGTAGAGGAGAGAAGAGATAAATCAACATTCAATAGTTTTATCTAAAGAAAATTATAGTTATTATTTAAATTCAAATACTAATTTATGAGTTATTACTTGATAGAGTCATTCAAATTTAATGAAAAGTACATAAGTTTTGTATTTAAACAAAGTCGCATTCATTGGAATCACTCTCACTCTCTCCATTATGTTCAAAATGTTATCGTTGTGCCTCAAGTGATTCAAATACTTTCACATTTATTCTTGTTTTCCCTCCCTTTCATCATTCCTTTGGTGACCATTTCCATATGATGATTGTTATGCACAATGTATTGAAAATGATAAAAAATCAATGAATAATAGTCCACCTCGAGGGGGAAACCTCCTTTTACAATATATTGAATTTATAATATGAGATATGATTATCCTAAGACTAGATCTTAATGAAAGGGTATACTCGAGGATTCTAGGCTACATACAAACAAAACACTAGAAATGTAATAATTGGATATCTAGATATTAAAAAGAGGTTGTATACTTAACATGGGGCTTTGTATAGGGATTAATGTGCCCCTCCCCTTGAAACAAGTGTTTGTTGGAGATATTACACACACCTATGATATTTTTTCCTTATTTTCCTATGTTTATTAGTCATTATTGAGGGTCTCCTATTTGTTAGGAACGTCGAAAATATTTTCTTCATTTTAGAGACATTTACACTTAGTTAGACTAGTGGAAGTCACTCATGCATGGAAACCTCGGTTTTATGACAGGAAGTTGCATGTGCTTCTCTCACTTCCACACGTGTGACTCAGTTAACTAAACACTGCATGACTAGTTAAATAGGACTAGGTGGTGGTTAACTCTGGTAACTGCAAGTGTGTGTCGAGATATCTGTAGACCACCATTATGGTGAATTTCACTTGAAATGAACATTAGAGTAGATATACAGAATATATCATGTGTAAATTATCATTCATTCATTTGGTCAATACATTTTATGTTATGTTCTCTCCAATTTTTCTCTCATCTTCTCATTTTTGCAAGGTGTGTTCGTACTTCTACTAGCTAGATCTCTTATGCAGGTACTCACTACATTCTAGATGGTATCAAAGCCTACAGTTTGATAGGAAAAAGGCACACCAACATTTTTTATTTACAGGTACTGAAGATGGAAAAACGTAAGAAGAATGGAATCCCCTCTGCCTGTCATGCTAACACCATAAAACTACTTTAAATGGAACAAAAAGATGGAGATTTTTCTGCAAGGTAGATTATTGTATAGGTTAACCATGTCTATGGAAACATAACCCACATCATTCATTAAAAAATACAAATACCTCAATAGAATGGATGAGGCTTATGGAGGCCTCTACATGCACATATCCCATGAGTTGTTGTTTCTATGTATCTTCTTGCAAAAATCAAAATGTGATTTGGACCACCATGGAAAGACTCTTTGGAAAACAAGATGAGATGAGAGGCCACATGTTTGAGGTGGAATTACTTGCATTAGATATGAAAATATTTGAAAATATCTAAGATTTCTTCACAAGGTACAAGGATATGTTGCTGCAACTCAAGGCTTGCAAGATTGATAAATCAAAGAAGGAAAAGTGAATGGTTCTCACCATTTTGTCAAAACTTGGTCTGCATTATTCAACTTTTGTTAGTACTTTCCACACTCAGAGGTTGATTGTCGGAGCATCCTAGACTATTCCCTCTTTGGATACCTTCATTGACGCCCTAATTGAGGAGCAAGACAAACTCATCAAGGTGGGTGTAATCAAAAAATCCAAAGCGCATGCACTTGCTTCACATGATGGAAACAATTCTCAACATCATCAATCCAAAGAGAAAGGAAAAGAAAAGGTGCATGCAGAACAAAAGAAGAAGGGTACTCCAAACCCTTCAATGACTCATGTGGGGATTTAAAAATGGAAAGGGGAATAAAGGACATAAGTGTACCTACTGCAATCGAGGATTCCATCAATAATCCACATGCATGAAGAAGAAAATAGACCTTATGATTCAGATTCTTCAAAAGAAAAACCTTGGGGATAGAATTCCTAAGGGTGCCAAGAAGAAGCCAGAAGATCATGCTCCCAAAGGTCATTATCATGCATTTTTTTTTTCACTCTTCACTCTTCACCTGGATGGTGGATTTAGGTGCATCCCACCATATGGATACCACATAGGAAACCTGATCTCATTTCAATGTATGCAATGGTAATCCTATCCTCATGGGGGATGACTCTCTAATCGAGATCACGGGAAAAGAGAGAGTAGAACTAGATCATGGAAGTTTTGATAATGTTCTCCATGTTCCTCATCTTTCTGTGAGTCTTCTCTTGATGTATTATATTACACACTCAAGCTAAGGAAAAAAGGTGCAATTCGTAAACACTAGACTCCGTGTCCATATTTGACATGCAAGACAACTCAAGGATTGTTGTCAGGGATGTAAATCGTCAATCTCAGTTACACACTTTTTCTAAGATTATTGAACCTAATTCTTTTGTACTACTTACGCATCCTGATGACAGTAGTAGAATATGGAATGAGAGGTTTTCTCACTTGAAATTTAGGTACATGGAACAACTTAGCAAGAAAGGGATGGTCATCAGATTACCTGATATCCACTTTTCCAAATGGGTTTGTGAAGGATGTGTCATTGACAAGCACCCTCAAGAGATGTTCGAGAAGGGGAAGGATCATAGGGCCTCATCTTCATTATATTTTATTCATTTTGATCTCATGGGTCCATTTCTGCATCCATCGATTAGCAAGGCAAGGTATGTACTCACATTTTTGGATGATTAGTCATGTTATACTTGGGTATTTTCTCTTATGAAGAAATCTAAGGTCTTTGATCATCTCAAAGAGTTCAAATCACTTGTTGAGACTCAATCACGGAGAAATATCAAATCCATTTGTACAGATAATAGGGGGGAGTACATAAACATAGATGTTCAGAATCTTTGTCTTGAGGATGTTATACAGTTGCAACACACAATATCATATACTCCGCAATAGAACGGGGTTTCTAAGTGGAAAAATAGATCTCTCAAAGAGATGGCCTCTCGTATGTTGCATGCAATATCACTTCCTCCCAAGTTTTGGTCCGAGGTGTTGTTCCTGAGTTTATACTTTAAGGTTGTAAAGTATACCGTCAAGGCATCCGTAAATGTTTAAAGGGATAATTTGAGAATAAGAATTTCAAAAGGAAAGGTGAAGCAGAATCATTTTCTCAACTATCTCTGTCTTGCTTCCTATTGTTCTTGGATGCTAATGTCTCTCTCAATAGCATCCCATGAACATTCTAATTCAACCCGGTTAGTTGTTGTTTGTAAAATGGTATTAAATAGATTCAAGGCAATACTAGTTTGATCTTGAAGGCCAGGTTCAATGTTGGGTTGTCTGCTACTTGGAACAATCATAGAGGATAAAAATTTATTTATTTGTAAAAGGATTTTAATCAAATGTTACTTCAAACTTTCTAGAGATGAGAATATGAAAAAACTATTTTAAAATTCAAAACACTAACATAAATACATTCGAGGTCGTTTCCTAGATTTGTAACAATTTGAAAATTTTAAACTGACATATAATTATTATAGAAACATATGAGGCTTTAATCAAGAAATAATCTCATATTTTGACAGATAATAATGAAAGAAAACGAGGTTTCTAATGAAAGTTAAGTATTAAGGTTCAAATGATTTACAGGTCTTAAAATCACTGATAGCAATTTCAGAGGAAAAACTGTAAATAATTTGATATCCAAACCAATCTGAACTAGAAATCAAAGATGTAGATAACATCAAATTGATTATTCATTAGAAAAACATTGAAAGAAAAATACAACAAAATATAGTAAACATGGTTGAAGAACACATAGCTACAAATTTGCAGGATTTAGAATCTCATTTGTAATCTATATTATGATGTATTGGAAAACTGTTATTACAATCGGCTCTCTCCAAAAAAATCCTGAAGCCCTTTTTCAGTCTTTAGAAACTACATTTATACATTTTCATCAAATTTTTCTCGTTAGTGCCTAACCAACTTCCTAATATTACGGTTACATATAAAAATAATGTCAACTGTTTACATTTTCTTTCAAATTTCTAATGATAAAAACATTTAAAAAAGATTTTAGGCTTGCGTTGACAAACTTCCTTTCTCTGCTTCAATACACTGAACACACTTTCCCAAAAATTTCACAAAAGTCCTGGGAGCATCTGGTATCTCATTTGCTTCAAATAAGAAAAATATTTTCTGCAATTCAGGAAAACGATTTTCTATCATCTCTATGAATTTGATAGTTTTCAACTTGAGATTCGATGTCACCATCCATTTTTTGATCTCTGTGATATTGATTAGTTTAATTTTTGAAATCTCTATTTTCATTTCCTCCAGCTCTTCTTTGAACCTTAGTTGGTGCTTAGCAATATTAATCTCACATAATAATCCGGAACAGTCATCTGTTCCGATATTCAATGAAGCTCTTTCTAAGAGATCAAAAATTCCCTGGCAATCATCATTGACCTCTCTAGTTATTCTTTTATATTCATCCAGGTTTTCTTCCCACACCTTTAACATAATGTCCACTTTAACCTATTCATAAATAGATAATTTTTTAATCTTTCCAACTTCTTCCTTTGATGAGAAGTCCACTACCTTTTGAAAAGTCATTCTAGCTGCTTTGGCCTCCCTTTCTTTCTGGAAAACATTCTCCAAAGACTTATTTGTTTCTTGAAAATAATTATGGACTACATCCATATTCAAAAACACTTTATGTTGTTCTTCCTCTATTTTCAAATATATCTCCAATGTTTGTGTCCTGAAATTTTCAAGTTCTATTACTTGATTAGTAATAGAAATAATTTTATCTTGTAAATGTTTATTTTCTTCTCCCAGCTTTCCGACCTGTTCCTGTGTGACCTGTATTATGTGTTTTGCCTCCTCCAAGTCTTTATTCATTTTCTGAATTTCTTGCATATCCTTTAGTCTATCTTGTTCTATACCATTTTGTATTCCCCAACTAATATTTCTCTCAGTTTCTTTTAATTTGTCTTGCAACTGAATTATTGTTTGGTCTTTTTGCTTGAGCATAGTTGTTAAATTGCCAATAGAATACATATTTGTTGATGCTATAGCACCCATTGTAACTGCTAACTCTGTAGCAAATTCTCCATCTTTGAGTTTCTTTCCATCTATAATAAATCTATGCTTTTTAATCATCCCCTCTCCTCTTGGATGAATTTCCTGTTTCAAGACTGCTCTTTGATTTTTACTAAAAAAATAATCTGATGGGGGGATTTCATCTCTTGAAATCGGCTCAAGATCACTGACATATAAAACTCCTTCATGGGGGGTTCCAAAAGTTGACTGCAATGGAGTTAAAGAGGTGATAGGACTACCGATCTATGTTGATGTTGTTCCTCCTATCTTTTCTGAAACATCCTTCATGATTTCTGGAGTTGTTTCTAGCTCTTTTCCCTTCTCTGTTCCCGATTCTTTTGTTTGAGAACCCTCTGTGTCTTGGGAAGGTATCTCAGTATTCTTCAACTTGTCGTTGGTATTTTCTTTATCCTGTGTATTAGTTTCAAACCCTAGAGGGGGGCCTTCCTATTCTGGCGGTGGGGTCGAAACTTCACCTTGCAAACTCTTGGGTACGCAACTTCGCCTATGGCTCTAAAAAGATGTGAATCCAGTCTGTGATTCAGGTGGCATGGCCTGTACTCTATTTAGTACTTCTTCATAGGATTTAACATCTTTAAATATATCATCATAAATAGATGCTTCATGTTCATACACCTTTAGATTACAATGTATGAAATGCCTACTTATTACTTGGTAGGGGTCATATTTTCTGTGCTCAATATTTACTAATTTCACTTCTTCTAATGACTCAGCCTCTACCTTAGAATGGCCTAAATTTAATAAAGAAAATTTCCCAATATGAACAGGGAAAGATGGCCATGATTTCTTCTGAGATGCTTTTAATAACAATCCAACACCGCCCTTTACTATCTGATGAGCTACCTCCCTGTACACCAATTTGTCAGGTAGGAATTTAGGGAGTGCATGAGGGGGAATGGAACAGCCATAAACCCTAATGTAGGAAAATTTTTCCTCAATAAACCAGTTGGCAAATTCTTTAAGACTTTCTGTGATTGCATCAAAAATGCAAGGGGGTTCGCATCCAAAAAACATTATGTGCATAGAAATAATAATAAAATGACAAACCTCGTAAAATGCATCTTTAGAATTTTCTTCCCAAAAGGCCGAGTGATATTTATGAATGGGTTCTGGACAGGAAATGCTCCAACTCCAATTCATTAATGGAAAGGGAGTCACAAAACAGATTGCATCCATAATGTATGCAGACATATAAAAAGTTGTTGGTTGTCCCTTTGATTTTGTTGCTTTGTAGTTTAAGATTTCTTGTGTTAGGTTATCTGAAAAAATCTTATGCCAGTTAAAACCATTTCCTTTTGAAGCTTCTTCTAAAAAGGGCACCCAATCTGCATGAAAATGATAGGGATCTTTTCTCCCAAAAGGTCTACATAACATAATGGCTACATATACCATGTATTCATTTAAGGATGTTGTAGCATAAATCCCATAGGAATCATCTCGAAAATTTGCTTGAAACCTCACCCATCCTCTAATCATATCGAAATATGTTTGGTCTGCCTCAATACATTCTTTTCTGTGAAACTCTGCTAAAAATTCATCATTAAAAGTATGTTTAGGATTAGGCAAGAGTTTATACATTACTTGAATGTGCTCTGGTCTGAATGAGCCAACGATAGCTCCTTTCTTGTTTAAAATTCTCCTTATTGGGATATCAACCTTATCTAGAGCCCAGCTAATCATATGAGTGTATGCCACAAGCCTCGGGCGCACAACGATCTTATGAAGCTCTGACTCAGCTATGTCCCGGAAATGATTTTTAGAATCAGGATGAGCATTCTCAAACTCGTATTCCAGCAATTCAGAGATTTGAGTCCAAGATTTAATAGAATCTATAGCATGTGGAGTGGTGTCGGAGAGAATATCTCCTTCCTGTGTGTCTTCATTCTTCTTCAGTGCCTTTTTGGGTGCCATGACTTCTGCATTTAATTGAAAACCTGTCACAGAAAATGGATGAACGAGCTCAGCTTAAAATGAAAACACAGACATTCGAATGTTTATTTTCAATACATTTAAAAATGACAAGATTTGCACAGTTGTCACGAATTTAAAGCTCTTAATGCTCAAGATATTTTTTCGAGATATGCATTTAAGGTCCATATTTAGGCACCTTTGGGTTTTTGAAGAAAACGAGAAACCTACTTAAACAGAAAGCGAAACATGAATGAACACTTGAAGAATGATCACCATTAATCTTGTTTTTGAAAAAAGGTTAATTAGTGTTAATCATAGTTTAAAGATGAAAACTTCATTTTTCGGGGTTTCGAAAATCATGATGTCGAGAAGTATGTCATCGATCAAAAACGATTTCCGAAAATGCAAAATCGCGAAATCGCGATACTTTAATTAAGATTTAAACTCTTTTATCACATTAATTAATTGAGATTAGATGTTTTCGGGATTTCAGAAATCCTGATGTTGAGAAGTATGTTATCAATAAAATCCGATCTCCAAAATCACGAAATTGCGACGGCTTTCTTTTTTAAACAGGACTTAACTTATCTTAATTAACTAACTAATCACAATTAAGGCCAAAACAGAATTAGTTTAATTTAACTTGAATTGTGGATCGGGGTTTCGTAATGTGGGATTTCAGGAAACATGATGACAAGAGATGTGATCTCACTGAACCGCGAATCCCGAAATCGCGACATAATTATTTTAACCCTTAACCTTTCTTATAAGAGACTAAATTAATTCATGTTTAAATTAAGATTCCAACGTTTCGGGAAATCGGGGATCGGGGTTTCATGATTCGATTTGCATCAAAAATTTGTTTGTAGTAAACCCTAAATCCCGAAAATTCTTTTAAGCTTAATTTAAAAATTGTTAGTTTAAATTTTAACACGTTTTAAATAATTTTCAAATAAAAAGCGTCGAGAGTCTAATAATTTTTGTAAACCTTTTTCCCTTTCATTATCTGAAAAATTAAGAAAAATTTGAGAAAAAGGTATCATGTACCTAGAAATGATACGAAACTCGTGTTTTATGAAAAGATGAAACCCGAAAAAGAAAAATTTAGGCCTTAGGGATAAAAATTTAAGATCTGTTTCAACATAGGCTCCAACCGGGGACTTTGTCTCCTTGTGGGATGAGGAGAACATGTAGACTCAGTGCCTTCATTGGGTAAATATTGTCAAGGGTTTATCACTGCTAAAACTGCTAAAGGAGAGGAAAAAGAGATTTCATTTCAACTTTTGAAAATATTTTCAAAACTTCTTATTTGCTTTAAAATCAGTTGTAGTCTTCTTCATAATATTCTCCTTCTCGTTCTGAACTTAAGTTAGTATTAAGATGATTAGAACCATCTTAGGAAACTCAACAGATTTGTAAATTTTGGCTTGCATCAAAATCAAATTTATAATTTCAATTGGGGAGCTCTATCTTGACTTAAGATGAAAATCCAGTTTCGAAAAACTGGTAACTAGAATAGAGTGATAGATAAGTATGACAACCTTACAGACACCTCAGATATTGCTTCACTTCCAGCAGGCCTGTTCAGTACCCCGGTGAAGTTATATATCCCTTTTTTATTGAATTTCCTTTCACCGCTTCGAGTGATAATTATATATTTATACTCAGATATTGCTTCACTGCCAGCGAGCCTGTTCAGTACCCCGGTGAAGTTATATGTTTCTTTTATATTAGACGAGGGCAATCATTTAAATGAATTTCCTTTCATCGTCTTTGGGACTAGATGGGGGAAATCAAATATGAATTTCCTTTCACCATTTGTCTTATATTTAGCTTATAAATACAAAGCGGGGGCAATCAGTGATACTTAAAATATAAGGGATGGTTATCTATGTAAAAATTTACAATAGAGGTTTGTCAACCTATTTTGATTATTCTAGACCAATCTTTTCTCAACTTTCAAAACCCCTTAGTCTGTAGAGAAAAAAGGGAAAGATTAATTTTAGGGGTTTTCTTTTGAGCAAGCTTAAATCCTCAAACAAACTGTTAAGAAACCTAAGAGAGTCAGAATCAACCTAAACATAACCACTTTTAGTAAGAGAATAAGAACTATGAAGTCTGGTCTTACTGAATTTTAACTATTTTCTGATTTCAAAAGTTAATACATAATCTCTCCTACTTCAATGGGAAAACCCGAAAAAGTGAAAAACAGTACTGAGGGTGTAAAAGGAGATGTCCGACAATCTGTAAGCCAGAAAACATAGGTTGTAAATTCAAAAATAACCCTTTGGACTCTTTTCTTAAAGATTTTTACTTTGAAATGCTTTTAAACTTGTTCTAAGTGAAACCCTTAAGGTTTAAGTATTAAAAAATAACGCTTTTTATTTATCTATCATCTTGAGGGATAAGCAACACAATTTTTTTTTTTTATTTTTATTATTTATTAAGAAAATGGACTTTGTTGTAACTCATAACTTTGCTTTACCATTATCATTTTTATTTTTTTTCTTTTGAAAATAACAGAAAGTACCATCTATCACCTATTTTTTGGCAAATTAATCCTCTAAGTTTCAAGCTGTTTGTTTGAATCCTATAAACAAAAACAATATCAAAAATATCGGTTTTTTTAGTATAAAAGCTTAACTAATTTTATTTTATTTTTATTTATTTACAAAATGAGAATAGACTTTCTAAAAAAAAAAAAGGTACATACAATAAGAATTTCTGGAAATTAATTATTCCATATAATGTTTTAAAAAACGCTCGATAATAGGGGCATTCAAGATTTTACCATCCAAATTTTCAAGCAGAAATGAATTTTTTCCTTTAGGAGATGCTACCTTAAATGGTCTGTACCAAATATGATTGAATTTATCATTTTTTCCTGAATCCTCTTTTCGAGCATCCCATCTCAAAACCAGACCCCTGGGGAGAAAATTCTTATCCTTGGCTTTACGATCAAATACTACCTTCATGTCATCCTGGTACTTCTGCAACTTTTCATCCACTACCGCCCTATTCTGCTGAACTTCAATCAGTTGATTTATCCTTCTCATGAGAGGATTCGGTTCTTCCTTCTCATCTTTCCATAGTTTCATTACAGGAAGTGCTAGGTTTATAGGCAACACTACATCTGTTCCATATACTATTTGAAAGGGAGAAGTACCGATATACTTTTTTGTGCCTATCCGATTTGCCTACAGAGCGTATTTTAAATGCAAATGCTAAGACTTTTTATTTTCATTTAACACTTTCTTGATTATACTAATTAATCTCTTGTTTGAAGATTCTGCCAGACCATTTCCCTGAGGATAGTATGATGTGGAATGACCCAGCACAATATTATATTTCTGGCAAAATATGACCATTGCCATAGACTTAAAAGCTTGCACATTGTTTGTGACTATCTTTCTGGGACAGTCGAACCTAGACAAGATATTTTCTTCTAAGAAGTCTATAACTACTGAATCAGTAGCCTTTCATGTTGGGATAGCTTCCACCCATTTGGTGAAATAGTCTGTAGCAGTCAGGATCCATCTGTGTTGAGCACTTGAATGAGGATTAATTTCACCTATGAAGTCTAGTCCCCATTGCTGAAAATGAGCTTATGTCTTGACTGGGACCAATGGCATCGCTGGTAGTTTATGTTTTCCTGCAAAAAATTGGCAAGGGTTGCAAGATCGTACCTTAGCATTGACATTTGGGAAAATTTTGGGCTAGTAATAACTAGCCCTCAGGATTTTATATGTCATAGCCCTCCAAGCATGGTGTCCTCCACATACTCCTTCATGAAATTGATCTATAACTTCTTCTATTTCCGACTCGACCAGACAGACCAAGAGGAAGCCAAGTGGGTATTTCCGATATAATCGTTTTTCAGAAATACAGTATTTGATTGCATGCAACTTTAGCGTTCTTGCTTTGGATGGAGACAAGTCAGTTGGACATTTCAATGTCAGTAAGTATGTTACTATGTTCTTGTATCAATTCGATGACGTGAATTTCTCCTCGATTCTGTTTTCGACTATTTGGTCCTCAAGTTCATTCACGTCTACCCATTCTTCCTCCTCCTGAGAGTTGTTTATCCCAAGAGCTCTGAAATTGGATTCAGCTAAAAGTTTAGCTAAACCTTGCCCCTTTACCAATTTTTTTGGTTTAACCTCCAAGTCGAACTCTTGAATTTTACCAAGCCATCTTCCTCTTTTTCCATCACTCTCTGCTTGAACCAAAATATATTTTACAGAACTAGTGGGTACATATGCAATCACGTTAGAATGTAAAACATAAGTTCTGAAATCTTTCAATGCTTTTACCATAGCATATGCTTTCTTTTCCATTGTATTATATTTGATTTCAACATCTCGGAGACTTTTGCTAAAGAAGGCTATCGGTTGCTTGAAACCTTCTTTGTTCTTCTGAAGGAGTATAGTAGCAAGTGTGTGTTCAGAGGCAAATGAAAAAATAAGAAAATCTTTGAGATAATCAGGGCTCGCTAGTACTGGCGCCTCACTTATAACCTTCTTGATATGGGCAAAGGATTCTTTAGCTTCTGTTGTCCATTTTACTTCACTGTTTTTTCTAAGCATATCTGTAATCAATTTCACAATTTCAACGAAGTTAGGAATAAATCTTATCAAGAAATTTATTTTTCCTAAAAATGATTGAATTTCTTTCACGTTCCTAGGAATAGCTATTGTATCTATAGCTTCTACTCTTTTAGGGTCAATTCTAATTCCATCTCGAGATACGATGTGACCCAACAGCTTGCCTTCTTGCATGGCGAAATGAGACTTCTTAGGATTCAAGGATAGACCAAACTTGTGGCATTTTTCAAATGTCTGTCTAAGATGAATCATATGGTCTTCATCCGATTTAGAGAAAACAATAAGATCATCCAAATAGATTACTACAAACTTGTCTCATTCGCCAACAAAAGCAATATCCATCGCGCGTTGAAAAGTAGCACCTGCATTCATCAGTCCAAACGACATTTTATCGTACATAAACGTGCCCCAAGGAGTGGTAAATGCAGTTTTTTCTTTATCGAGATCACTGACGGCAATTTGATTGTAACCTGAAAATCCATCAATCATTGACATCCTATTAGCTCCTACTACTTTTTCAAGAACATGGTCCATTTTAGGTAGAGGATAATTATCTTTGAGAGAAGATTTATTAAGATTCCTGAAATCGACACACGGTCTAATTTCCCCGTTTTTCTTTCTAACTGGGACTAGATCAGCTACCCAATCAAAATATCTCAGGGGTACAATTATCTTAGCATCAAGAAGTTTTTTGACTTCTTGTTCAATAACAGGTCATAAAATGGGGTTAATTTGTCGGAGTTTTTGTTTAAAAGGTTTGACACCATGTTTGAGGGGTATCTTATGTTCGATCACAGAAGTACCATATGTTTTCAGTTCTTCATACGACCATGTGAAAATGTCTTTGTATTTTCTTAACAACTCCGTGTATTTATTTTTGTTTTCTGTTGATAGATATTTGGATAGTTTAACCATTCGGGGATTTTCTTTAGTTCCTATATTACAATCTTCAACCTCCTCTGGTTGGGGTTGTAGGGTGGTTTTTGAAGAGATATCATCTTGATTAAAAAGTCTTTCCAAAGGGATTAGACCCTTGGGAATCTGGTTGTTCTTGAGAACAAGCATTCGGTGATTTGCAATTTTATCGTGAAACTCTTTAGAATCCTCCCCCTCTTGCATGATCCAAATAGGATCATTTTGATTTTCCTAATCGGTATGCATTTCTGCAAATTCGTCTAATGATTCTAGAAACTTTAAAAGCTGCTCATCATCTTCAAAAACCTACCAATGTTGTATGTTATTCAAAGCTGTTCATCGTCTTCAATTTAAAAGTAGTTGGGGGTGTGAAAGTTGATGCAACTTTGGCTAAAGCATCAGCCTGTTGATTTTCAGATCTTGGGACAAAATGAAAATTCACATATGAGAATAAGTTCTCAATTAAATCCCAGACACAATTCCTATAGGGCCATAATCTAGGATGCTTAGCCTGGTACTTCTGATTCACCTATTTTATAATTAACTCAGCGTCACCAAAGACTTCGAGTTTCTTAATTTTCATCCTTCTAGCAGCTTCTAATCCTAGCGCTAAAGCTTCATATTCGCATACATTGTTTGTACAATCCACATTCCACTGAAGCCTATATGAAAAAGGAATTACAAATTGATCATCGGGAGCCACAAGAAGTGCTCCTGCTCCGACTCCAAGGAAAGACGAAGCACCATCAAAATACATTTTCCATACACCAATGCTATATACATTTTTCTCTATTTCTTTTTTTTCATTTTTTTCTTCTATGCAATTATCGTCTACATCTACTTCAAAATCGTCATCAATAGATAATATAAAATTTCCTAAGTCTTGGTCGGCAATATAAACTGGATGATTGTTCGGGTTGTGTGGATCACCTACAGTAAATTCCAATCTAGTCTCTCTGTAAAGATGAGTGTATTGGCCTCCGAAAACTGGAATTGTAGCGTATGTCATATCCAATTGGAGAGACCCTCCAAGCTTGGCACCCCATGATCTAGATAATAGCATACCATACTTTGGGGGAATGTCAGCGACCACTACATCCTTAAGAATACTTTTAGCAGGTATTTGAGCCAAACCTACCAGTAGGTCTTTAATCATACCTATGCATTTGACTTTCCTTGAATCAAAAGAATATAAGTCACCATAGGGCCTTGCGATTTTGAGACCAAGTTTTTCCATAATTGACTTTGGCATAACATTGTGGGAAGCTCCAGAATCCAACATACAGTTATGGAGAAGGTGGTCAAATGGGGTTAACGTAATATAAAAGGGAGCCACGATGTCTCTTGCACCCTCGAAGTGTGGACCGAAGACTATGTTTGGTTTGTCATCTTCTAAGTTGATGATGTCTGCCTAGCTTTCATCTTCGGAAAAATTAATCATCTTGGCGATTTGTTTTCTATATATGGGATTTTTACCTAATTCAACAAGGTCAATAGGAATTTTGATTTTATTTATTTCGTTTTCCAAATTAAAATTTCCTAGGGCCTTGTCATTTTGGATGTTCAGGGCTTCCATACCTTTCTTTTCAGTTTTTCGTTGTGATGTGAACTTGTTTTCATTTATAAGAGATTGTGTCTTCACAGGGAGTGTTTCTACTGGTTCTGGCTGGACAGGTTGCATATCAGTTGTGTTTCTTTTTCCAGACTATTTATCAGCAACTTTTGGAGTTGCCTCATCGGTTTCGCTTCTTGGCAAACTCTTTTTTGTCGGAACATTTGGGAGACTTTTATTTCTTGGTCTTAAATTATATTTTCCCTGTAGTTCAGCTATAATATCATCTGCAATATCTTGATATGTGAAATCTTCAGACATATTATTGCTAACATGGTCTTCTGATGTACTTTATTTACTTAAAGATGCTCCGTAATCTTGTCTCGATAAATAAGGTGATTTATTATTGTCGCCAAGGTTATTAATATCTTCATCGATTTCTTCAAAATCTCCTAAATCTTCCTCTCTAATGAAGTTTTCACTTTTAAAGGGTGTTGGAATTTTTTTATCTTCATTTTTAATTATTTTCTGTGGTCCCTAAGAATCAAGATTTCTTCGAAAATCTTTTCTAGGGAAATTATCTCTTTTCAATTGCTCTAGTTCCATTTTTGAGATCTTGTTTGAAAGTTCTCTAATGACCCTAGCCATCTCTTCTATTCTATCTCCCGAGGATTTTCTTGATCCTGAAGATCCACCTTGTTCTTTAAATTTCCTATTTTCTTTGTTTCCAGTTTCAGTCTTTTCTTTTAGTTTCCCTGATGCCATCATGTTTGATTCAATCTCAAGCGCATCATCCTGCATTTTCGTGAGATCTGTTGATCTCCTTTCTCTTAATAATAAGGAAAAATTGAGATCAAAAGCGCCAGCAAAGGTCACTTTTGCTGCAGGTTGCGAAGGTTTAACCTCAACTGGAATTTTATTGTACAACTTATTGAACCTTTGTGTGAATTCTAGAACTGATTCAGATTTTTTCTTTCTAAGGGCTCCAAATTCAGTGAAGTAGTAGAGGTGGTCCTTCCTCTTTCCCCAATGTCTAATAAATACACTTTCAAGTTCTTCATAAGATCTTAAAGATCCAACTGCTAAGGATTGGAACCAGGTCCTCACCTATCCCTTGAAAGTTTGGACGAGGAGTCTAGAATATACATCTTCGTGTTCTATTCCGAGGATGTCAGTAAATTGATCAAAAAGTTTATATGTTCTTGGGCAGTCAGATCACCTTCCCTTGTAAATTTCGGAAGGATTTTCATATAATTCTCGGGGATATCATGAAGAGGAACGGGAAGAACAAGTGGAGCATATCTAGTAGCTACTTTAGCGAAGATTCAAGGAAGTGGTAGTTGACCACCTCCAGGGGCACCACCCCCAGCGCCAGCACCTCCTTGTGCATCCATGGTTAGATTTGAGGCTAAAGTTAGGAAAGTGTGAGGACAAGATTCTCGGAAATCTGGGGAAGAAACATCAGGAAACGAGAACGTATCGTATGAAAGAGGAAGTGAAAGTGAGCTTTCAAGAGTTTTTGAAGTGTTTAATTGCCCAAAGTCAGGCTGACATATAGTATATCTGGGTAAAAAGACTTGTTTAAGTGATTTTCGTGATTTTAAAATCTTTTCTGGATCAGAGACTAGCGAGGTCTACTTGCTATCCAGGTTTTTTCTAGTGTTATTTTGGCTAATAGCCAATTTAGTTATTGTGGAGTCGCCAAGTGAAAAATATTAAGCCTTAGAAAGTTTTCTGTCCTTGTTCACTATCAAAAATAGAAAATGTCAATGTCGTTCTTCCAAGGGAAAAGATTCATTTCTTCGTTCCCCGGCAACGGCGCCAAAAAGATGTTGTTCATGAGTTTATACTTTAAGGCTATAAAGTATACCGTCAAGGTATCCGTAAATGTTTAAAGGGATAATTTGAGAATAAGAAATTCAAAAGGAAGGGTGAAGCAGAATCAGTTTCTCAACTGTCTCTATCTTGCTTCCTGTTGTTCTTAGACGCTAATGTCTCTCTCAATAGTAGCCCATGAACGTTCTAATTCAACTCGGTTAGTTGATATTTGAAAAATGGTATTAAATAGATTCAAGGCAATACTGGTTTGATCTTGAAGGCCAGGTTCAATGTTGGGTTGTCTGCTACTTGGAACAGTCATGGAGGATAAAACTTTATTTATTTGTAAAAGGATTTTAATCAAATGTTACTTCAAACTTTCCAGAGATGAGAATATGAAAAAACAATTTTAAAATCCAAAACACTAACACAAATACATTCGAGGTCGTTTCCTGGATTTGTAACAATTTGAAAATTTTAAACTGACATATAAGTATTATAGAAAAATATGAGGCTTTAATCACGAAAGAATATCATATTTTGACAGATAATAATGAAAGAAAACAGGGCTTCTAATGAAAGTTAAGTATTAAGGTTCAAGTGATTTACAGGTCTTAAAATCACTGATAGCAATTTCAGAGGAAAAACTGTAAATAATTTGATATCCAAACCAATCTGAACTAGAAATCAAATATGTAGATAACTTAAAATTGATTATTCATTAGAAAAACATTGAAAGAAAAATACACCAAAATATAGTAAACAGGGTTGAAGAACACATAGCTACAAATTTGCAGTATTCAGAATCTCATTTGTAATCTATATTATGATGTATTGGAAAATTGTTATTATAATCGGCTCTCTCCAAAAAAATCCTGAAGCCCTTTTTCATTCTTTAGAAACTACATTTATACATTTTCATCAAATTTTTCTCGTTGGTGCCTAACCAACTTCCTAATATTACGGTTACATATAAAAATAATGTCAACCGTTTACATTTTCTTTCTAATTTCTAATGATAAAAAGATTTAAAAAAGATTTTAGGATTGCGTTGACGAACTTCCTTTCTCCGCTTCAATACACTGAACACACTTTCCCAAAAATTTCACAAAAGTCCTAATAGCATCTTGTATCTCATTTGTTTCAAATAAGAAAAATATTTTCTGCAATTCAAGAAAATGATTTTCTATCATCTTCTCTGTGAATTTGATAGTTTTCAACTTTAAATTTGGCGTCGCCATCCATTTGTTGATCTCTGTGATATTGATTAGTTTAATTTTTGAAATCTCTATTTTCATTTCCTCCAGCTCTTCTTTGAACCTTAGTTGGTGCTTAGCAATATTAATCTCACCTAATAATCTAGAATGGTCCTCTGTTCCGATATTCAATGAAGCTCTTTCTAAGAGATCAAAAATTCCCTGGCAATCATCATTGACCTCTCTAGTTATTCTTTTATATTTGACCAGGTTTGCTTCCCACACTTTTAACATAATGTACCCTTTAACCTATTCACAAATAGATAATTTCTTAATCTTTCCAACTTCTTCCTTTGATGAGAAGGCCACTGCCTTTTGAAAAGTTGTTCTAGCTGCTTTCGCCTCCCTTTCTTTCTGGAAAACATTCCCCAAAGACTTATTTGTTTCTTGAAAATAATTATGGAATACTTCCAGATTCAAAAACACTTTCTGTTGTTCTTCCTCTATTTTCAAATATATCTCTAATGTTTGTGTCCTGAAATTTTCAAGCTCTACTACTTGATTAGTAATAGAAATAATTTTATCTTGTAAATGTTTATTTTCTTCTCCCAACTTTCGGACCTGTTCCTGTGTGACCTGTATTATGTGTTTCGCCTCCTCCAAGTATTTATTCATTTTTTGAATTTCTTGCATATCCTTTAGTCTAGCTTGTTCTAGACCCTTTTGTATTCCCCAAGTAATATTTCTCTCAATTTCTTTTAATTTGTCTTGCAATTGAATTATTGTTTGGTCTTTTTGTTCGAGCATAGTTGTTAAATTGCCAATAGAATACATATTGGTTGATGCTATAGCACCCATTGTACCTGCTAACTCTGTAGCAAATTCTCCATATTTGAGTTTCTTTCCATCTATAATAACCCTATGCTTTTTAATCATCCCCTCTCCTCTTGCATGAATTTCCTGTTTCAAGACTGCTCTTCGCTTTTTACTGAAAAAGTAATCTGATGGGGGGATTTCATCTCTTGAAATCGGCTCAAGATCACTGACATGTAAAGATTCTTCATGGGGGGTTTCAAAAGTTGATTGCAATGGAGTTAAAGAGGTGATAGGACTACCGAGCTCTGTTGATGTTGTTCCTCCTATCTTTTCTGGAACATCCTTCATGATTTCTGGAGTTGTTTCTAGCTCTTTTCCACTTCTCTATTCCCGATTCTTTTGTTTGAGAACCCTCTGTGTCTTGGGAAGGTATCTCAGTATTATTCAACTTTCCTTTGGTATTTTCTTTATCCTGTGTATTAGTTTCAAACCCTAGAGGGGGGACTTCATGTTCTGGCGATGGGGTCGAAACTTCACCCTGCAAACTCTTGGGTAGGCAACTTCGCCTATGGCTCTGAAAATATGTGAATCCGGTCTGTGAGTCAGGTGGCATGGCCTGTACTCTATTCAGTACTTATTCATAGGATTTAACATCTTTAAATATATCATCATAAATAGATGCTTCATGTTCATACGCCTTTAGATTACAATGTATGAAATGCCTATTTATTACTTGGTAGGGGTCATATTTTTTGTGCTAAATATTTACTAATTTCACTTCTTCTAATGACTCAGCCTCTACCTTAGAATGGTCTAAATTTAATAAAGAAAATTTACCAATATGAACAGGGAAAGATGGCCATGATTTCTTCTGAGCTGCTTTTAATTCTAATCCAACACTGCCCTTTACTATCTGATGAGCTACCTCCCTGCACACCAATCTGTCCATTAGGAATTTAGGGAGTGCATGAGGGGGAATGGAATAGCCATAAACCCTAATGTAGGAAAAAATTTCCTCAATAAACCAGTGGGCAACTGCTTTAAGACTTTTTGTGATTGCATCAGAAATGCGAGGGGGTTCTCATCCAAAAAACATTCTGTGCATAGGAATAATAATAAAATGACAAACCTTGTAAAATGCGTCTTTAGCATTTTCTTCCCAAAAGGCCAAGTCATATTTATGAATGGGTTCTGGACAAGAAATGCTCCAACTCCAATTCATTAATGGAAAGGGAGTCACAAAATTTGATTGCATCCATAATGTATGCAGACATATAAAAAGTTGTTGGTTGTCCCTTTGATGTTGCTGCTTTGTAGTGTAAGATTTCTTGTGTTAGATTATCTGACAAAATATTATGCCAGTTAAAACCATTTCCTTCTGAAGCTTCTTCTAAAAAGGGCACCCAATCTGCATGAAAATGACAGGGATCTTTTCTCCCGAAAAGTCTACATAACATAATGGCTACATATACCATGTATTCATTTAAGGATGTTTTAGCATAAATCCCATGGGAATCAACTCTAAACGTTGCTTGACACCCGCCCATCCTCTAATCATATCGAGATATGTCTGGTCTGCCTCAATACATTCTTTTCTCTGAAACTCTACTAAAAATTCAGCATTAAAAGTATGTTTAGGATTAGGCGAGAGTTTATACATTACCTGAATGTGCTCTGGTTTGAATGAGCCGACAATAGCTCATTTCTCATTTAAAATGCTCCTTGTTGTGATATCAACCTTATCCAGAGCCCAGCTGATCATATCAGTGTATGCCACGAGCCTCGGGTGCGCAACGATCTTATGAAGCTCTGACTCAACTATGTCCCGGAAATGATTTTTAGAATCAGGATGAGCATTCTCAAACTCGTATTCCAACAATTCGGAGATTTGAGTCCAAGATTTAATAGAATATATAGCATCTGGAGTGGTGTCGGAGATAATATCTCCTTCCTATGCATCTTCATTCTTCTTCGGTGCCTTTTTTCATTCCATGACTTCTGCGTTTAATTGAAAACCTGTCATAGAAAATGGATGAACGAGCTCAGCTTAAAATGAAAACACAGACATTCAAATGTTTATTTTGAATACATTTAAAAATGACAAGATTTGCACAGTTGTCACGAATTTAAATATCTTAATGCGAAAGATATTTTCCCGAGATATGCATTTAATGTCCATATTTAGGTGCCTTCGATTTTTTGAAGAAACTGAGAAACCTACTTAATCGGAAAGCGAAACATGAATGAACACTTGAAGAGTGATTACCATTAATATTGTTTTTGATAAAATATTAATTAGTGTTAATCATAGTTTAAAGATGAAAGCTTTGTTTTTCGGGGTTTTGAAAATCCTAATGTCGAGAGGTATGTCGTCGATGAAAAACGATTTCCGAAAATGCGAAATTGCGAAATCGCAATACTTTAATTAAGATTTAAATGCTTTTAGCACATTAATTAATTGAGATTAGACGTTTTCGAGATTTTAGAAATCCTGATGTTGAGAAGTATGTTATCAATAAAATCCAATCTCTAAAATCGCGAAATCGCGACGACTTGCTTTTTTAAACAGGACTTAACTTATCTTAATTAACTAACTAATCACGATTAAGGCCAAAACAGAATTATTTTAATTTAACTTGAATTGTGGATCGGGGTTTCGTAATTCAGGATTTCAAGAAACATGATGACAGGAGATGTGATCTCACTGAACCGTGAATCCTGAAATTGCGACATAATTATTTTAACCCTTAACCTTTCTTATAAGAGACTAAATTAATTCGTGTTTAAATTAAGATTCCAACATTTCAGGAAATCGGGGATCGGGGTTTCACGATTAAATTTGCATCAAAAATTTGTTTGTAGCAAACCCCAAATCTCGAAAATTATTTTAAGCTTAATTTAAAAATCGTTAGTTTAAATTTTAACACGTTTTAAAAAAAATTCAAATAAAAAGCGTCAGGAGTCTAATAATTTTTGTAATCCTTTTTCCCTTTCATTATCTGAAAAATTAAGAAAAAATTGAGAAAAAGGTATTGTGTACTTAGAAATGATACGAAACTCGTGTTTTATGAAAAGTCGAAACCCGAAAAAGAAAAATTTAGGCCTTAGGGATAAAAATTTAAGATCTGTTTCAACACAAGACACTTATTTATGCCAATCACATTCATAATAGATCCCATCACATATATGTTAAGGACATGACTCCTTTCAAGGATTGGAGAGACAACAAACCGGAAGTCACCCACTTTGGTATTTTAGGCTCATGTGCATGGGCCCAGTTTCCCTTTGAAAAGAGGAAATCAGTCGATCCTCAGAGTAATACATGTATCTTTGTTGGATACCCAAAAAGTGTGAAGGGATATAACTCATTGATCCCTCTATAGACCATCTCATCATTGATCGTAGTGTTAAGTTTGAAGAAAGTCTCTCACATTCTCCACATGAACTGCATGCAGGTACTTTTTTCCTTCCACTAGTTCGAGATGATGAGTCTGCACATTCAGAATCTAATTTAGATATGATTTCCAATACAGAGTGAGAGGATTCAAAACATGTAGATGCACAATCAATATAGGGATATGAGGATCCACAACAGAGGCCCAAGTGGGAAAATACCATTCTTCAAGATGCAACAGATCTTGTTGGGGATCCAACGGATATTAATAGGATTCAATCTCCGTTTGAGGAGCCCCCTCGTGTACTAATAGTGACTAAGCCCATGTTTACTATGAAATTTTATGTGGCTATGTCTTCATACCTGCGTAAATATGGCGAGGCTATAGGGAAACCCTTTTGGGAATCATCTATGCAGGATGAGTACAAATCCCTCCTCGAGAACCATACTTGGGATCTAGTTCCACTTCCTTCAAAAAGGAAGATTTTCAGATGCAGATGGGTCTATAGGACAAAGAGTGTAGTGGATAGAAAGGTTAGAGGATATAAGGAAAGACTGGTTTCTGAAGGTTTTATGTAGGTTCATGGCATAGACTATGATGAGAAATTCTCTCTAGTGGCGAAGATGGATTCCATTCATTTGGCCCTTTCTATTGTGGCAACGAGAGGATGGGAATTCCCTCAAATGGATGTGAAGAAGGTATTTCTTCACAGAGATCTCTCAGAGTATATTTACATCCAGAATCCATCTATCTTCATACATGATTCATCTTTTGTTTACAGGATCAAGAATTCTCTCTATGGCCTCAAGCAGGTGCAAAGAGAATGGTACGTCAATATGGACTCTTACCTATTATTCTAGAATTTTGTGAGATGCAAATCTGATCCAAATGTGTACATGCTTAGGACTACTAATTCACTTTTGAACATAGTTATTTATGTGGATGATCTTTTTATAAATGGCTACTCGACTTCACCGATTACCACGGTGAAGAGGATTGTGCATGCCACGTTTTTTACGATGAACATGGGTCCACTCCATTACTTCCTTGGGATCGAGATTAGTTAGTATGCTTCAGGAATCAATAAATATCAAGCCAATTATGCTCAAGATATCATGGAGATATTTCACATGACGGTTTGCAAGTCTACCCCTACCCCCTTCCTATCTAGGGTGAGACTTGAGAATGACAGGAACACTCCATTGGTTGAGAACACTTTGTACATATAACTAGTGGGGATTTTTTTGTATCTCTCCCACTTCTGACTAAACCTATCATATGATGTGTGAGAATTATCCAGGTACATGCAAGAACCACATGAGTTATACTAGAAGGATGGAAAATGTATCCTTTGGTACATTTGAGGTACCATCTGTTATGGGATCCACTATGAAGCAAGTTCCAAGTTGGATCTCATAGGCTTTACAGATTCTTACTAGGAAGGTGACAACAATGATCGCAAGTCCACATCTAGATACACTCTCAGTTTGGGTTCAGGACCTATCTATTGGTCGAGCAAGAAGTAGTATGTTATTTATCTATCTTCAATTGAGGCCAAGTATAGAGGAGTAGTTAACACTACCATCCATTCATTGTGGCTACAAAACTTTCTTACATAGTTGGGTATCCAGTTCCATAGACCTACTGTCATTTGGTGTGACAACCAGAGTACTCTCAATTTTTGCATAGACCCAGTGCAACGACAACAAAAAAATCATATCAAGATCCATATGCACTACATCAGAGATCTAGTGCATGAGAGGATTGTCAATCTAGAGTTATTTTCTTCCTCTAAAAACATTGTTGACATCTTCACTAAGAATTTCACTACGAAGAAGTTTCACTCTCTATGCAATCATCTTCGAGTGAATGATACAATTTCCTAGCAATTGTCTTTCTCTTCTTTTGATACATTGTACTTTGAAGGGAGGGTTTCCCATGAGGTTTTCCCTCTCTCTTCACACTTTATTTATTCAGTTTTCATTAGTTGTATTGTTCATGGGTACCTAACATGGCCCTTCTTTCCAGGGCCCATTCTTCATTACCCCATAGTAGTGTTCAGCGGGGGTGTTGGAGATATTACACACACCTATGATATTTTTTCCTTATTTTCCTATGTTTATTAGTTATTATCGAGGGTCTCCTATGTTTTAGGAACATAGAGAATATTCTCTTCAATTTAGAGCTAATTACACTTAGTTAGAATAGTGTAAGTCACTCATGCATGGAAACCTCGGTTTTATCACCAACAATTGCATGTGATTGTCTCACTTCCACACGTGTGACTCAATTAACTGAGGACTACATGACTAGTTAACTAGGACTGCGTAGAAGTTAACTCCGATAATTTATTTCCCATCTTTTGTTGCTTGAGGGAAACCTTTTTTTTTGTTGTAGCTTTAGAAATACCCAATCTTCCATTCAAATTCCCTTTCACTACGATGTTGATATGTTTTTTGTTTCATCATATTTTTTGCCATAACCAAGTTTTCCTTCAATAGTTGAGAACCTCTTGTTGATTCCCTATGTGCTCCTCCACTGCTTGAAACTTTGTAGTCCCTTTCAAGGGATATGTTATGGATGGAGGATGATATCCATAATGTGCCAGAAATGGGGACATTTTTTATGAAGTATGGAAGGATTTGTTGTACCACCATTTTGCCAAGGGCAACCACTTGACACATTTTGTATGTTTATCAGATGCAAAGAAACAAAGATATATTTCTCTACATTTATCCACAATATCAATTTTCTTGTCGAATTGAGGATGGTAATATGAGCTATGAGCCAATTGAGTAACCAAACAAAAAAATAATTAAGTACAAAAATTATTAATCTTGGGGACTCCATGTAAATTTTTAATTATTTCCATGAATTTTTTGGATACTATACTTTCTTTAAAAGGATGAGAAAGAGAGAAAAAATGGGCATACTTTGTTAGTCTATCCTCTACTACCATGATGACAGTCTTTCCTTCATATTTGGGTAAACCTATAATAAAATCTATTGAAACTTCTAACCAACGTTGAATTGGTATAGCTAATGGTTGTAGGAGACCTAGAATATTGATTGTCTCTCCCTTATTATGTTGGAAGACCACACATTAAGACACAAACTCTTTCACGTCATTTTTAAGACCTTCCTAGAAAAAATCCTTCTTGATATCGTGGTAAATTTTCAACAATCATGAATGTTCTCCTATAGGAGAAGTGTGTAATTCTAGAAGGACCTTATATTTGAGTTGGGAATTCTTATATAAATATAGGCAATCATGATACCATAGCCAATCATTCTTCCATAAAAATGTATCTAATGAACTGGGGTCCTCTTGTATTTGTTGAATGGTATTTCATACTTCCTTATGTTCCTTCCATTATATCCTTACTTCTTTCATCCAATCATATTGCAGAATATAAATAACATCTATTGAACATTTTGCTTATTCTTCTTTCCTTGAAAGGGAATCTTCCACAACATTATGTTTTCCCTTTTTGTAGATAATTTCAAATTCATAACCTAGCATATTTGTAACCCATTTTTTTTTGTTTCTCTTCTGAAGATAATTGTTGCTCCAAGAAATACTTCAAACTATCATGAATTGATTTTACTTTTAAGTTTCTTCCTATTAGGTAAGGGCGTCATTTATTAATTAAATGTAGTATGACCAACATTTATTTTTCATAAATGGGTTTGATTATGTTTTTTCCTTTAAGTTGGTTTCTTTCAAAGGAAAGGGGCCTTCCTTATCGCATTAAAGCTACATGAATTCCATGGCCTAAGGCATCACACTCCATAATAAATGTTTTTGTGAAGTTAGGTGTGGCAAGGACATGAGTTGTACACATAGTCTCCTTAAATTTTTCAAAATCTTTGGTCTCTTCTTGGTTCAAAGAAAATGTTTCCTTCTTTAATAATGTTGTTAGATGTGCTACTACTTGACCATAGTTCTTGAAAAACTTGCGGTAATATTATGTCAATCCTAATAATCCTCTAAGTTTCTTCAAGATTTGGGGAATTTTCTATTCCCTCATAGTTTTAATTTTGTTAGGGTTCACTTTTACACCTTCATGAGATACAATATGACAAATATTCCACTGCTTGAACCCTGAAGGAACACTTGAAAGGATTTGCATAAAAAAATTTCTTTTGATCCAATAGTTCTAATACTCTTTCAACATGTTGTACATGTTATTCCCATGATTTGTTGTAGATTATTATGCCGTGAAAGATCTAAATGCGAGTGCTTTGGGATTTCGGGCACTCCGGATTAGAATATACCCTTGATGTCGTTTGAAATTAAAATGATTTCACTTGACATTGGATACTTTACTTTAATTCTCATAAAATATCATGCCTTGATGAAACAAGTGTTTTAGAGAAGTTCAAGGATGAAAATGACCATTTACTCTACAATTCCAGTGGTGAAGAATAACAAGGAAGAACGACCATTTCATCATCATCATCATCATAATCATCATAATCATCTTCCTCCTCATCATATTCATCATCATCATTGTCATCATCATCATTATCCTCATCATCATCGTCATCATCGCCATCATCATCATCGTCGTCGTCATCATCATCATCATCATCACCATAATCAACATTGTCTTTGTTTTCCTCCTCCTCCTTAGCATCATCGTCATCATCATCATCATCGTCTTATTTTCATCATCATTGTTGTCATCATCATCATCGTCGTCGTCATTGTCATTGTCATCATCAACATTAACTAGGTTTGGAAGTAAGTGAAGAAGAGGACTAATATTGGAGGTCAAATAGAGAGAAAACAACCAGGTAAAAGGGTAATAACCTACTTCAATGTACTTGAAACTTGTCAATGGAATCCTTCAAAATAGACTTGAAAAAACTATCTCCATATACATGTAGGGAATGAAACACACACTAATCAATCTTTATAAATATCTATCTAAAGATACATGTGTGAAATCATTAGTGGCCTTAATTTGGAGGTACCTTTATCACCCAATAATGTTTATGAACCTATATGAAGGTGGTGATGTTAGAAGACCAAGATGTGGCGATGGGATGGAACCAAAGACACCTTAGAGTGACTGATCTAAAAATAAAGAAGACTTGTAATCTTGAAAATATTTGCAAGTAAAGTTTATGTGTTAAAAGCAAATGGATCAACTTTGCAACACATCATTTAATAGGATTTATTCATTTAAGACACAAATAAACAGCAGCATAACCAATGAACATAAGAACATAAACACAACAAGTGATAAAGGAGTTCACCCCTCTCTTGGGCTACATCTCCTGGTCTAGATTTTAATGGAACATTATTATTAATTTCTCAAAGTGCTCAAAAAAATGCTTTGCAATGCTCAAATTGACCAACAAACTACTCCAATGGCTTTAGAGCATCCAAAAACCCCTAGCTGAGCTTTTTCGGCACCTCATTTGGCCAAAAAATGAAGAAGTTAGGCTTCTTGGAAGTCCCCCCTTCAAGCTTGCTATCTCTGCATCTACAAAACACACCCTTGTTCATGCAACCTAGCACACACGCAATTTAAAGCGTAAAAACCTAGCACCAAATGCAACCGCACCAACGATGTGAACTATAGGATGGCTATGGGCATGCCAGCCCCTAACCGCCTAGCACTCAGGCACATGAGAGTCACAATATGACCTCGGGCTAGCAAAATAACCCAATCGTTTGCAAACCCCCCGCACTAAGGTTGAAGTCACATGGTGTAACACATATAACCTCAAGCTTTATATTTTAAAAACCCCGCATGCGCCATTCATCGGAGGGTATGGGCATATGTAATATGAGTGTGACCGGGAACTGGGGCTAAGCCGCAGCCCAGACCCTTGCGTCGACCATTAGATAATTTGAATTGAAATATATTATATTGCATATAGTGTACAAGCAACAACGTGTGGGCTAGTGGTAGCCCACACTCTACCAAAATGCGAAGCCAAAGGGGAGGTCCGAGGTTCGACCTCCATGGACCCCATACAATTTTAAAACAACAAACCAAATGCCAATACCAGGGTGCCACGTGGCATCCCATGACTGGGCCACATGGCACCATAACATTGACCAAAAATGATGCCATGTGTCACAGCCTAATTCAACCACATCAGCCAATCAACAACTGCCACATCAACATACGATCGTATGGCCCTGCCACGTCAGCCTGTATGGACTGTACAGTCAACGTCCCTTTTTTGCCTGTTTGACAATTCGAACAGATCGCAATATCTCTCGCTCCCGATGTTCGTTTGAGACGAACCAAGTTGTGTTGAGTTCACAACGACGAGGCCTACGCTCTTGTTCAATTTTAAGTGATTCCGAGCACTTTGAATTTTTGAGCAAAATTTGATCCCCTGATCACACATCCCCATTGGGAAGCTTTTGGACCTCCAAAAGACTATATTGAGTCTATGTGAAGATGAGGGTATATTTCCCTCACCCTTCCAACCTCAATCCACTTGGCTTTGCTTGTATTGATACCTTTAAGACCAACTCGAAGATACTCCACATTTACTCGATTTGAAGTTCGCATTCTCCTGTCAAGGCTGGTGTCTTCCTGCAGTTCTATTAGATATTCTGGGGAAAAATCATCTATAGAAGGAATTTGAGCATGCTCTCCATGATCATCAATCAACGGAGGCTCATACAATTTCAAATTCTCAACATTAACAACTGCATACATATGCATATAAGGAGGCAAATCTAAACGAAAAGCATTATTAACAATCTTGTCGATAATCTTGAAAGGACCATATCGAATCGGTTTCAATTTTTTACCTTCTCCTTTAAGCCTCTCCTTACTGATGTAAAGCCAAACTTCATCTCCAACTTGGAAACTGTGATCAACATGATGCTTTTCATGTCTCGTTTTGTACTTAGCCTGACTCTTTTCCAACTTCTCTTGCACCACTTGATGTATCGACTGAATTTGTTCAATGAACTTTTCTGCCCTATCAATGTCATATTGACCATCGATAGCAATATCTTTCCCAAATATAAAATCTAAAGGAGACTTGGGAAAATAGCCAAAACATGCTTCAAATGGCGACATTTGAGTCGAAGACTGCTTAGCTCGATTGTACCCATGTTGAATGTAGAGTAAATGCTCATCCCAAAGTTTAGGATGCTTGTTGCAATAAGCATGAAGAAGATGCACCATTGTTCGATTTACCACCTCTGTCTGACCATCTGTTTGCAGATGAAAAGTTGTGCTCTTTTTAAGTTTGGTGTCCATGAGTGCCCATAAACTCGACGAAAAACTTCCAACAAATCGAGAATCCCAATCAGAAATAATGGATTTAGGCAATCCAAAATGCACCCAAACATTTTGAAAGAACATTTGTGTCATTTGTTCAGCTGTAACCTACTTAGTATAAGGCATCAAAATACACATTTTGATAAATCGATCAACCACAACATAAAAATAATCATGATTTCATCTCGACATAGGTAAACCACCTACAAAATCCATAGAAACACTTTCCCAAGGTCGAGAAGGAACTGGCAGTGGAGTATACAAACCCAACTTTTGATTGCTAGGTTTACTTGTGGCACATAACGAACATCCTCGAACATATATTGAAACACTTTCATTCATTTTAGGCCAGTATCAGTATCTTTGCAAATTAGCAATTGTCTTGCCTACACCAAAATGACCAGCAATAAGAGAAGAATGCACTTCTCTTATAATGTTGATTCTTTCCCCCTGTGGAATACACAACTTGCCAAAATGATACAAAAGATTATTATGCACATGGTAATCCAATTCTTCAACATGGTTAGAATGGCACAAAGTTTCATACACTTCTTTGAAATCAGTATCCAAAGCATATTGCTCCACATAACTTTCATGCATTATAGGACTATGCTTAAGAATAACTGAAGCACTAATAATAGGCCTTGAAAGCATATCAATGACATTGTTAAAAATGCCCTTCTTATACCTGATGACCAAATGAAATTGTTTAAGAAAACCCATCCATCTGAAGTGCCTAGCTTGTTGTAGCTTTGTCTGTGATTGTAAGTATTGCAGTGGTTGATGATTGGTGTGAATAGTGGTTTCTTTCCCCAACAAATAATGTTTCCATTTTTTTACACTTTGAACCAAAGCATACAATTCCTTATCATAAGTAGGATAGTTAATCATGATACCATTAAAAGTCTCAGAATGAAAACAAATGGGCTTACCATACTGTAGAAAAATTGCTCCCATTGCATAATTGCTTGCATATGTCTGGATTTCAAAAGGTTGCCTTAAATTTGGAAGTGCAAGAACTGGCGCTGAACTGATATTTTCTTTCAAAGTATCAAAAGCCTTATGTTGCTTGCCTCCCCATTGGAAAACCTGCTTGACACTTGTCACAGCATGTAATGGAGTTGCAATGGAAGAAAAGTTAGCGATAAACTTCCTCCAATATTGGGTTGCTCCCAAAAAACTTCTTACCTCTGTCACATTGCTGGGCCTGGACCATTCCAAAATGACTTTGACCTTGGAGGGATCAATTTTTAATTCGCCTCCACCAACAATATGCCCTAAGTAAA
>ML790400.1:122635-154961 GCA_009831015.1 Picea engelmannii | reverse complement strand
AAAGTCTTCTTGTTACCCTCATGAGTTTCATTCCTTCCTCTTGCTTCCAAATGAGTAGCCTGAACACAAACTTCATCTAGATTTGAAGGATTAAACATGAGTATAGTATGTCTCAAATAACTATGCAAAGCTCCAATGTATTTCAGTAAAGTTTCTTGTGAAGACAAATCTACTCCCAAAACCAAATCTCTTCTCCTAAATTCTTGAGTAAAGATTTTCACATTCTGTCCTTTAGCTTGTCTAAAATTTTGCCATTCCATAGTAGCCTTTTGTTTATATGCCAATGGATAAAACTGTTTTTTAATTGCAACAATAAAATCATTCCAAGAAATTAAAATTTTACCATGCTTTTTCATGTCCTCCTGAGTCTTGGATTCCCACCAAATGAGCGTTGCACTATCCAATCTTAATGAAGCAAGCTGAATTTTGGTTTCATCATCTTGAATTTTTTGTATTCTACAATATACCTCAATTTGATGTATCCAATTATCTAACTTCTCAGCATTAACTTCTCCATTGTATATTGGCAATTCAAATTTTATATCAAGCTTTAATGAAGGAATTTGCGAAGGAGTTTTACCATGTCCCTTTGGAGAATTCGGAAGAGGTCTTGAACTGGTAGAAGAATAAGAAGAAGATGGAGGAGAGGGTGGTGGAGAAATACCATTCCCTCCATTTCCATTTGGAGTTTTGTCACCACTACTTCCATTATGCTTTGAAGGGTTGGAGCCTTCACCTTGCAACAATGCATTCCTTTCCATCAAGATCTTCATCATCTCTATCATTTCCATGACAGCCTTTTTGAGATCTTCATCTTCTGCAGGAACATGTTCATGACTCTCTTCATGAGCCATACTTGGTGAATGCCTCCTTGAAACTTGCGGTGAATGTATATGCTTCCTCCTTGAAGGATGAGAACTTGGCTCCACAAGTTGACCTTCTCCTATTGTGAGTTTCAACCTTGTGAGCATCAGAAACAAAACACTTGCAAAATAATCAAGTCTTCAAAAACCAGTGCTCTGATACAAACTTGATCTAAAAATGAAGAAGACTTGCAATCTTGAAAATATTTGCAAGTAAAGTTTATGTGTTAAAATCAAATGGATCAACTTTGCAACACATCATTTAATAGGATTTATTCATTTAAGACACAAATAAACAGCATCATAATCAATGAACATAAGCACATAAACACAGCAAGTGATAAAGGAGTTCACCCCTCTCTTGGGCTACATCTCCTGGTCCAGCTTTCAATGGATCATTATTATTAATTTATCAAAGTGCTCAAAAACGTGCTTTAAAATGCTCAAATTGACCAACAAACTGCTCCAATGGCTTCAGAGCATCCAAAAACCCCTAGTTGGGATTTTTTGGCACCTCGTTTGGCCAAAAAATGAAGAAGTTAGGCTTCTTGGAAGTCCCCCCTTCAAGCTTGATGTCTCTGCATCTACAAAATGCACCCTTGTTCATGCAACATAGCACACACGCAATTTAAAGCGTGAAAACCCAGCACCAGATGCAACCACGCCAATGGTGTGAAATGTAGGACGGTTATGGGCGCGCCAGCCCCTAACCGCCTAGCACTTGGGCACATGAGAGTCACGATATGACCTCGGTCTAGCAAAAGAGCCCAACCGTTTGAAAACCCCCCGCGCTAAGGTTGAAGTCACATGGTGTAACACATATAACCACGAGCTTTATATTTTAAAAACCCCGCACACGCCATTCACCGGAGGGTATGGGCATATGTAATATGAGTGTGACCAGGGGCTGGGGCTAAGCCCCATCCCAGACCCCCGCGCCGACCGTTATATAATTTGAATTGAAATATATTATATTGCATATAGTGTATAAGCAACAACGTGTGGGCTAGTGGTAGCCCACACTCTACCAAAATGCAAAGCCAAAGGGGAGGTTTGGGGTTCGACCCCCACGGACCCCATACAATTTTAAAACAACAAACCAAATGCCAATATCGGGGTGCCACATGGCAGCCCATGACTGGGCCACGTGGCACCATACCATTGACAAAAAATGATGCCATGTGTCACAGCCTAATTCGACCACATATGTCAATTAGCAACTGCCACGTCAACACATGCCACATCAGCGTACGATCGTACGACCCTGCCACATCAGCCTGTATGGACTGTACAGTCAGCGTCCTTGTTTGACGATTCAAACAGATCACAATCTCTCTCGCTCCCGACGTCCATTTGAGATGAAACGAGTTGCATTGAGTTCACAACGACGAGGCCTACACTCTCGTTCGATTTGAAGCGATTTCGAGCACTTTGAATTTTTGAGCAAAATTTGATCCCCTGATCAGTGACCAACACGTCTAACAAGAGAGAAAATAAAGTTGAAGAAGAGGGAAACCATTTTGAGGGAGCCTCCAAGTGGTTGGAAGGTTGAAGATACAATATATTCAAGCAATGAAATTACATGGTAGATTTGAGGTAAGTCACAATACAAAACTAATCCAACATGGTAACAACATGTAAGAGAGAAATATCCAAGACCCTTAAAAAAGACTTAAGAGGTTGCTTAAATATATTTGGGAATGCCCTAGAAGTGTGGGTGAATGTTAGGATAGCTAGTATTAGACATGGTTGTTTTTACATATGAACCATACTGTGGGTTTTGGTAATGGAACCACTTTTCTTTTAGGTATACCACAAGTAATTTTGGAAAAATACTCATAATTTCCAGGCCATGGGACACGAGCATGATATGGTACAAAAACTTCATGACACAACAAATGAAAATAACAAGGAAGGAAAATGACAATGAAAATTGTGCATAGAATTTGGGTAGATTGGAGACCCAAAACAAGGTATTTTCAACAAAGACCAAATTAAGGGCATGAAGAATGAGGCTTCCTTAAGTCACTTGGAATGTGTGCAATTTGAAATCCAAAAGGGTTTATGAAGGCCAAACATGTGACCAAGGGTCAAGATTAAAGGGAATAAAGAACAAGGAGGCCTTATCAAAGAGCTGGGCCCAACTAACACACCTTGAACTTTAGATGGAACATGGGTCCCACCCTGTTTGACAAAATCCATGTGGTTCCTCTTCATTGACCATGGGGATGGGTGGGTCCCATCCTGCACCTTTACCTTGGCATGCGAACTTGTATTCCTCCACAATCAAACTATGGAGATTAGTTGAGATCGATGTTGGAGAGGCCATGTTGCTTCCAAAAAGTGTGCAAGGGTTCACACATTCCCTAGGTGGGATATTCCAATCCACTTGTTATGTGTCGTGATCTTAATGGTGTCACATGGTACAAGATCCTGAGACAAAGCCACTTTGATTTGCATGCGATAGTGGTTTATGGTATTGGCTATACCACCATCTCATGTGGCTCCCATGTCACCTACCACCATGCTAAAAAATACCATCATGGATATTCCATCGTGGTCCTGCCACCATGGTAGTCTATTTCACCTCTACCACATCACCACCACGTGGCCTCCACATCTTCCAGACGTCATGGTAAATAAAATTATTCAAATTTTACGAAATGGAATATCAAAGTTAACTTGTACCTTGAAATGCGAGGTGCCTCTGAAGTGGTCGTTTGATGAATATGCGCCTGATGCTATCGGCAGGCGTTGAAGGAAGTGGGAAAAATTCTCCATCATTTCGTCCCTCTGTCGCGTGAGAGCTTGCTCAAGCAACAGATTGATAGGATCATCTGCTCCGTCATTTTTATTTTCTTCTTCCATTGAGGGTTTCTTGGGTGTGCAAGAGAGATTTTCTTCAAGAGAGACAATATCAAGACCCAACTTGCTATACTTGGACCTCGTTTGGGACATGCATTGGAAAAACGATCGAGAGCAGCCTACTCTGATACCACTGATCCGGATTATTTTCGGCACGAAATGAGAGCGAAGAAACAATAAAGAAATGCACAGAGATATTGTAGATATTCAATAATATAACATAAATGTATCAGATATGCAACCATAAACACAGATATATAGTAATACACGATTTCTATTAATCAAAGAAATGTACGGAGACTGTAAAAATACAGAGTGAAAGACTCACTAGAATGGTGGCAGCTTATCTCTAAGAAGAGATGTGACAGCTACTTGCATTCGCAAGAAGATGATTACAATGAGGCTCTGAAGGCCTTTTTACAATAAGTAGCAATTCCAAAAACCCTAGACATCCAAAAACCTAACCCTAGGAGATGAAGCGCCAAAAGTCATGTGGGCCCCGTTTGGGTAAGTGAGTACATCAACTTCACGGGGTCGTAACTTTTGCATAGGATCTTCGTTTTAGGCGTGTGATAGCTCATTGGAAAGGTATCATCGAGGAGATTCATTTTGGGGGATCAATAATTCATTTGATTATCATTTAGAACCTCAATCTCAAAAAACCTTCATTTAGGCCCTCAAAATGGCCTCGGAAGTTAAAACCTTCTAAAAATAGTGAATTGCCAAAATTGTCAGAAAACTATTTTGAGCCAATTGGAAAAGGTGGGTGGACACCAATATCCACCTGGATCAATCCTCCCTCCTTAGGAAGAAATGGTCTCCATTGCGTTGAGTTCTCAGGGGAGAGGGAAAAGTGTTTGTTGAATATGCATCTTGGTGAGCTGCTTGTCTTGTTGGAGACGTCGCGCTGCTCAGTTTATGGAAATCTGTCACGAACCTGTTGAGGTTGAGACTGTTCAACAAGTTGAGATACATGAGAGGATGGTGTGCAGAAGGAATATTTGCACTTTGCTACAGCTTTGTCGACCTGCTTCTGTTGTATAGAAGGTGCTTGGGGCAAGGTTATAGTGGTTGCAGTGTCCTTTTGTTCTCCTTTTGAACAGATTGTGAAGAAGCTAAATTTTGCAGTATGAGATACTACATTGTGACACTTTTTAGGTCAAAAAGTAGTCAGAACTACCTCTGGTATTCTATACAGATGACCCCCTAGAGAGACAATGACAGTGCGGGGTCGAGACTCATAAACAACGTGGTGTCTCCACATAGATGGTTGGCCCAAGAGAACATCACAGACATCCAATGGGGAAACATCACATATTACCTCATCCTTGAAGGGTTGGATGCTATATGACAATCGACACTGTTGGCTGACATGGAGATCTTGTCCTTGCTGAAGCCACCCAATGTTGTATGGCTGTGGGTGTAGTGTTGTTGACAATATCAACTGTTTGGAAACCTCTGCTGAGATGAGGTTTTTTTGGCTTCCGCTATCAAAAATAAAATGCAACGGGGTCCCCTTCACCCACATCTGTGAATGAAAAATGTGCTCCTCCTCTTCAGGATCCATTGGTTCTTCTGGTTGAATTTCCGCGGTCACGACAATAGTAGTGGGGTTTGCATCAATGATCTGTCATTTACCAGTATTTTCAAAATGAGATTCTGAATCAGGGTTCTACTCATTTTCTTTGATCTCGGCCACCAATGATTATTTTGAGTGACATTCATCGGTGTTGTGCCAGGGTATTTTGTGGAAATCACACCATTTTTTTATGTCCTTCTTTGTCTTCCCGTGACCCTTCTTTTCCTGTGTCTTGGACTAGTTTTTGTGAGACAGTTTATTAGGCCCATCTTTGTCATACTTTGGTTGTTGCGGATTTGTAGACTTGAATTCCCGTTTGTTCTGGTGCTTAAATTTATGCTCAATTTTAACAACATATCGATAAGCAACACCGAGTGATGAGATGTCCAAAAAGTCCATTTCAGCCTAAATGTATCTGTGTAGAGCCCCATGGTATTTCAAAACCAAATGTCGCTCGGAGTCTTTGATACCTAGCTTGGTGCGCAAGGTATGGAAGGTGTTGGTGAAATCTACAACTGCTTGGCCCCTCTCTTGTCGTAGTGTGGTCCATCTCATGTACTGGTCCTTATAGTTTCCAACAGGGTAATATTGTTCCCTTACCACATCCACAAAAAAATCCCAATTGGGATCATCCCCATATATTCCAGACTCCTTTATGGAAATTTTCTCCCAGTAAGTTTCCCACCAATGTTTGACATGAGGGAGAGCTTTAAGGAGTGCGAAAGTGATCTTTTCTTTGTCAAAAAAATTGTGAACAGAGAAATAACCTTCTAGCAGAGTTAACCATTTTTCTAGGGCTTCTGCATCTATATGTCCTTCAAATACAGGAATATCAAAGTTAACTTGTACCTTGAAAGGCGAGGTGCCTCCAAAGTGACCGTTAGATGAATATTCTCCTGATGCTATCGGCAGGCATTGAAGGATGTGGGTAAAATTCTCCATCATTTTGTCCCTCTATCGTGTGAGAGCTTGCTCAAGCAATAGATTGATAGGATCGTCTGCTCCGTTGTTTTTCTTTTCTTCTGCCATTGAGGGTTTATTTGGTGTGTGAGAGCAATTGTCTTCAAGAGAGACAAGCTCAAAACTCAACTTGCTATACTCGGACCTCGTCGGGGATATGCACTGAAAAAACGATCAAGAGCAGCCTGCTTTGATACCACTGATCTGGATTTTTTTTGGCACGAAATGAGAGCGGAAATATAATAAAGAAATGCACAGAGATATTGAAAATATTCAATAATATAAAAAAAATGTATCAGATATGCAACCATAAACAAAGATATACAGTAATACATGATTTCTATTAATCAAAGAAATGTACGGAGACTATAAAAATACAGAGTGAAAGACTCGCTAGAATGGTGGCAACTTATCTCTGAGAAGAGATGTGACGGCTACTCGCATTCAAAAGAACATGATTATAATGAGGCTCTGAAGGCATTTTTACAATAAGAGGGAATGGAAAAAACCCTAGACATCCAAAAACCTAAACCTAAGAGATGAAGCGCCAAAAGTCATATGGGCCATGTTTGGGTAAGTGAGTACATCAACTTCCCGGGGTCGTAACTTTTGCATACAACCTCCGTTTTAGGCGTGTGATAGCTCGTTGGAAAGGTATATTCGAGGAGATTCATTTTGGGGGCTCAATCATGAATTTATCTATCATTCAAAACCTCTATCTCCAAAAAACCTTCATTTAGGCCTTCAAAATGGCCTTGGAAGTTAAAACCTGCTAAAAATAGTGAATTGCCAAAATTGTGAGAAAACTATTTTGAGCCAGTCAGAAAAGCTGGGTGCCCACCAATATCCACCTGGATCAATCCTTCCTCCTTAGGAAGCAATGGTATCCATTGCATTGAGTTCCCGGGGGAGAGGGAAAAGCATTTGTTGAATCTGCATCTTGGTGAGCTACTTGTCTTGCTGGAGACGTCGCACTGCTCAGTTTGTGGAAATTTGTCACGAACCTGTTGAGGTTGTTAAACAAGTTGAGATACATGAGAGGACGGTGTGCAAAAGGAATCTTTGCACTTTGTTGCAGCCTTGTCGACTTGCTTCTATTGGATAGAAGGTGCTTGGGGTAAGGTGGTAGTGGTTGCAGTGTCATTTTGTTCTCCTTTTGAACAAATTGTGAAGAAGCTGAATTTTGCAGTATGAGATACTACCTTGTGACACTTTTTAGGTGGAACAGTAGTTATAACTATCTTCGATATTCTATACAGATGACCCCCTAGAGAAACAATGACACTGTGTGGTCGAGACTCATAAATAGCATGGCGTCTCCAGATATATGGTTGGCCCAAGAGAACATCACAGACATCCAGTGGGGAAACATCACATAATACCTCATCCTTGAAGGGTTGGATGTCGTATGAAAATCGACAATGTTGGCTGGCACGGAGATCTCATCCTTGCCGAAGCCACCTGATGTTGTATGGTTGCGGGTGTGGTGTTATCGACAATCCCAATTGTTTGGCGACCTCTACTGAGATGAGGTTTTTCTAGATTCCACTATCAACAATAAAATGCAATGGGGTCCCCTTCACCCACATCTGTGAATGAAAAAGGCACTCCCCCTTTTCAGGATCTGTTGGTTCTTCTGGTTGAATTGTCACGGTCGCGACAATAGCAGTGGGGTCTACGTCAATGATCTGTCCTTTACTAGTATTTTCATAATCAGATTCTGAATTAGGGTTTGGCTCCTTTTCTTTGATGTCGGCCACCAATGACTATTTTGAGCGACATTCATCAGTGTTGTGCCAAGGGATTTTGTGGAAATCACACCATTTTTCGGTGTCCTTCTTTGTCTTCTCGTGACCCTTCTTTTCCTGTGTCTTGGACTGGTTTTCGGTAGACTATTTGTTAGAGCCATCTTTTTCATACTTTGGTTGTAGCGGATTTGTAGAACTGAATTCCCGTTTGTTCTAGTGCTTATATTTCTACTCAATTTTAACAACATATCGATAAGCAGCACTGAGTGATGAGATGTCTAGAAAATCAATTTCAGCCTGAATTTATCTGTGTAGAGCCCCACGGTATTTCAGAACCAAATGTCGCTCAGAGTCTTTGATACCCAACTTGGTGTGCAAGGTATGCAAGGTGTTGGTGAAATATGGAACTGCTTGGCCCCTCTCTTTCCGCAGTGTGGTCCATCTCATGTACTGGTCCTCATAGTTTCCAATAGGGTAATATTGTTCCTTTACCGCATCCACAAAAAAATCCCAAGTGGGATCGTCCCCATATATTCCAGACTTCTCTATGGAACTTTTCTCACAGTAAGTTTCCCACCAATGTTTGACATGAGGGAGAGCTTTAAGGAGTGCGAAGGTGATCTTTTCTTTGTTGGAAAAATTGTGAACAGAGAAATAACCTTCTAGCAGATTTAACCATTTTTCTAGGGCTTCTGCATCTATCTATCCTTCAAATATAGGAATATTAAAGTTAACCTGCACCTTGAAAGGCGAGGTTCCCCCAAAGTGGTTGTTTGATGAATATTCCCATGATGCTATCGGCAAGCGTTGAAGGATGCAGGAAAAATTCTCCATCATTTCATCCCTCTGTCGCGTGAAGGCTTGCTCAAGCAACAGATTGATAGGATCATCTGCTTCATTGTTTTTACTTTCTTCCACCATTGAGGGTTTCTTGGGTGTGTGAGAGCGATTGTCTTCAAGAGAGACAAGCTCAAGATCCAACTTTCTATACTCGAACCTCGTCAGGGACATGCACTGAAAAAACGATCAAGAATAGCCTGCTCTGATACCACTGATCCGGATTATTTTCGGCACGAAATGAATGTGGAGATATAATAAATAAATGCACAAAGATATTGCAGATATTCAATAATATAATAGAAATGTATCATAGATGCAACCATAAACACATATATACAGTAATACACGATTTCTATTAATTAAATAAATGTACGGAGACTGTAAAAATACAGAGTGAAAGACTCGCTAGAATGATGGCAGCTTATCTCTGAGAAGAGATGTGATGGCTACTCGCATTCGCAAGTAGATGATTACAATGAGGCTCTGAAGGAATTTTTACAATAATCAGGAATGCCAAAAACCCTAGACATCCAAAAACCTAACCCTAGGAGATGAAAGTCATGTGGGCCCCTTTTGGGTAAGTGAGTACATCAACTTCCCGGGATCGTAACTTTTGCATACGATCTTTGTTTTAGGCATGTTATAGCTCATTGGAAAGGTATCATCGAAGAGATTCATTTTGTGGTATCAATCATGTCTTTAGATATCATTCAGAACCTCTATCTCAAAAATCCTTCATTTAGGCCCTCAAAATGGCCCTGGAAGTTAAAACCTACTAAAAATAGTGAATTGCCAAAATTGTCAGAAAATTGTTTTGAGACAGTTAGAAAAGGTGGATGGCCACCAATATTCACCTAGATAAATCCTCCCTCCTTAGGAAGAAATGGTCTCCATTGCGTTGACTTCTCGCGGGAGAGGGAAAAATGTTTTTTGAATCTGCATCTTGGTGAGTTGTTTGTCTTGCTGGAGATGTCGCGTTGCTCGGTTTGTGGAAATCTGTCACAAACCTGTTGAGGTTGAGGTTTTTTCAACAAGTTGAGATACATGAGAGGATGGTGTGCAGAAGGAATCTTTGCACTTTTTTGTAGCCTTGTCGACCTGCTTCTATTGGATAGAAGGTGTTTGGGGCAAGGCTGGGGTGGTTGCAGTGTCCTTTTGTTCTCCTTTTGAATAGATTGTGAAGAAGCTAAATTTTGCAGTATGAGATACTACCTTGTGACACTTTTTAGGTGGACCAGTAGTCAGAACTACCTCTGGTATTCTATATAGATGACCCCCCAGAGAAACAATGACACTGTGGGGTCGAGACTCATAAATAGCGTGGTGTCTCCACATATATGGTTGGCCCAAGAGAACATCACATACATCCAGTGGGGCAACATCACATAATACCTCATCCTTGAAGGGTTGGATATGGTATGATAATCGGCACTGTTGGCTGACAAGGAGATCTCATCCTTGATTAAGCCACCTAATTTTGTATGGCTACGAGTGTGGTGTTGTCAATAATCCCAACTGTTTGGCGACCTATGCTGAGATGAGGTTTTTTTGGCTTTCTCTATCAACAATAAAATGCAGCGGGATCCCCTTCACCCAAATTTGTGAAAGAAAAAGGTGCTCCTCCTCTTCAGGATCTTTTGGTTCTTCAGGATGAATTATCATGGTCGCGACAATAGCAGTGGGGTCTGCGTCAATGATCTATCCTTTACCAGTATTTTCATAATCAGATTCTAAATCAGGGTTCAGCTCCTTTTCTTTGATCTCAACCACCAATGAATGTTTTGAGAAAAATTCATTAGTGTTGTGCCAGGGGATTTTGTGGAAATCAAACCATTTTCCAGTAAGTAGCACCGAGTGATGAGATGTCCAAAAAATCCATTTCATCCTGAATGTATCTATGTAGAGCCCCGCGGTATTTCAGAACCAAATGTCGCTCAGATTCTTTGATACCCATATTGGTGCACAAGGCATGGAAGGTGTTGGTGAAATCTGGAACTGCTTAGCCCCTCTCTTGTCGCAGTGTTGTCCATCTCATGTACTAGTCCTCATAGTTTTCAATAGGGTAATATTGTTCCTTTACCGCATCCACAAAAGAATCCCAAGTGGGATCAACCCCATATATTCCAGACTCCTCTGTGGAACTTTTCTCCCAGTAAGTTTCCCACCAATGTTTGACATGAGGGAGAGCTTTAAGGAGTGTGAAGGTGATCTTTTCTTTGTCAGAAAAATTGTGAACAGAGAAATAACCTTCTAGCATTTAACCATTTTTCTAGGGATTTTGCATCTATCTGTCATTCAAATACAGAAATATCAAAGTTAACTTGTACCTTGAAAGGAGAGGCTCCTTCAAAGTGGTCGTTTGATGAAAATGCACTTTATGCTATCGGTAGGCGTTGAAGGATGTGGATACAATTCTCCATCATTTCGTCCCTCTGTCGCATGAGAGCTTGCTCAAGCAACAGATTGATAGGATTGTATGCTTCGTCGTTTTTCTTTTCTTCTACCATTGAGGGTTTCTTGGGTGTGCGGGAGAGATTTTCTTCAAGAGAGATAATATCAAGACCCAACTTTCTATACTCAGACCTCGTCGAGGACATGCACTGAAAAAATGATCAAGAGCAGCCTGCTCTAATACCATTGATCCGGATTATTTTCGGCACGAAATGAGAGAGGAGATATAATAAAGAAATGCATAGAGATATTGCAAATATTCAATAATATAACATAAATGTATCATAGATGCATCCATAAACACAGATATACAATAATACACGATTTCTATTAATCAACGAAATGTACCGAGACTGTAAAAATACAGAGTGAAAGACTCGCTAGAATGGTGGCAGCTTATCTCTGAGAAGAGATGTGAAGGCTACTCATAGTCGCAAGAAGATGATTACAACGAGGCTCTGAATGCCTTTTTACAATAATAAGGAATTCCAAAAACCCTATATATCCAAAAACCTAACCCTAAGATATGAAGTGCCAAAAGTCATGTGGGCCCTATTTTGGTAAGTCAGTACATCAACTTCTCGGGGTTGTAACTATTGCATACGATCTTCGTTTTAGGAATGCGATAGCTCATTGGAAAGGTATCATCGAGGAGATTCATTTTGGGGGCTCAATGATTCCTTTGAATATCATTTAGAACCTTTATCTTGAAAAACCTTCATTTAGGCCCTCAAAATGGCCCCAGAAGTTAAAACCTGCTAAAAATAGTGAATTGCCAAAATTGTCAGAAAACTATTTTAAGCCAGTAGGAAAAGGTGGGTGGCCACCGATATCCACCTGGATCAATCCTCCCTCCTTAGGAAGCAATGGTATCCATTGCATTGAGTTCTCAGGGAAGAGAGAAAAGTGTTTGTTGAATCTGCATCTTGGTGCGCTACTTGTCTTATTGGAGACGTCGCGCTGCTCAGTTTGTGGAAATCTGTCACGAACCTGTTTTAAAAAATAAGAAATTGTGTTTTATATTTCTAACATTAGGGTGCACACATAAACATTTTTAAGTTAATTGAAATTAATATATAGTTAACTCAGATACCCGGAAGCGATCAAAATCCCTAAATCTAGTTTATTTCCATCATGTTGGTTGGGATAGAAGGATCCACCACCAGGAGAAAGAAAAAAGGTAGCAGTAAAATCACCTGTGCAAACACAAGTTGGGGATGGAAGCACTCTATGAATAGGAAGGCACTCTATCCTTATCAACCTGTGATCCTGATGAAAAACGTGAGAGACTCTTGCGCCGAGGCCATGGCGATTTATTTGAACCCAAAAAGTTAATACTCCAAGCATCAAGAAACTTCCATTTTTTTAAAATATCGGATCCACTGCAATAGAACAAATGCATTCTCCTTATTCAAAGAATGGGAAATAGCAGGAAGATTGATATTCGGTGGAAATAGATCTAGAATATATACTACATCAAGGTCTCTTCTAAATAATGAAACAAAATCGTTGCATGAAGGTGGTAGTTAAAGGTGATCTCCAGAAACTAAATCATTACCTGAATACGTCAAACTTCCTGCAGAAGGTGGTAGTATAAAGTAATATTCAAAAAGTGTTGCAAATTCCATAGTCCAGAATTCCTTCCCATTAACTTTTCCCAGTTACTTGTCGATGCAGGCATTAGAAACTTTTGAGAGCCTCGTTCTCGGATTATATACCCACCTTCAACCACTAGGATAATATTATTTCAAAGAGTGGTAAGCTCTTCGACCCAGATGCAATTATACACATAGTAATAGTGAAGAAAATGTGCTATAGTGATAGAAAGTTAATTTTATGTTGAGTCTGTTACTACATCCAAAGGTCGGTGAACAAACTTTGACAAAGAAGCTGGCTTTCTTTCAAGTCTATTAAAACACCCAGAATTCTCTCAACAAACTTTGACATAGAAACTTCTGTAATTTTAGGATGTTGATTCAACCACTCATACAGTTTCTCACATTCTTGAGGATCCAAATTTATAATTTCCTTCTGAGTATATTCGTGCATGGAGTAATATTTGGCATCAATTCTGAATATTCCAGACCATTTTGTAATCCACGATATGTGTAACTCCTCTGATGAAAGATAAATTCTTGTGTGGTCTGCAGGATTTGATTCACTTTCAAAATTTGTCTTGTTGGAAGAAGCTATATACTTCAACAAAGGAGCATTTTGCAGGTGACTTGAAATTCCCTTCCAAGTTCCAATAAAAAAATAAATAAGTTCAACATACAAATCTTCAGGCAAACCTTTCAACCAACCAAAGGATCGAATACAGGGAGAATACCAATCATAAGATACTTGATTTTTTTTTTGTCTGAGTTTTTGTTGGCTAACGAAAAAAAAATTCCTCAAAGATGATGTCACATAAAACCACTCCCTCATCCTTAAACTGGGCATGAATGGAATCTCTAAGTTGTCTCACATGTGGATGACGAGAAACATTACAAGGAAGGCACCTTAAAGCCCAAGTTTTCGATGATAGAGGGAAATGGGAATAAGTATTTAAAATGAACGTTGAAGGATGATAATATTATATTCTGTAAATCTTTGTTTACTTCATTTTAATGGGATATGTCCTCAACCTTTTCGCCTATTAATTCCAATCTTTTCGAGTTTTTGTGGTGAGTTGTCACTAATAAAGGAATGATTAATATGCATTGGGAAGGGCGCAAAAAATGCTTTCAAATTTTTGTGAACCTGGAATCCCTGTAACTCGTGAATCTATGACAACAGGAGGTGAAGAATCAACCAAGTATGGAAAGGCGAGGCATAATGCCTTAAAAAAATGAAGTAAGCAACAATTTTTTTTGGGTTCAATATCCACAAAAGAAAAGTTCAAATCCCATAATATTGACCTCTACCAATTCAATATTGGGCAACTAGAGTGCATCTGGGGTGCCTATGAGAAAAAATAATTCTTTGATGAAGAATTGTTTGTATTGCAACATGTGATAGTAATTGTGTCCTAATAGTATTTAAAATGAACAATGGGGGATGATAATATAATCTCCCATATATATTTCTTCAATGTATTTTAATCAGAGATGTCCTCGAGCTTTTCGGTTATTAATGGCAATCTTTTCGAACCTTTGTGGTGAATTGTCACCAATTAAAAGTGTAAGTAATTTTCATTGGGAAGTGTGTGAAGGTGGTGGGGATGGACGGGAGCGATAAATGCTTTCAAAATTTTCTAAACCTAGGGGTTCGTGAACCCACAAATCTAGGACAACAAGAGGTGAAGAATCGACTAAGTATAGAAAGGCGGGGTGGTCAGACGGACGAGGATAGACTCATCATAGGTAGAGTGAAGCTTGTGAGTTAGAGGAGTCCAGGGTCAAATTGTAGATCACAGAAGTTTTGGGTGCAAGATGTATATCACGGAACATGGGGTGCAAGAGTTTGATAGTGCCAATCTGAGAACCCATGGCCATAAACATTGACTATGGGAAAAATATTCCCAGCTATGGAATATAGTTGGACCTCAACAAACTCAGGTTCAAGTACAAAGATAATTTGTTTATATTTATTCCAATACCAGTCATATTAAGAACATGTGGGCCTAATGGTTAAGAACATGTGTTTCCTCTTAAGAGGTCACAGGTTCAAATCCAGAGGGGAGTAAGGTATGTATACCTTCGTAGACTTTACCCGTCAAATCACTGGGTGGAGGGGGGTCCCTTGTCCCACAAACAAGGGGGTCTCATATACCAATTTGGTGTGTTGGCTTAGTCCTGACCTTAAAAATAGATTATTATTATTTTATTTTAATAGTATTTTTGTGTTCCAAATGTAAACCATGCTCCAATTTCAAGGGTGTTTTTGGCTCACAAAGTTTGTTGAAATGCATAGGCGATATAGAGAATATGAGTTAACATTTTCATATGCAAGCATATTCTAAAATATGACAACGTGTAATATATGCACAATATTAAAGAGGGACATGACGTCAACACATTTGTGGATGACAGTGGGCTAGCACAATATTTCATTCTTACTATGATGATGCCTTAAAAAAACTAAAATAACCCAAAAAAAAAATTCAATTCAAGATGGAAATAAAAAATTCATCAGATCCCATAATATTCGCCCATTAATGACTTTTAATGGGAGATGTTCTCGAGATTTCCACTTATTAATGCCAATCTTTTCGAACTTGTCTGGTGAGTTGTCACTAGTAAAATCATAATTAATGTGCATTGGGAAGGGGTGAAGGTGGTGAGGATGGAGGGGAGTGAAAAATGCTTTCAAACTTTTGTGAACTTGGGAGTCTATGAACCCGCGGAACTTTGAAGAATCGATTAAGTATGGAAAGGCGGGGTGGTCAGACAGATTCATTGTAGGTAGATTCAGTCTTGCGAGTTCGAGGAGTCCAGGGTCGAATTGTAGATCACCAAAGTTTTGGGTGCAATATGTATACCCCGAACATGAGGCATGAGAGTTCGATAGCACCTACCCACGAACCCACAGCCATAAAATTGGCTAAGTATGCAAACAGACGATGGTCGGTCGAACTCATGATGTGAAGATATAGATGGAGATGAGTATTAGTTAGTTCGCCACCCCTGACAATTCACGAGAATAGAAACATGACTAATTATAGAACTAGAAACAAATAATAGATGGGAAGAAGAAAAGTGAAAAACGGGTAAGTATAGAAGAGGAAAAGGAAAGCGAGAAAAGAAATTTATCCCTCACACAACAACACTTAGTATGATAATTATGAGGCCATAGAAACATATTAAATATAGGAAAAACATTCTCAGCTACGAAATATAGTTGGATATCGACAAACTCTGGTTCAAGTCCAAAGACATGTTGTTTATATCTATTCATTTTTCATATTATTTTATTTTAATAGTATTTTTGGTGGCCCAAATGTAAAACCATGTTCCAATTTGTGTTTCTCAAGAGGAGATGTGTTTTTGAAGACACATTTCCTTGAACCATAGTCCAGGGGCACGGGAAGTGCAACATGGGCTGTTTGTTGAGCAGAGATTTGTTGAAGAGTAAGCAATGTATTTCCAGAGGCACATATCATTTGCATAGTATCAATATGATTTATTTTATGTTCTTTGTGTATTCTTCTAAATGCACTTGTCATATATTTGTCAACCTTTTCCATGTACGAGGCACAATATGATGTTGTGACATATGCATTGAGTACATACTATGTGTCTGTATTTGTATTCCACATAATTGGTTGGTACTTGGAGAAATTGTTGTTCCATATATTTAAAAGTTTTCATTTAAGAAAAAATGTTGTTTTTTTAAGTGTAATTGTATGCATTGGATGTACTCAACTTCTACTAGATTTAGCTCTGCCAAGAAGTCTTGGAAGCTCATTAAGTCATCAAAGTCTACTTGTTCTAGAATTTTGAACAAAGATTTATATTTCTCAATGAGAACATTATCCTCCAAAATAATTGTCTCTAAAATTATTGTTCTTCTCATTGGCAACATAGGGAAGTTGTATCTTAAATGTGATTTTTTTTCATTTCTTACAGCTTCTTGTATGATAATGTCTATGAACTTTGGCAAACCCTGGATCCAAATGATTTGTGTTTCATGTCATTTATTTTTCCACAAAATGCTCAATCTGTGAGATGTTATGATTTCCATAGACCAGTGCACCCTCTTTCCACAACAATGTGTGGCCATGCCCACTCCCTCTATTCTGGAATTTGGTCACAAAACAATAGCCCGATAGTAGTCACAAAATAGTGCCTGGTCAATTCACTCACTCATTTGTTGTTTATTTATTTCTCTTGTTTTCATGATCCAAGTGGATATCGATGTCCACTCACCTTTTCCAATTGGCTTAAAACAATTTTCTCACAATTTTGGTAATTTACTATTTTTAGCAGTTTTCACTTCCGGAGCCGTTTTGAGGCCTTAAACGATGCTTTTTGGGAAAACAAGTTTTTAATATGGAATTTCCTTCGATATTGAGCCTAAAATGAATATCCTCGGCGATACCTTTCCAATGGGCTATCATACACCTAAAACAGAGATCGTATGCAAAAGTTACGACCTCGGAAAATTGTTGTACTAACTTACCCAAACGGGGCCCACATGAATTTTGGTGCTTCATCTCCTAGGGTTAGGTTTTTGGTATTCCTTCTTATTGTAAAAATTCCTTCAGAGCCTCATTGTAATCATCTTATTTTGAATGAGCGCAACCATCACATCTCTTCTTAGAGATAAGCCGCCACCATTCCAGCAAGATTGTTTCCACTGCATTTTACAGTTTCAGCTTACTTCATTATTGAATAGAAAACCAATTTTATTGTATCTTTGTTATTTTGTGTTAAGCACCTGCTAATAATCTGTATTCATTTCATTTTGATCATAAAATCCATATCATTGCATCAACTTTGCAAGGTTGAAGTCCTGCATCTGCAGTTGCCCATATTGTTGCACTTTGCACCATTGGGATTCTGCATCTGCAATTGGAACTGTGCTTCTGGCATTCTGCATTGATGCATAAGTTTTAGTTCCAGGGTTGCACTCAAACTTATGTTTTTTAGGGACAAAAAATATGAGGAGAACATTTGATTTCCTTTTTTATATCTCACTATGGGTGCAACAGAGGTGGGTTTTGTGCCCAACATTGATCCGGATTATTTTCGGCACGAAATGAGAGCGGAGATATAATAAAGAAATGCACAGATATATTTCAGATATTCAATAATATAACAAAAATGTATCAGAGATGCAACCATAAAAAAAGATATACAGTCATACACGATTTCTATTAATCAAAGAAATGTACAAAGACTGTAAAAATATAGAGTGAAAGACTCGCTAGAATGGTGGCAGCTTATCTCTGAGAAAAGATGTGACGGCTACTCACATTCGCAAGAAGATGATTACAATGAGGCTCTGAAGACCTTTTTACAATAAGAAGGAATGCCAAAAACCATAGACATCCAAAAACCTAACCCTAGGAGATGAAGCGACAAAAGTCATGTGGGCCCCGTTTGGGTAAGTGAGTACATCAACTTCCCGGGGTCGTAACTTTTGCATACGATCTTTGTTTTAGGCATGTGATAGCTCGTTGGAAAGGTATTGTCGAGCAGATTCATTTTGGGGGCTCAATCATTCTTTTGTCTATCATTCAGAACTTCGATCTCGAAAAACCTTCATTTAGGCCCTCAAAATGGCCCCAGAAGTTAAAACCTGCTAAAAATAGTGAATTGCCAAAATTGTCAGAAAATTCTTTTAAGCCAGTCGAAAAAGATGGGTGGCCATTGATATCCACTTGGATCAATCCTCCATCCTTAGGAATAAATGGTATCCATTGCATTGAGTTCCCGGGGGAGAGGGAAAAGCGTTTGTTGAATTTGCATCTTGGTGAGTTGCTTATCTTGTCGGAGATGTCGCGTTGCTCGGTTTGTGGAAATCTGTCATGAACCTATTCAGATTGAGGTTGTTCAACAAGTTCAGATACATGAGAGGATGATGTGCAGAAGGAATATTTGCACTTTTTTTCAACCTTGTCAACCTGCTTCTGTTGGATAGAAGGTGCTTGGGGCAAGGCTGTAGTGGTTGCAGTGTTCTTTTGTCTCCTTTTGAATAGATTGTGAAGAAGCTGAATTTTGCAGTATGAGATGCTACCTTGGGACACTTTTTAGGTGGAACAGTAGTCAGTTCTATATAGATGACCCCCCAGAGAAACAATGACACTGCGGGGTCGAGACTCATAAACAACGTGGCGTCTCCACATAATAGGTTGGCCCAAGAGAACATCACAAACATCTAGTGGGGCAACATCACATAATATCTCATCCTTGAAGGGTTGGATGCCATATGACAATCGACATTGTTGGCTGACACGGGGATCTCGTCCTTGTCGAAGCCACCTGATGTTGTATGGCTACGAGTGTGGTGTTGTCGACAATCCCAACTATTTGGCGACCTCTGCTGAGATGAGGTTTTTCTGGCTTCCACTATCAACAATAAAATGTAGCAGGGACCCATTCACCCACATCTTTGAATGAAAAGGGCACTCCCCCTCTTCAGGATCCGTTGGTTCTTCTAGTTGAATTGCCACGGTCGCAACAATAGCAGTGGGGTCTACGTCAATGATCTGTCCTTTACTAGTATTTTCAGAATCAGATTCTGAATCAGGGTTCGGCTCCTTTTCTTTGATCTTGGCCACCAATGACTGTTTTTAGTGACATTCATCGGTGTTGTGCCAGGGGCTTTTGTGGAAATCACACAATTTTCTGGTATCCTTCTTTGTCTTCTTGTGAACCTTCTTTTCCCGTGTCTTGGACTGGTTTTCGGGAGACTGTTTGTTAGGGCCATCTTTGTCATACTTTGGTTGTTGCGGATTTGCAGACCTGAATTCCCATTTTTTCTGGTGCTTAAATTTCCACTCAATTTTAACAACATATCGATAAGCAGCACCAACTGATGAGATGTCCAAAAAATCCATTTTAGCCTAAATCTATCTGTGTAGAGCCCCATGGTATTTCAGAACCAAATGTCCCTTGGAGTCTTTGATACCCAGCTTGGTGCACAAGGTATGGAAGGTGTTGGTGAAATTCGGAACTGCTTGGCCCCTCTCTTGCCATAGTGTGGTCCATCTCATGTACTGGTCCTCATAGTTTCCAACAGGGTAATATTGTTCATTTACTGCATCCAACAAAAAATCCCAAGTTGGATCGGCCACATATATTCCAGACTACTCTATGGAACTTTGCTCCCAGTAAGTTTCCCACCAATGTTTGACATGAGGGAGATCTTTAAGGAGTAAGAAGGTGATATTTTCTTTGTCGGAAAAATTGTGAACAGAGAAATAACCTTCTAGCAGAGTTAACCATTTTTCTAGGGCTTCTGCATCTATCTGTCCTTCAAATACAGGAATATCAAAGTTAACTTGTACCTTGAAAGGAAAGGTGCCTCCAAAGTGGTCATTTGATGAATATGCGCCTGATGTTATCATCAGGCGTTGAAGGATATGGGAAAAATTCTCCATCACTTCGTCCCTCTATTGCGTGAGAGCTTGCTCAAGCAACAGATTGATAGGATCGTGTGCTCCGCTGTTTTTCTTTTCTTCCACCATTGAGGGTTTCTTGGGTGTGTGAGAGTGATTTTCTTCAAGAGAGGCAAGCTCAATACCCAACTTGCTATTCTCGGACCTCGTCGGGGACATGCACTGAAAAAACGATCAAGAGCATCCTTCTCTGATACCACTGATCCGGATTATTTTCGGCACGAAATGAGAGCGGAGATATAATAAAGAAATGCACGAAGATATTGAAGATATTCAATAATATAATAGAAATGTATCATAGATGTAACCATAAACACAGATATACAGTAATACACGATTTCTATGAATTAAATAAATGTACGGAGATTGTAAAAATATAGAGTGAAAGACTCGCTAGAATGATGGTAGCTTATCTCTGAGAAGAGATGTGATGGCTACTCACATTCGCAAGAAGATGATTACAATGAGGCTCTAAAGGAATTTTTACAATAAGCAGGAATGTCAAAAACCCTAGACATCCAAAAACCTAACCCTAGGAGATGAAGCACCAAAAGTCATGTGGGCCCATTTTGGGTAAGTGAGTACATCAACTTCCCGGGGTCGTAACTTTTGCATACGATCTCTGTTTTTGGCATGTTATAGCTCGTTGGAAACGTATCATTGAAGTGATTCATTTTGGGGGATCAATCATGTCTTTAGCTATCATTCTGAACCTCTATCTCAAAAAGAGTTCATTTAGGCCCTCAAAATGGCCCTGGAAGTTAAAACCTGCTAAAAATAGTGAATTGCCAAAATTGTTAGAAAATTGTTTTGAGCCAATCAAAAAAGGTGGGTGGCCACCAATATTCACCTAGATCAATCCTCCCTCCTTAGGAAGAAATGGTCTCCATTGTGTTGAGTTCCCGGGGGAGAGGGAAAAGCGTTTGTTGAATCTGCATCTCGGTGAGTTGCTTGTCTTGTTGGAGACGTCGTGTTGTTCAGTTTGTGGAAATCTTTCATGAACCTGTTGAGGTTGAGGTTGTTCAACAAGTTGAGATACATGAGATGATGGTGTGCAGAAGGAATCTTTGCACTTTTCTGCAGCCTTTTCGACCTGATTTTGTTGGATAGAAGGTGCTTGGGGCAAGGCTGTAGTGGTTACAGTGTCCTTTTGTTCTCCTTTTGAATAGATTGTGAAGAAGTTGAATTTTGCAGTATGAGATACTACCTTGCGACACTTTTTAGGTGGAACAGTAGTCAGAACTACCTCTGGTATTCTATAAAGATGACCCCCCAGAAAAACAATGACACTGTGGGGTCGAGACTCATAAACATCGTGGCATCTCCACATATATGGTTGGCCCAAGAGAACATCACAGACATCCAGTGGGGCAACATCACATAATACCTTGTCCTTGAAGGGTTGGATACCATATGACAATCGGCACTGTTGGTTGACATGGAGATCTCATCCTTGACGAAGCCACCTGATGTTGTATGGCTACGAGTGTGGTGTTGTCGATAATCCCAACTCTTTGGCGACCTCTATTGAGATGAGGTTTTTTTGGCTTCCGCTATCAACAATAAAATGCAGCGGGGTCCCCTTCACCCACATCTGTGAATGAAAAAGGTGCTCCCCCTCTTCAGGATCTGTTGGTTCTTCTGGATGAATTGTCATGGTCACGACAATAGTAGTGGGGTCTGCGTCAATGATCTGTCATTTACCAGTATTTTCATAATCATATTCAGAATCAGGGTTCAGCTCCATTTCTTTGATCTCGACCACCAATGAATGTTTTGAGCGAAATTCATCAGTGTTGTGCCAGGGGATTTTGTGGAAATCAAAGAATTTTCCAGTAAGCAGCACCGGAAAATCCATCACCGAGTGATGAGATGCCCAGAAAATCAATTTCAGCCTTAATGTATCTGTGTAGAGCGCCACGGTATTTCAGAACCAAATGTCACTCGGATTCTTTGATACCCATCTTGGTGCACAAGGTATGGAAGGTTTTGGTGAAATCCAGAACTACTTGGCCCCTCTCTTGTCGTAGTGTGGTCCATCTCATGTACTGGTCCTCATAGTTTCCAACAGGGTAATATTATTCCTTTACCGCATCCACAAAAAAATCCCAAGTGGGATCAGCCCCATATATTCCAGACTCCTCTGTGGAACTTTGCTCCCAGTAAGTTTCCCACCAATGTTTTACATGAGGAAGAGATTTAAGGAGTGCGAAGGTGATCTTTTCTTTGTCGAAAAAATTGTGAACAGAGAAATAACCTTCTAGCAGAGTTAACCATTTTTCTAGGGCTTCTGCATCTATCTATCCTTCAAATATAGAAAAATCAAAGTTAACTTGTACCTTGAAAGGTGAGGTGCCTTCAAAGTGGTCGTTTGATGAAAATGTATTTGATGCTATCGGTAGGCATTAAAGGATGTGGACAAAATTCTCCATCATTTCGTCCCTCTGTCACGTGAGAGCTTGCTCATGCAACAGATTGATAGGATCGTCTGCTCCGTCGTTTTTATTTTCTTCCGCCATTGAGGGTTTCTTGGGTGTGTGGGAGAGATTGTCTTCAAGAGAGATAAGCTCAAGACCCAACTTTCTATACTCGGACCTCGTTGAGGACATGCACTAAAAAAATGATCAAGAGTAGCCTGCTCTAATACCACTGATCCAGATTATTTTCGGCACGAAATGAGAGAGGAGATATAATAAAGAAATGCACAGAGATATTGCAGATATTCAATAATATAAAATAAATGTATCATAGATGCATCCATAAACATAGATATACAATAATACACAATTTCTATTAATCAAAGAAATGTATGGAGACTGTAAAAATACAGAGTGAAAGACTCGCTAGAATGGTGGCAGCTTATCTCTGAGAAGAGATGTGACGGCTACTCGTAGTCGCAAGAAGATGATTAAAATGAGGCTCTGAATGCCTTTTTACAATAATCAGTAATGCCAAAAACCCTAGACATCCAAAAACCTAACCCTAGGAGATGAAGTGCCAAAAGTCATGTGGGCCTCGTTTGGGTAAGTCAGTACATCAACTTCCCGGGGTCGTAACTTTTGCATATGATCTCCATTTTAGGCATTTGATAGCTCGTTGGAAATGTGTCGTCGAGGAGATTAATTTTGGGGGCTCAATGATTCCTTTGAATATCATTTAGAAACTCGATCTCGAAAAACCTTCATTTAGGCCCTCAAAATGGCCTCGAAAGTTAAAACCTGCTAAAAATAGTGAATTACCAAAATTGTCAGAAAACTATTTTAAGCCTGTAGGAAAAGGTGGGTGGCCACCAATATCCACCTGGATCAATCCTCCCTCCTTAGGAAGCAATGGTATCCATTGCGTTGAGTTCCCGGGGAAGAGAGAAAAGTGTTTGTTGAATCTTCATCTTGGTGAGCTACTTGTCTTGCTGGAGACGTCGCGTTGCTTGGTTTGTGGAGATTTTTCATGAACCTGTTGAGGTTGAGGCTATTCAAAAAGTTTAGATACATGATTGGATGGTGTGCAAAAGAAATCTTTTCACTTTGTTGCAGCTTTGTCGACCTGCTTCTGTTGGATAGAAGGTGCCTGGGGCAAGGCTGTAGTGGTTGCAGTGTCCTTTTGTTCTCCTTTTGAACAGATTGTGAAGAATTTGAATTTTGCAATATGAGATACTACCTTGTGACACTTTTTAGGTGGAACAGTAGTCAGAACTACCTTTGGTATTCTATATAGTTGACCCTCCAGAGAAACAATGACACTGTGGGGTTGAGACTCATAAACAGCGTGGCGTCTCCACATATATGGTTGGCCCAAGAGAACATCACAAACATCCAGTGGGGCAACATCACATAATACCTGATCCATGAAGGGTTGGATGCCGTATGAAAATTGGCATCACTGGCTGACACAGAGATCTCGTCCTTGCCGAAGCCACCCGATGTTGTATGGCTGTGGGTGTGGTGTTGTCGACAATCTCAATTGTTTGGAGACCTTTGCTGAGATGAGGTTTTTATGGCTTCCACTATCAACAATAAAATGCAGCGGGGTCCCCTTCACCCACATCTGTGAATGAAAATCACACTCCTCCTCTTCAGGATCTGTTGGTTCTTCTGGTTGAATTTCCGCGGTCACGACAATAGCAGTGGGGTCTACATCAATGATCTGTCCTTTACTAGTATTTTCAAAATCAAATTCTGAATCAAGGTTCTGCTCATTTTCTTTGATCTCGGCCACCAATGACTGTTTTGAGCGACATTCATCGGTGTTGTGCTAGGGGATTTTGTGGAAATCACACCATTTTTCGATGTCCTTATTTGTCTTCCTGTGACCCTTCTTTTCATGTGTCCTAGACTAGTTTTCGTGAGACTGTTTGTTAGGGCCGTCTTTGTCATACTTTGGTTGTTGCGGATTTGCAGACACAAATTCCCATTTGTTCTGGTGCGTAAATTTCTTCTCAATTTTAACAACATATCGATAAGCAGCACCGAGTGATGATATGTCCAAAAAGTCCATATCATCCTAAATGTATCTGTGTAGAGCCCCACGGTATTTCAGAACCAAATGTCACTCGGAGTCTTTGATACCCATCTTGGTGCGCAAGGTATGGGAGGTGTTGGTGAACACTGGAACTGCTTGACCCCTCTCTTGTCATAGTGTGGTCCATCTAATGTACTGGTCCTCATAGTTTCCAACAGGGTAATATTGTTCCTTTACCGCATCCACAAAAAAATCCCAATTGGGATCGGCCCCATATATTCCAAACTCCTCTGTGGAACTTTTCTCCCAGTAAGTTTCCCACCAATGTTTGACATGAGGGAGATCTTTAAGGAGTGCGAAGGTGTTCTTTTCTTTGTCGGAAAAATTGTGAACAGAGAAATAACCCTCTAGCAGAGTTAACCATTTTTCTAGGGATTCTACATCTATCTGTCCTTCAAATACAGGAATATCAAAGTTAACTTGTACCTTGAAAGGCGAGGTGCCTCCAAAGTGGTCGTTTGATGAAGTTGTGTCTGATTTTATCGGTAGGCATTGAAGGATGTGGGAAAAATTCTCCATCATTTCGTCCCTCTATCGTGTGAGAGCTTGCTCAAGCAACAGATTGATAGGATCGCCTGCTCCGTTGTTTTTCTTTTCTTCTGCCATTGAGGGTTTCTTGGGTGTGCAAGAGAGATTATATTCAAAAGAGACAAGCTCAAAACTCAACTTTCTATGCTCGGACCTCATCGGGGATATGCACTGAAAAAATGATCAAGAGTAGCCTGCTTTGATACCATTGATCTGGATTATTTTTGGCACGAAATGAGAGCGGAGATATAATAAAGAAATGCACAGAGATATTGAAAATATTCAATAATATAACATAAATGTATCAGAGATGAAACCATAAACATAGATATACAGTAATACATGATTTCTATTAATCAAAGAAATGTACGGAGACTGTAAAAATACAGAGTGAAAGACTCGCTAGAATGGTGGCAGCTTATCTTTGAGAAGAGATGTGACGGCTACTCGCATTCGCAACAAGATGATTATAATGAGGCTCTGAAGGAATTTTTACAATAATCGGGAATGCCAAAAACCCTAGACATCCAAAAACCTAACACTAGGAGATGAAGCGCCAAAAGTCATGTGGGCCCCGTTTGTGTAAGTGAGTACATCAACTTCCCGGGGTCGTAACTTTTGCATACAATCTCCGTTTTAGGCGTGTGATAGCTCGTTGGAAAGGTATCTTCGAGGAGATTCATTTTGGGGGATCAATCATGCCTTCAACTATTATTAAAAACCTCTATCTCCAAAAACCTTCATTTAGGCCTTCAAAATGGCCCCGGAAGTTAAAACCTGCTAAAAATAGTGAATTGCCAAAATTGTCAAAAAATTGTTTTGAGCTAGTCAGAAAAGGTGGGTGGCCACCGATATCCACCTGGATCAATCCTACCTCCTTAGGAAGAAATGGTATCCATTGCGTTGAGTTCCTGGGGGAGAGGGGAAAGCGTTTGTTGAATCTGCATCTTGGTGAGCTGCTTCTCTTGCTGGAGACGTCACGCTGCTCAGTTTGTGGAATTTTTTCACAAACCTGTTGAGGTTGAGGTTGTTCAACAAGTTGAGATACATGAGAGGACGGTGTGCAGAAGGAGTCTTTGCACTTTGTTGCAGCCTTGTCGACCTGCTTCTGTTGGATAGAAGGTGATTGGGGTAAGGTTGTAGTGGTTGCAGTGTCATTTTGTTCTCCTTTTGAACAGATTGTGAAGAAGTTGAATTTTGCAATATGAGATACTACCTTGTGACACTTTTTAGGTGGAACAGTAGTCAGAACTATTTTCGGTATTCTATACAGATGACCCCCCAAAGAAACAATGACAGTGCGGGGTTGAGACTCATAAACAACGTGGCGTCTCCATATATATGGTTGGCTGAAGAGAACATCCCAGATATCCAGTGGGGAAACATCGCATAATACCTCATCCTTGAAGGGTTAGATGTCGTATGACAATCGACACTATTGGTTGACATGGAGATCTCATCCTTGCTGAAGCCACCCGATGTTGTATGGTTGCGGGTGTGGTGTTATCGACAATCCCAACTGGTTGGTGACCTCTGTTGAGATGAGGTTTTTATGGCTTCCGCAATCAACAATAAAATGTAGCAGAGTCCCCTTCACCCACATCTGTGAATGAAAAAGGCGCTCCCCCTCTTCAAGATCTGTTGGTTCTTCTCGTTGAATTGTCGCGGTCACGACAATAGCAGTGGGGTCTGCGTCAATGATCTGTCCTTTACTAGTATTTTTAGAATCAGATTATGATTCAGGGTTTGACTCCTTTTCTTTGATCTCGACCACCAATGACTGTTTTGAGCGACATTCATCGGTGTTGTGCTAGGGGCTTTTGTGGAAATCACACCATTTTTCGGTGTCCTTCTTTGTCTTCCCGTGACCCTTCTTTTCCTGTGTCTTGGACTAGTTTTCGGGAGACTGTTTGTTAGGGCCATCTTTGTCATACTTTGGTTGTTGTGGATTTGCAGACCCGAATTCCCGTTTTTTCTGGTGCTTAAATTTCTGCTCAATTTTAACAACATATCGATAAGCAGCACCGACTGATGAGATGTCCAGAAAATCCATTTCAGCCTGAATTTATCTGTGTAGAGCCCCACGGTATTTCAGAACCAAATATCGCTCAGAGTCTTTCCTACCCACCTTGGTGCGCAAGGTATGGAAGGTGTTGGTGAAATCTGGAACTGCTTGGCCCCTCTCTTACCGAAGTGTGGTCCATCTCATGTACTGGTCCTCATAGTTTCCAATAGGGTAATATTGTTCCTTTACCGCATCCACAAAAAAATCCCAAGTGGGATCGTCCCCATATATTCCAGACTCCTCTGTGGAACTTTTCTCCCAGTAAGTTTCCCACCAATGTTTGACATGAGGGAGAGATTTAAGGAGTGCAAAGGTGACCTTTTCTTTGTCAGAAAAATTATGAACAGAGAGATAACCTTCTAGTAGAGTTAACCATTTTTCTAGGGCTTCTGCATCTATTTGTCCTTCAAATATAGGAATATTAAAGTTAACCTGCACCTTGAAAGGCGAGGTACCCCCAAAGTTGTCATTTAATTAAGATGCCCCTGATTTTATCGGCAGACGTTGAAGGATGTAGGAAAAATTCTCCATCATTTCATCCCTCTGTCGCGTCAGAGCTTGCTCAAGCAATAGATTGATAGGATCATCTACTCCATCATTTTTCTTTTCTTCTGCCATTGAGGGTTTCTTGGATGTGCGAGAGCGATTGTCTTCAAGAGAGACAAGCTTGAGATCCAACTTTCTATACTCGTACCTCGTCGAGGACATGCACTGAAAAAACAATCAAGAACAGCCTGCTCTGATACCATTGATCCGAATTATTTTCGGCACGAAATGAAAGTGGAGATATAATAAAGAAATGCACAGAGATATTGCAGATATTCAATAATATAATAGAAATGTATCATATATGCAACCATAAACAGAGATATACAATAATACACAATTTCTATTAATCAAAGAAATGTATAGAGACTGTAAAAATACAGAGTGAAAGACTCCCTAGAATGGTGGCAGCTTATCTCTGAGAAGAGATGCGACGGCTACTCGCATTCGCAAGAAGATGATTACAATGAGGCTCTGAAGGCCTTTTTACAATAAGAAAGAATTCCAAAAATACTATACATCCAAAAACCTAACCCTAGGAGATGAAGCACCAAAAGTCATGTGGGCCCCATTTGGATAAGTGAATACATCAACTTCCCGAGGTCGTAACTTTTGCATATGATCTCCATTTTAGGCGTGTGATAGCTCGTTGGAAAGGTATCATAGAGGAGATTAATTTTGGGGGATCAATAATGCCTTCAACTATATTTCAAAACATTGATCTCGAAAAACCTTCATTTATTCCCTCAAAATGGCCCTGAAAGTTAAAACCTGCTAAAAATAGTGAATTGCCAAAATTGTCAGAAAATTGTTTTGAGCCAGTCGAAAAAGGTGGGTGGCCACTGATATCCACCTGGATCAAAAATTGACATTCAAATGGGAACAAGACGTTTTGAAAGGGAACATAATGAAAAAATGCACCAAATGTATTGTTTTTACACAAGAACAAGACAACATCACATGCTTGTTTCTTGAGAAAATGTATTGTTTCCAGGAACATAAAATATGAGGAGAACATTCTATTTCCTTTTTTATATCTTACTATGGATGCAATAGAGGAGGGTTTTGTGCCCAGCATTGACATTCAAAGGGGAACAAGACGTTTTGGAAGGGAACAACATGAAAAAAATGCACCAAACGCATGGTTTTCAGGAAAAAAAATACGAGGAAAAAAAATTGTTTTCCTTTTTTTATATGTCACTATGGCTATGAAAGAGGTGGGATCTCTGGAGAACAAAGACGCTCAAGAAAAACACCAAGAAAACATCACACTCCTATTTCTCTGGTCGTATTAGTCACATACAAAGTTGTTCTGCAAGAGGATTTTGGCTCAGGCATTCCCAGTATTGAAAATTCTTACTTGCAAACTGGAAATAGAAAACAACAACCAATGAACAGGAATGCAACCACGGCACTGAGACTCACCGATGAATAGGGATCGACAAAAGTGCAACCCCTAGCATGTGAAATGAAACAACAGGTCCAACTGTGGATGCAAGACCCCAACCTTGCAAAGTTTAAGCAAACAAGAGCAAGCAATAAACAAAAAAATAGTGAACAAAGACCAAGAGGTCCAACTGCAGTTGCATGACCTCAACTTTTCAAATTTGAATCAAACAACAATAAGAAGCATCTAATGAACCAACGAGCAAGAATCGACTAGTCAACTAGGAATGTCGGTGAAGAAAATTTTTGCCCAAATTCACTACAGACAAGATTGTATCAAAAAATCGAAGGAAAATGTATTGTAACACACCTTTTAAGCAAACATTTCAGGCTGTGAGGTGTGTCAGTTAGACATTTAAGGCTGTGAGGACCATATAAAGGCCACCCACTGTGTAAACATTTAAGAAAGTTGCAGTTTGCACGATTGGAATTCTACATCCGCAATTGGAACGGTGCTTTTGTCCTTCCCCATTCACGGGTAAGTTTCACTGCCATGGTTGCATCCCTATTCGTTGTTGTTTTTTCCAGTTTGCAAGTAAAAATTTTCAATATTGGGAATGCTCAAAATCCTCTTGCAGAACATCTTTGTATGTGACTAATACAACCAGAGAAACAAGACTGTAATGTTTTCTTGGTCTTGTTCTTGAACGTCAATGTTCGACAAAGAACCCACCTCTATCGCAACCAAAGTGACATGTAAAAAATTAAATCGAATTTTCTCCTCACATTTTTTGTTCCTGAAAACCATACGTTTGGTGCATTTTTTTTCAGACTTCACCTCATATTTTTTTTGCATTGCTATTATCCAACGACTACTGGTTTGATTTCTAGGACATGGAAGTGGGCACATGTGATTGGAAGGGAACAACTTGAAAAGAATGTACCAAACGTTTGGTTTTCAGGAACAAAAAAAATGACGAGAAAATTCGATTTCCTTTTTTATATGTCACTATGGCTGCGACATAAGTGGGTTTTGTGTTAAACATTGACATTCAAGAACAAGACCAAGACAACATCACATTCCTGGTTCTCTGGTCATAGTACTCACATACAAAGATGTTCTACAAGAGGATTTTGAATCAGGCATTTCCAGTATTGAAATATTTCACTTGCAATTTGGAAATAGAAAACAACAAATAACGAATAGGAAGGTAAACATGGCATTGAAACCCAGCCCACAATGGGGAATGACAGGAGCACAGTTCGAATCGTGGTTGCAGAATCCCAAGTGTGCAAACTGCAACAAGAGAAACATGCAAACAAGAGCAACAGAAACAGGAAAACAAGAAACCAGTGAACAAGCAACAAGCAAGCATCAACCAGTGAACCAATAATTCCGCTGAAGAACAATATTGCCCATATTCACTGCAGACAACATTGTATAAAACAATTCAGAGGAAAATGTATTGTAACAGGCATGTTAAGTAAACATTTAAGGTTGTGAGGCATGTTAGGTAAACATTTAAGTTTTTTAGGACCTTCGAAGGGCCTCACATTGTGTAAACATTTAAGAAAGAATGCAGTGTGGCAGGCCTATCTACGTATGCACAATAATTATTATATTATTTTATAATAATATAAAATAATAACAATAGTTCGAACAATACAGACTATGCAAAAAAAAACATTAGGCAAAGGAAAAACTAATACAACCTAAGTGGGCCTAATGGTTAAGAACATGTGTTTCCTCTTAAGAGGTCACAAGTTCAAATCCAGAGGGGCGTAGGGTATGTATACCTCTGTAGAATTTACCAGTCAAATCGTTGGGCGAAGGGTCCCACAAACAAGGAAGTCTCATACACCAATTAAAAATAGATTATTATTATTATTATTATTATTATTATAGTATGAAGCCAACTAATAGCCTACAACAAGTTCGATTTTCACCCTGATTTACTTGTGCTCCAATCTTCTGGGTTGCGTGGATGCACTTGGGGTTATAGTGGTAGCGTGAGTGTGGATGCACTTGGGGTTATAGTGGTAGCGTGAGTGGGCCTAATGGTTAATAACATGTGTTTCCTCTTAAGAGGTCACAAGTTCAAATCCAGAGGGGGGTAGGGTATGTATAGAACATGTGTTTCCTCTTAAGAGGTCACAAGTTCAAATCCAGAGGGGGGTAGGGTATGTATACCTCCGTAGACTTTACCAGTAGACTTTACCAATCAAATTGTTGGGAAAATGTTTTTAATTCTCTAATTCCAACAATAAAAATTATGCACATGTTTTTGATCAAATGACAAACTAATATAAAGTCAATGAATTATCAATAGCTATAGTCCCTCTACTAATAACACATAATATTTAACATTCTATTATCTTACTTTGTTTTTTTTTAAATTACAAAGATTAATTTTAATATTTAAAAATTTTAATAAAAAATATACCAATTTTATATATATTTAATTTTCAATAATCCTTCTTTGTTGATTTCATTTATATTCTAAGGAACATTCTCCATATGCTACCTATTATCTCAACAATCTCGATAATGACTGAATGATTGGCTCATTTGGTTAATAATAAGATATTAATTTTACTTTTGGCGTTCGTATATTTTCGCAAAGGATATTAATGCCAGTTCACCAATTGCGAATGTCGAAATGACTATTTTATAATACCTTAATGGTAAGGTAGTTAATGTATACTTATATAATATTTCATATACTATCTATTATCTCAACAATCTCGATAATCACCGAATGATTGGCTCATTTGGTTAGTAATAAGATATTAATTACACCGATAGGCGTCCCCCCTATCAGACTTGCACGATTAATCATGCTTTTAATTACTAAATTTAATCTAATGGTCAGGAAATCAAGATGCTGGCATATTCTTCGTCTTACATCCAAATCAATGAATAAGATTGCA
>ML790400.1:70057-109884 GCA_009831015.1 Picea engelmannii | reverse complement strand
GTTTAGAGTGTTATCTGAAAGAGAAACCTGGATCAACCCGGGAAGATGCTTTAAATCATATGAATGGCATCCTGGATCTTTCTTTCAGTGAATTGAATCGGGAATTTCTGAAGCATGACAATGTGCCGCTGTGTTGCAAAAAATTCGTTTTCAATTTTGCACGGGGCATGCAATTCCTCTTCAAATACAAAGATTTCGTATACATTTCCAACGAGGAGGTAAAGGACCAAATGGTCAAAGTTCTTGTCGAGCAGGTGCCCCTCTGAATATTTGATCTGATTACAATTTCTTAATAGGGAAATAATTCCGTCTCGAGGATGTACACAGAATAAATGGGTCTTCGCTCACTCATTTTTCATATATGACAATGCAATTTTACTTCTATTTATATATTTTGCCAGTTGAATTACATGAAAATTTTCAAATCATTCGAGATGGCTGTACGTTCTACTGAAATAAGAAGTTGACATTTTGAATCTTTTTTAAATTTTAGTAAGAAGTTGACATTTTGAATCTTTTTTAAATTTTAGTGAAATGTGTTTATGAAATTTTGAAACTATATATATATATATTTCAATTGAAGTCAAACTCTCCTCTATTTTGTATATTTTGATGTATAATAAAATTTTGGGAATTTTCGTGTATAGTAAAAATGATAAGAATTTGACATTTGAAATATTTTTTAAATTTTAGTGAAATGTGTTTATGAAATTTTTACATTGTATATATATATTTAAATTGAAGTTCTAGAAATTTACATATATTTTGTGAACTTTGATGTGTAATAAAACTTTGTGAATTTATGTGAATATTGATGTGTAATAAAATTTTGTGAATTTTTATGTATAGCAAAAAAATGAATTATCTAGAAAATTGTGTTAGCTTTTTAATAAATAAAAAAATTAAAAATTGGTATTATTTAATTTCTCAAATTTTCATTTAATTATATGTTTATTTTTACAAATTTTTGAAAAAGTTAATTAACAAGTTACTTTTGTTAACAAGTATTTTAATATGAAATATATAATTTTCTAAAATAAGTATATAAACATAATGTGTACCAACAATTTATTCTACCTTTTTCAAAATTCCACATTTTTCAAAAATTTTAGGAAAATTATTAAATCTATTATTTTGAAAATCAACAAATTCATATTTGAAATAACATTCTATAAAGTTTTGTGTTCCAATCAATTTTTATCTCTAGTTATGCTTGTGTAATTTTAGTGCAAGATGAAATTACTCTTTTTTCACTCCATGGTTACAACCTCTTACAAATCTCTTATGGTGCTAATTTTTCTTCTCTTGGAAATGGGTTGTTTAACTCAAGGTTTCAACCCCTCTTAAGAAAATTATTTGTACATTGGATTTGCATAGCATTATATTCCTATGTCTACTCATTTATGATGTTTATTTAGTTATTTATTTGAGTATGTATATGTTTATCAAAGTGAATAATATTAATTTATTGGCTAGCAAGTGAAAGAGCTTACAAATTTCTTTTACATGTTGGAAGATGGCTCTCCATATTCAACTTATAGTATTTTCTAACTAAAAGATCAATTTTATTAAATTTGGAATAATAAGTAAGAATCTATACTAAGAAATGGTGAATTAGGATTTCAAAAAATGTGATTATTGGTGTATTTAAAGTGGAAAATTTGATTCTAAAAGTGTGTATATTGGTTTTCAAAAGTGTAATTTTTTATTATGAAAGTCTGGATTTAGAATATTTTTTATTCTAAAAGTGTGAGTTTTAATTCACAAAGTGTTGAGTTAGATTCCAAAATTGTCAATATCAAATTCCTAATACGTTTATCTATATTTTAATGATTATACATGTTTATCTAGTATTAGTGTACACCATTTTATTTTTTTATTTGCATTCATGATATCATTATGAAATGCATTGCTAAATATATCAAAATTGAAGATATGCAGCAAATTAAAAATAAGTGATGACAATCATTACATTACAAAGTTGCACTTATTCATAAATATTTAAGGCAATGTACAATATGTTCCATTTAAACAAAATGATGACTATGAATCAATCTCTTTTACCAATGACTATGAGTCAATCTTTTTTACCAACTTCCTAGCCTTAAATGAAAACACTATGACTTGTTTATTATGACAAGCACTATAACTTGTTTATTAGGAAAAAATTATTCACAAAATCCACATCCAAGTAGAGGAGAGAAGAGATAAATCAACATTCAATAGTTTTATCTAAAGAAAATTATAGTTATTATTTAAATTCAATTACTAATTTATGAGTTATTACTTGATAGAGTCATTCAAATTTAATGAAAAGTACATAAGTTTTGTATTTAAACAAAGTCACATTCATTGGAATCACTCTCACTCTCTCCATTATGTTCAAAATGTTATCGTTGTGCCTCAAGTGATTCAAATACCTTCACATTTTTTCTTGTTGTCCCTCCCTTTCATCTTTCCTTTGGTGACCATTTCCATATGATGATTGTTATGCACAATGTATTGAAAATGATAAAAAATCAATGAATAATAGTCCACCTCGAGGGGGAAACCTCCTTTTACAATATATTGAATTTATAATATGAGATACGATTATCCTAAGACTAGGTCTTAATGAAAGGGTATACTGGAGGATTCTAGCCTACATACAAATACAACACTAGAAATGTAATAATTGAATATCTAGATATTAAAAAGAGGTTGTATACTTAACATGGGGCTTTGTATAGGGATTAATGTGCCCCTTCCCTTGAAACAAGTGTTTGTTGGAGATATTACACACACCTAGGATATTTTTTCCTTATTTTCCTATGTTTATTAGTCATTGTTGAGGGTCTCTTATTTGTTAGGAGCGTTGAGAATATTTTCTTCATTTTAGATCCATTTACACTTAGTTAGACTAGTGGAAGTCACTCATGCATGGAAACCTCGGTTTTCTGACAAGAAGTTGCATGTGCTTCTCTCACTTCCACATGTGTGACTCAGTTAACTAAATATTGCATGACTAGTTAAATAGGACTAGGTGGTGGTTAACTCTGGTAACTGCATGTGTGTGTCGAGATATCTGTAGACCACCCTTATGGTGCATTTCACTTAAAATGCACATTAGTTGAGATATACAGAGTATATCATGTGTAAATTATCATTCATTCATTTGGTCAATACATTTTATGTTATGTTCTCTCCAATTTTTCTCTCATCTTCTCATTTTTGCAAGTTGTGTTCGTACTTCTACTAGCTAGATATCTTGTGCAGGTACTCACTACATTCTAAATGGTATCAAAGCCTACAGTTTGATAGGAAGAAGTCACACCAACATTTTTTATTTACATGTACTGAAGATGGAAGAACACAAGAAGAATGGAATCCCCTCCACCTGTCATGCTAACACCATACAACTACTTTAAATGGAACAAAAAGATGGATATTTTTCTCCAAGGTAGATTATTGTATAGGTTAACCATGTCTATGGAAACATAACCCACATCATCCATTAAAAAATACAAATACCTCAATAGAATGGATGAGGCTTATGGAGGCCTCTACATGCACATATCCCATGAGTTGTTGTTTCATGTATCTTCTTGCAAAAATCCAAATGCGATTTGGACCACCATGGAAAGACTCTTTGGAAAACAAGATGAGATGAGAGGCCACATGTTTGAGGTGGAATTACTTGCATTAGATCTGAAAATATTTGAAAATATCTAAGATTTCTTCACAAGGTACAAGGATATGTTGTTGCAACTCAAGGCTTGCAAGATTGATAAATCAAAGGAGGAAAAGTGAGTGGTTATCAACATTTTGTCAAAACTTCGTCTGCATTATTTAGTTTTTGTTACTACTTTCCACACTCAGAGGTTGATTGTTGGAGCATTATAGACTATGCCCTCTTTGGATACCTTCATTGAGGCCCTAATTGAGGAGCAATACAAACTCATCAAGGTGGGTGTAATCGAAAAATCCAAAGCGCATGCACTTGCTTCACATCACGACAACAATTCTCAACATCATCAATCCAAAGAGAAAGGAAAAGAAAAGGTGCATGCAGAACAAAAGAAGAAGGGTACTCCAAACCCTTCAATGACTTATGGGGATTTAAAAATGGAAAAGGGGATAAAGGGCATAAGTGTACCTACTGCAATCGAGGATTCCATCAATAATCCACATGCATGAAGAAGAAATTAGACCTTATGACTCAGATTCTTCAAAAGAAAAACCTTGGGGACAAAATTCCCGAGGGTGCCAAGAAGAAGCCAAAAGATCATGCTCCCAAAGGTAATCATCATGCATTTTTTTTTCACTCTTCACTCTTCACCTAGATGGTGGATTTAGGTGCATCCCACCATATTGCTACGACATAGGAAACCTTATCTCATTTCACTGTATGAAATGGTACTCCTATCCTCATGGGGGATTACTCTCTAATCGAGGTCGTAGGAAAAGAGAGAGTAGAACTAGATCATGGAAGTTTTGATAATGTTCTCCATGTTCCTCATCTTTATGTGAGTCTTCTCTCGATGTATTATATTACACACTCAAGCTAAGGAAAAAAGGTGCAGTTCGTGAACACTAGACTCCGTGTCCATATTCGACATGCAAGACAACTCAAGGATTGTTGTCAGGGATGTAAATCATCAATCTCAGTTACACACTTTTTCTAAGTTTATTGAACCTAATTCTTTTGTACTACTTACGCATCCTGATGACAGTAGTAGAATATGGAATGAGAGGTTTGGTCACTTGAAATTCATGTACATGCAACAACTTAGTTTGAAAGGGATGGTCACTGGATTACCTGATATCCACTTTTCCAAATGGGTTTGTGAAGGATGTGTCATTGGCAAGCACCCTCAAGAGATGTTTTAGAAGGGGAAGGATCAAAGGGCCTCATCTTCATTATATTGTATTCACATTGATCTCATGGGTCCATTTCCGCATCCATCCATCAGCAAGGCAAGGTATGTACTCACATTTTTGGATGATTAGTCAAGTTATACTTGGGCATTTTTTCTTAGGAATAAGTCTAAGGTATTTGATCATCTCAAAGAGTTCAAATCACTTGTTGAGACTCAATCACAGAGAAATATCAAATCCCTTTGTACAAATAATAGGGGGGAGTACATAAACATAGATGTTCAAAATATTTGTCTTGAGGATGTTATACATTTGCAACACACAATACCATATACTCCACAATAGAACAAGGTTTCTAAGAGGAAAAATAGATCTCTCAAAGAGATGGCCTCTCGCATGTTGCATGCAAGATCACATCCTCCCAAGTTTTGGTCCGAGGCACTTATTTATGCCAATCACATTCATAACAGATCCCATCACCTATTTGTTAAGGACATGACTCCTTTCGAGGATTGGAGAGACAACAAACCAGAAGCCACCCACTTCGGTGTTTTAGGGTCATGTGCATGGGCCCAGTTTCCCTTTGAAAAGAGGAAATCAATCGATCCTCAAAGTAATACATGTATCTTTGTTGGATACCCAGACAGTGTGAAGGGATATAACTCATTGATCCCTCTATAGACCGTCTCATCATTGAGCGTAGTGTTAAGTTTGAGGAAAGTCTCTCACATTCTCCACATGAGCTGCATGCAGGTACTTTTTTCCTTCCACCAGTTCAAGATGATGAATCTGCACATTCAGAATCTACTTCAGATATGATTTCCAATACAAAGTGAGAGGATTCAAAACATGCAGATGCACAGTCAATATAGGGAGATGAGGAGCCACAACAAAGGCCCAAGTGGGAACAGACCATTCTTCAAGATGCAACAGATCTTGTTGGGGATCCAATAGATATTAATAGGATTCAAACTCAGTTTGAGGAGCCCCCTCGTGTACTAATAGCCACTAAGCCCATGTTTCCTATGTAATTTTATGTGGCTTTGTCTTCATACCCACAGACATATGGCGAGGCTACATGGAATTCCTTTTGGGAATCATCTATGCAGGATGAGTACAAATCTCTCCTCGAGAACCATACTTGGGATCTAGTTCCACTTCCTTCAAGAAGGAAGATTTTTAGATGCAGATGGGTTTATAGGACAAAGAGTGTAGTGGATAGAAAGGTTAGAAGATACAAGGAAAGACTGGTTTCTAAAGGTTTTAAGCAGGTTCATGGCATAGACTACGATGATAAATTCTCTCTAGTGGCGAAGATGGATTCCATTCATTTGTCCCTTTCTATTGTGGCAATGAGAGGATGTGAATTCCCTCAGATGGATGTGAAGAAGGTATTTCTTCACAGAGATCTCTCAGAGTATATTTACATGGAGAATCCACCTGTCTTCATACATGATTCATCTTTCGTTTGTAGAATCAAGAATTCTCTCTATGGCCTCAAGCAGGTGCCAAGAGAATGGTATGCCAACATGGAGTCCTACCTATTATCCTAGAATTTTGTGAGATGTAAATCTGATCCAAATGTCTACATGCTTAGGACTGCTAATTCACTTTTGAACATAGTTATTTATGTGGATGATCTTTTTATAAATGGCTACTCGACTTCATTGATTACCATGGTGAAGAGGATTGTGCATGCCACGTTTTATATGATGAGCATGGGTTCACTCCATTACTTCCTTGGGATCGAGATTAGTTAGTATGCTTCAGGAATCAATAAATATCAAGCCAATTATGCTCAGGATATCATGGAGAGATTTCACATGACAGTTTTCAAGTCTACCCTTACCCCCTTCCTATCTAGGGTGAGACTTGAGGATGACAGGAACACTCCATTGGTTGAAAACACTTTGTACATATAACTAGTGGGGATTTTTTTGTATCTCTCCCACTCTCGACCAAACCTATCATAGGATGTGTGAGAAGTATCCAGGTACATGCAAGAACCACATGAATTATACTAGAAGGATGAAAAATGTATCCTTCGATACGTTTGGAGCACCATCTGTTATGGGATCCACTATGAAGCAAGTTTCAAGTTGGATCTCATAGGCTTTACAGATTCTTACTAGGAAGGTGACAACAATGATCGTAAGTCCACATCTGGATACACTCTCAGTTTGGGTTCAGGACCTATCTATTGGTTGAGAAAGAAGTATTCTATTATTTATCTATCTTCAATCAAGGCCAAGTATAGAGGAGTAGTTAACACTACCATCCATGCATTGTGGCTACAAAAATTTCTTACATAGTTGGGTATCCAGTTCCATAAACCTACTGTCATTTGGTGTGACAACCACATTACTCTCAATTTTTGCATAGACCCAGTGCAGCGACAACAAAAAAATCATATCGAGATCCATATGCACTATATCAAAGATCTAGTGCATGAGAGGATCGTCAATCTGGAGTTATGTTCTTCCTCTAAAAATATTGTTGACATCTTCACTAAGCATTTCACTACAAAGAAGTTTCACTCTCTGTGCAATCGTCTTTGAGTGAATGATACAATTTCCTAGCAACTGTCTTTCTCTTCTTTTGATACATTGTACTTTGAAGGGGGGTTTTCCCATGAGGTTTTCCCTCTCTCCTCACTTTATTTATTCAATGTTCATTAGTTGTATTGTTCATGGGTACCTAACATGGCCCTTGTTTCGAGGACCCATTCTTCATTACCCAATAGTAGTGTTCAGGGGGGTGTTGGAGATATTACACACAACTATGACATTTTTTCCTTATTTTCCTATGTTTATTAGTTATTATCGAGGGTCTCCTATGTTTTAGGAACCTAGAGAATATTCTCTTCAATTTAGAGATAATTACACTTAGTTAGAATAGTGTAAGTCACTCATGCATGGAAACCTCGTTTTTATCATCAGCAGTTGCATGTGATTGTCTCACTTCCACACGTGTGACTCAATTAAGTGAGGACTACATGACTAGTTAACTAGGACTAGGTAGAAGTTAACTTCGATAATTTATTTCCCATCTTTTGTTGCTTGAGGGAAACCTTTTTTTTGTTGTAGCTTTAGAAATACCCAATCTTCCATTCAAATTCCCTTTCACTACGATGTTGATATGTTTTTTGTTTCATCATATTTTTTTCCATAACCAAGTTTTCCTTCAATAGTTGAGAACCTCTTGTTGATTCCCTGTGTGCTCCTCCACTGCTTGAAACTTTGTAGTCCCTTTCAAGGGAGATGTTATGGATGGAGGATGATATCCATAATGTGCCAGAAATGGGTACATTTTTTATGAAGTATGGAAGGATTTGTTGTACCACCATTTTTCCAAGGGAAACCACTTGACACATTCTGTATGTTTATCAGATGCAAAGAAACAAAGATATATTTCTCTACATTTATTCACAATATCAATTTTCTCGTCGGATTGAGGATGGTAATATGAGCTATGAGCCAATTGAGTAACCAAACAAAAAAATAATTAAGTACACAAATTTCCTGTGAAGAATGGATCTATGTCACTTATAATAATCTTGGGGACTCCATGTAGATTTTTAATTATTTCCATGAATGTTCTGGATACTATACTTTCTTTAAAAGGATGAGAAAGAGAGAAAAAATGGGCATACTTTGTTAGTCTATCCACTACTACCATGATGACAGTCTTTCCTTCATATTTGGGTAAACCTATAATAAAATCTATTGAAACTTCTTCCCAACGTTGAATTGGTATAGCTAATGGTCGTAGGAGACCTAGAATCTTGATTGTCTCTCCCTTATTATGTTGGAAGACCACACATTAAGACACAAATTTTTTCACGTTAGTTTTAAGACCTTCCTAGAAAAAATCCTTCTTGATATCGTGGTAAACTTTCAACAATCATGAATGTTCTCCTATAGGAGAAGTGTGTAATTCTAGAAGGACCTTATATTTGAGTTGGGAATTCTTATATAAATATAGGTGATCATGATACCATAGCAAATCATTATTGCATAAAAATGTATCCAATGAACTGCGGTCCTCTTGTATTTGTTGAATGGTATTGCACACTTCCTTACGTTGCTTCCATTATATCCTTACTTCTTTCATCCAATCATATTGCAGAATATAAATAACATCTATTGAACATTTTGTTTATTATTCTTTCCTTGAAAGGGAATCTTCCACAACATTATGTTTTCCCTTTTTGTAAATAATTTCAAATTCATAACCTAGCATATTTGTAACCCATTTTTTTTGTTTCTCTTCTGAAGATAATCGTTGCTCCAGGAAATACTTCAAACTATCATGAATTGATTTTACTTTGAAGTTTCTTCCTATTAGGTAAGGGTGTCATTTATTAACTAAATGTAGTATGACCAACATTTATTTTTCATAAATGGGTTTGAGTATGTTTTTTCCTTTAAGTTGGTTTCTTTCAAAGGAAATGGCCCTTCCTTCTTGCATTAAAGCTACACGAACTCCATGGCCTAAGGCATCACACTCCATAATAAATGTTTTTGTGAAGTCAGGTGTGGCAAGGACATGAGTTGTACACATAATCTCCTTAAATTTTTCAAAAACTTTGGTCTCTTCTTGATTCAAATAAAATGCTTCCTTCTTTATTAATGTTGTTAGATGTGCTACTAGTTGACCATAGTTCTTGAAAAACTTGCGGTAATATTCTGTCAATCCTAATAATCCTCTAAGTTTCTTCAAGATTTGGGGAATTTTCTATTCCCTCATAGTTTTAATTTTGTTAGGGTTCACTTTTACACCTTCATGAGATACAATATGACAAATATTCCACTGCTTGAACCCCAAAGGAACACTTGAAAGGATTTGCATAAAAAAAATTCTCTTGATCCTATAGTTCTAATACACTTTCAAGATGTTGTACATGTTATTCCCATGATTTGTTGTAGATTATTATGCCGTGAAAGATCTAAACGTGGGCGCTTTGGGATTTCGGGCACTCCGGATTAGAATATACCCTTGATGTCGTTTGAAATTAAAATGATTTCACTTGACATTGGATACTTTCCTTTAATTCTCATAAAATATCATGCCTTGATGAAACAAGTGTTTTAGAGAATTTCAAGGATGAAAACAACCATTTACTCTACAATTCCAATGGTGAAGAATAACAAGGAAGAACGACCAATTCATCATCATCATCATCTTCCTCCTCATCATATTCATCATCATCATTGTCATTATTGTCATTATCCTCATTGTCATCGTCATCATCGCCATCATCATCATTGTCGTCGTCGTCATCATCATCATCATCACCATAATCAACATTTTTTTTGTCTTCCTCCTCCTCCTTAGCATCATCGTCATCATCATCATCATCACCATCTTGTTTTCATCATCGTTTTCGTCGTCATCATCATCGTCGTCATCATTTTCATTGTCATCATCAACATTAACTAGGTTTGGAAGTAAGTGAACAAGAGGACTAATATTGGAGGTTGAATAGAGAGAAAACAACCAGGTAAAAGGGTAATAACCTACTTCAATGTACTTGAAACTTGTCAATGGAATCCTTCAAAATAGACTTGAAAAAACTATATCCATATACATGTAGGGAATGAAACACACACTAATCGATCTTTATAAATATATATCTAAAGATACATGTGTGACATCCTTAGTGGCCTTAATTTGGAGGTATCTTTATCACCCAATAATGTTTATGAACCTATATGAAGGTGGTGATGTTAGAAGACCAAGATGTGGCGATGGGATGGAACCAAAGACACCCTAGAGTGACCAACATGTCTAACAAGAAAGAAAATAAAGTTGAAGAAGAGAGAAACCATTTTGAGGGAGCCTCCAAGTGGTTGGAAGGTTGAAGATACAATAGATTCAAGCAATGATATTACATGGTAGATTTGAGGTAAGTCACAATACAAAACTAATCCAACATGGTAACAACATGTAAGAGAGAAATATCCAAGACCCTTAAAAAAGACTTAAGAGGTTGCTTAAATAGATTTGGGAATGCCCTAGAAGTGTGGGTGAATGTTAGGATAGCTAGTATTAGACATGGTTGTTTTTACATATGAACCATATTGTGGGTTTTGATAATGGAACCACTTTTCTTTTAGGTATACCACAAGTAATTTTGGAAAAATACTCATAATTTCCAGGCCATGGGACACGAGCATGATATGGTACAAAAACTTCATGACACAACAAATGCAAATAACAAGGAAGGAAAATGACAATGAAAATTGTGCATAGAATTTGGGCAGATTGGAGACCCAAAACAAGGCATTTTCAACAAAGACCAAATTAAGGGCATGAAGAATGAGGCTTCCTTAAGTCACTTGGAATGTGTGCAATTTGAAATCCAAAAGGGTTTAGGAAGGCCAAACATGTGACCAAGGGTCAAGATTAAAGGGAATAAAGAACAAGGAGGCCTTATCAAAGAGTTGGGCCCAACTAACACGCCTTGAACTTTAGATGGAACATGGGTCCCACCCTGTTTGAAAAAATCCACGTGGTTCCTCTTCATTGGCCATGGGGATGGGTGGGTCCCATCCTGCACCTTTACCTTGGCATGCGAACTTGCATTCCTCCACAATCCAACTATGGAGATTAGTTGAGATTGATGGTGGAGAGGCCATGTTGCTTCCAAAAAGTGTGCAAGGGTTCACACATTCCCTAGGTGTGATATTCCAATCCACTTGTTATGTGTCGTGATCTTAATGGTGTCACATGGTAGAGGATCCCGAGACAAAACCACTTCGATTTGCATTCGATAGTGGTTTATGGTATTGGCTATACCACCATCTCATGTGGCTCCCATGTCACCCGCCACCATGCTAAAAACTACCACCATGGATTTGCCACCGTGGTCCTACCACCATGGTAGTCCATTTCACCTCTACCACATCACCACCACGTGGCCTCCACATCTTACAGACATCATGGTAAATAAAATTATTCAAATTTTCCGAAATTTAAAAAATTTCCATTTTTTTTCTAACAACGCATAATTTCAAAAAAAAATATCGAGTCACCATCAAAATCTGTAATTATGCTCTATGCATCCAATTTAGGCTCCACAAGCAACCAATTACCTCCATTCATGATTGATTAACATTTATAGTCACAAATTCCCTTTGAATTCACTTAGATATTTGGGATTTTTACCCAATTTCTCCATGGCTTGACTGTAACTCCAAAAATCGATCAATTATTGTCCTGAAATTGCTTAGACTGAGATTAAAATTGGGGATTTTTAACCCTTGGTCTCAATTCCCTCAAATTCCTCATGAATTTCCCCTAATTTCATGAGAGTAATTTTGTCAAACATGTGGCATACATCCTCTAAGATTTAATTTATGCAATTCAATGTATGTGTGCTGACAAATGGCCCAATGTAGGCTCAGTATTGAACCTGTGACTCTTATACCACAATGTAACGTACCATGTTACCAAAAAATATATATATTCTCTGATACCAAAATGTAACGTCCAAACCTCTAGGCTGAGCCACGCCACACAAAAATTTAACTATATGCCCTGCATATGTAACAATTATGTAGAACTGACAATAACATGCACAACCATGCATAATTAAGTGCAATTACAACAAATGGAATTAACATAAATATGCACAAAATATTCAACATGAAAAAACATATAAAATAACACTTGTATTTTGTTGTAAATCACCAAATGCATGTTGACCTCAGATATTCCTACTAGGCATAGACCAAGTTGTTCATATAATCTCAACAACAAGTCACCCTTGAGCTGGGGCTATGACTCCACTAGGGAAAAGGATCCTAAGACAAACTAAGGTATTAAAAAAAAAAAAAAAATATTAGCTAAGGTTCCAAGTTCCAATTCCAACAACAATTCCTAGCTCACAACCTCTCATTCCCCACATCTTGTCCCACCCAGGAAGTGTAGTCATTCTCTGCTCAACAATCCTTCGATTGTCCCACTTCCCTTCCAGGGATTCATCAACACACTAGATAGGAAGTCTAAGATCTATATGGAACCTGGAACACAATGTTTCTCAAGGATTTCCACACCCACTATCCCAACACATAAGGAAACCTATTCCCAACAATTCCCTTGCCTAGAGAGAATGCTCCAAAGGCCTGGCAACTTGCTTCTTCAGCCCAAAGCACCAAGAGTTTATAGGGTAACCAACTTCAACTTACACTTACTAGCCAAGGTACGGATGATGGTTCTAATGATTGAGTGAACGATGGAATGGATGATGAAATTACACTAATTCCCCACATTATATATGCATGTGACATTTTTGACACTTAGTGCTCAAGGAACTAACTATTCCCACACTTGGTAATTCATGCATTCACTTAGGAACTTAGGATAAAATCATTACATAAGACTTTATAACTTAGGAATAATATTATTTTATTCCTTGGCTTAAGCCCCCTTGACTTCACCCCTTTTCCTCTCGAGTCCCATCCCCCTTTCCCTCTCATGGAGTCATATCCTCCCATACTCTTTCGTCTGAATTGGTCTACAACAATGATGTATTTTATTAATATAATTGAGTGTGATTTCATATTACATTTTCTAGCCTCACTAGCCTTGCAACTCATAGGCTCCCTGGCACAAATCACACAATAACTTTATCCTCAAAACACACACACACACACACACAAAGGCACTTTGGCCCACACATCTTAGCTCACCATCCTATAGCACATATGTACATTTACAATTGGGGTTCATCCTAGGGGTATTACATGTTTCATGTATCTCTCTCTTTCAACCCTTATTTGATTTTTCTTCCCATTATAAGGTAGCCAAAGGTGAGACCAATCAGTAGAAAAGTATCATTTGAGCATAGCTAACTAGTCTCGACTAAAAAAAGGTCCATATGTATCAAGTGTTTCCACCAAAGTTATGTTAATTTTCTAATGAAACTTTAGGCTGGATGCAAGTCTAATCAACACATCTTTTAGTTATCCCATGACCTCCATGGTTGATCAGTCTAATTGTATTATTTGAATATAAGAATCTTCAGGTTTAGCATTCAATTTCTAGCAGACTGTGTATGGAATTATGTTATAGGATGCACCTGAATCAACGATGTAGTTGTGAACATTTTGATTAAAAATCTCAAAGGTTTACAAGAAAGGAGTTTTATATTTTGATCTTTTTCCTATCAAAGAGGCATTGACAACTAATTTCTTCTATGGTAATTTTTTCTCAGTCTTATTATCTTGTATTACCTCTTCCTTTTGCTTATTGTCTCCTTGAATACCTTCTCTAGTTTTAATAGAAGTTGACCCCTGCAAGTTATTAATGAGACTTTCTTGAATATATGGGAGATTTAAGAGTTCAAACAGAGAAATATTAGTCTTTTATCTCTTGAGGTATTTAAGATATTCATATTCCAACTTAGAGGTTGGAGGGGGATGATAAGACTCCTCGCTACTAGGATGATTCATGTGGGGTGTCACTAATGTGTCGATGGGTTCCAAGGTATAAGTAGATTCTAATGAGGTATTGTTTTTCCTTACTCCTCATGGTAATTGCATTCTAGGATAAATGAACTTCTCCAACTTCATCTTTCTCCTCCTCGGGTAAGTCACAGGACATGTCCCAAAAATAATTCACTCCATGAACCAACGTCTCTCTAGAATCTTCAAATTGATATATTTTCTTGGATTGTTCTTCCCCATATTCTCCTCTTCCTTGGTCATAGGATGCTTGGTCATTGGAAGCCCATATTTGGAATTCTTTCAAGAAGTCTTCCATATGAATCCCTTCAGAAAGGGGGGTGGTTTTGTCTGCAGGAGGGGTAGGCTTCTTTAGAGGGTAGGTGAATAATTCTTTGAGTTCAAGGAGCCTTCTCCTACATTCCTTTTGATGTCAATGATGTTTTTGGAGATTTTATTTATAATTATCTATAGGATTTCCATATCTAGTTTCTTCCAAAGGTTTTATCTTTGTCACTTTTATTTTGGTATTGTATTTGTCTTTGTGGGCCTTAGATATTGGATTAACCTTCAGACTTAACATATATTTTTCATCTTTAATATATTCCTTAAACTTGTATTCGAGGGTATTCTTTTCATCTCGTTTCACAAACATTATAATGGAAACTGGGAAGCATGAGGTGTAGAACTCAATTGATACATCCTCAGCTGGTTTGGAAGAAAGAGGGATTTTATTTATCAGAGTGAGGAATCATTGGTTAAAATATTTTACTTTCTCCTTGGCTTCCATTTTAATTCTAGAGAGGTCTAACACCAAAGCTAATGGGGACTTATATTCTTCAAATTTCTGAATAAAATTTATCTCAAAAGTGTTCCAATTGGTGATAGAGGCTTGAGGTAACAAAAAATACTAGGTGGATGCTTTACCTTCAAAATTTTAAGGAAAGAGCCTCCAAACAACATATTCATGTTCTACATTTAACAATATAACAAGAAGGATGAATTTCTTGATGTGGTCTTCAACTGGATCTTTTTTATCAGGGTATAACTTAGGGAGAAACTTATTAGGATGCTTAGGTAAAGGATGGATTTATTTAGAGACTACAATGACATCTCAAGCCAATCGTGGCACATTATTGGGTTGATTAGCATTATCTCCAATCATACTTTGAAGAATTCCTAGGTTTTCTTATTCAGGTTCTCCTTCAGGTTCACCCTTAGGGGTGTTAGGTTGAGAGTGTGGTGGGATGGGCAATTGGCCTCAACTGTCTAGTTGATAAGTTTCAATATTGAATTTAGTTGAGTCACCTATTTATAGAAGAGTGTTAGATAATCGATAGTTAGAGGGATCAGCAGTTGGGTTACCTACATTGATTGGTTGTATTTCGATGGTCGAGATTTATAGTTGTGCTTGGGTTTGGTTAATATTTGAATGAATATGTAAACATTCGATTCCAAGATTCCTTCTCACATTGTGAGTAAGTACATGAGATTTTTCTAACATAGGTCCGCGACCCTCGCGACTTAGGTTAATAGGTTGTGATATTATGGATTGGGACCCAGGCATGATGTGTTGCCTGAATTGTTGATAAAATGCCAGTACAAGGGTTGGTTGTGGATTTATCATTAGCTCGGGGTTCAAAGATTCAATTTCACCTTTCTACGCAGGTTTCCTCAACAAATTAGGATTGGTAGGGTTTTGCAATTATTTTCTATACATTCAATTAGATGTCCCTCCTTCTCGCACCATTTATATTAACGGGTAAAATTTTCCTGTGAAGCAGGTAAGGGAGAGTGCTCGATGGAAAGCCCCAATTAGGCATGTTCTCATTTTCAGTATTAATTTTGACTAGTATGTGGGATTGGTTTCCACTAGGTTGTTGGAGGTGGAGAAGACAAACTATTTTATTCTCACTCACTTAATCTAAATATTGATCTAAATTATCTATAGCATAAATGAATTTACAACTTCTAATATATATTTACTCTACTCTAACCTATCTTGAGAAGGAGAAAGACTAATAAGAATGAATACATCTAAATATAGTGTTAACAAAATATGAAAATGTGCATATCATTCAATAACATGCTAACCCAATAAATATATCACAATTAATTGTAGAAAAAACCTGTAACATCAACATTTCTTTCATTTAGGAATCATAGCATGTATGATTATTCATATACATAGTACATAGAAATAATTCATATTAAACACATTTAGAATTATCCACAACAAACATATCAGAAGAAGAATCCCTAATACATTTTACAATATTTATGACATCTTATTCCTTCTACTTCTTATTCATATAGAGATTGTAGTATCACCAATATGTACAATCCACAAAAGTCCTTCTATTTTCTTAGGAGATCTCTTTTATAGAATAAGATAGTCTCTTTACATTTGGTAATTGTCATCATATTCGATGACAGTTACCTCATTTATTTTCCTATTCTCTATTAATTAGACTTTTGCATTGCAAAATTTTACAAAACAATCGTGGGAATGTCAAGAATTTCCCGAAATGGGATGATTTATGAAGTTGAACCATAGTTCGGATGATTGTATGATATTTCTTAGTTGGTTTGATTTCCACTCTTCTAACTCTATCTAAATACCCCATATCATGTCAGTAACTTCTATATTTAGATCCTTCATCGTTATGTTTTCAAAATTATTTTGCTAACATACATTTCACTGGCTAGATCATATATTGATCGATGGTTTCCCTGCCAATTTTTTACAACATCTCTATTTCTTGTTTTTCCTTCTCCCAGATGGCCATTACATGCTATCTCTTTATTTTGCTTGATCTTGCTTGGTTCAATTCCTCATTCAAGGGTAATTTATACATTTATAGGATCTCATCGGCTTCAACTGATATTCGTGTGCAAGTTTTCTTCGCATTGTTTATTTATTCTTGTACATTAGGACAAAAATTCTCCCACTTGTCCAAAAACATATATGTTTTATCCTGTTCTCTCTTGTTAATCCTGAGTATTATAATTGGGGTTATTATGTATGTTCTCTTCCATTGTTTGTTTTTCTCGGAATCTTGTTCGAGGTCCTCATACTGGCCTTTTTCTTCATCTAGTTGATCAATCTTTTTTGCAATCTCTTAATTGTATTCTTGCATGTCTCTCAATTCCTTGAAGAAGTAGACTTGGGCTTATTTTAGTTGTTCATTCAGTTCAACAAATTCCTCTTTGAACATGTCTATAAATTTATTTCCTTCTCTATTTCCTTCCAACTCAAGTTGCTTCATCTCTTCCTCTAAGAGAGATATCTTGTGATTTTGTTGTTCAACTAATTGTTCTTTTTCCAACCCTTTTATTATAAGGCTTGATATCACCTTAGTATGTTTTTGCATGGAATTTTCAAACTTTTCTACACGTATCTGATTTCCCTCATCTACTTTGATTTGAAATTCACATTCTATTTTATGCCTCTAGAGTTGTAGTTGTTGTTCTAGGCTAGCTTATTTGCACTTATACTCTTCTATCTTGTAATTGAATTCATTGAATGTTAAAAAAAAATCACCTGAAAATGTGTGTAGTGGTATTGTTGTCTCACCTGCTTCCTTCTATGAGTTTTATCTAGTTATAGGCCAAGCAATACTCCTTTTGTGTTTCTTTGTCCTATGCCCTCCCCTATATTATGTCTTTCCGATGACCTCTATGTGATTCCTTGTTTTGAATTATTATAGTAAAACTTCCCTATAGTAATCACTTCGTCATCAATTTCTAACATCATCAAGCATAAATATGAGAATTCGAAAGATATTATATTCATAGGAGTCCTCGAATTTAAGGGAGAGGTAAAAAATGATACCTCTTTGGTCAATCCAAGGGTGGAATTTTTTCTTCTCTTATCTTCTTATTTATTCTTATTCAACACTTCATATCTCCATACCACTGTTGTTATTCTCTCTTGTTCCTCAGCGACTGCACGAGCAACTTCCTCGAAAATTTTCTTTTTCTATTTCATGGTTTCATAGATAGCTTCATCGTTAGTGGATTTGGAGGATTTCTCAACTTCCACGGCCTTGGATTTCTCCACAACCTCACAGATATTTTTTTTCTCCACAGCCTTCACTCTCTCCGCAATTTCTCGGGATGTATTAATTTCTATGAGAAAATTATCTTATGTTTTATCTTATATATCCCTCTCGTCAGCTTCAAAGAATATCCTTAAGAATATCCTTAGAGATTATTTTTCCATTTCTTTTTCGGCTTTATCATCTGCATCCATATTCTCCTAAGAATCCATCATTACTTGTTGCAGTTGTTGGAGAAATAAAAGTTTCTTCTCTTGCAAGAAAATCATCATCCTGGGGTGTGCCTACTACATGGGCCAATATTTCTTCATATGATCTAGCCTCACAAAACAAAAATTCTTCTTCCCTTGTCTCATAATTGAAGGGGGTAACCATATTCAAGGTCTTGTAGTGATTACACAATACATTTTTTGGGTCATGGTTCTTTGTTGTACCTATACATAACATTATCTCTTTGAGAGATAATACTTCCTTCCTCGATGTGAATTGTCCTATCCTGATCAGGAAACTAGGCCAACTCCTTTTGGTCATTGTCTGTAGGGTAGTTGCTATGCCAACTTCCATTATTTGGTATTCCACCTCTCTGGAAAAATGTTTATCCAAAACATACATGGGAAATATGTGTAGAGGGGCATTACATCCATACACATGAATGTAGGTGTAATTATTTTCCATTTACTAGTGTGATATCTCCTACAAGGTTTCTAGTGCTTCTGATGATATTCTATGTAGGTTATGGATGAGAAATAATTGATACATTGGTGCATTAAAGTAATCATAGATAGGATAGAAAATATCTTGATAGTGTCTCTTCCATAGTTCATAAAAATATACATGAATAGGGGGAGATTCTAGATTCCAGTTTGAACCCATCTCTAGATTAGGGACATATGCACAAATAACATCAATAAGGAAGGAAAACATATAAAAACTTGGTTGATTGACTTTGTGGGTATCCTATCTATTGAGATAAATGTTGGCTGACAAGATCGATGCCCAATTGAACACTTCTCTCATTTTTTTTATGGCATGCACAATGGTTGTCCACTCCCTCTTGAAGTGTATGCAGTTCTCCTCCCCATACAATTTTCATATCATGGCAATCTATAGTTGATATGGTGGCTTAAAATATTGGGTATTGTATACCCTGATGAGCATGGAGGCGAAGGGAGTTTCCTCATTCCAACAATCCTAAGTAATCTCTAGTGGTTTATACTTTTCCACAGTAAATTTCTCCAAATATCCCTTGTTCATGAATACTAATGGCTTTGTCATCTTAAAAATATTGTGAAAACTGTCTAGATTTAGAGAAGCGATGGAGTTCCCCTTTATATTGGTTTTGATATGTTATTTTTTATTCACATTCTATTATGCCCACCTGGGAAATTCACTGTAAGGTGTGACAGTAGGTCGAGAAACAATCATATGAATGTTTTTCTTCTATATATTTTGATATACATTGAGGTTGAGGTCATTCTCTGGAAATTTCCCACTACAAAACATATGGTACATTTATTCCCATGTGTTGTAAGCCTAAATTCCTATGTGGCGGATAGAATTGGACACTGGCATTGCCTCTAAGATTATTTCTTGAGGTGTCATTGCTAATTGTGGAATTCTAGCACTATAACCTGCGACTTTATAAATTTCCTTGTTCTCATGACCTATAATATTTAAAATGTGTAATTTCTTCATATTTATCAGATGCACAACTTTAACTCATAAATCTTAATCATCTACCCTAAGAGATATGACACATAAATACTTGACATTCATATACCCTTATTCATTAATACTAATAGTGTGAATGATCAAGTCTCAACTCTCTATTCAACCTATTAGCCATCGAAGTATTAATACAATTAAATCTTAGTAAATATTTTTCGGGTAAGAAACAACACATAATAGAGAAAGATTTTCAAAATGCAGGTTTACGAGTAGATGCCTTTTGCGTCCTACGACTCATAGGTGTAGTTTAATAAAAAGTGAATTGTATGGTGACGACAAGATACATTTCATGGGGTCCACCTTGTGTCTTCTATCAAATTTGGTATGCAAATACCTTTTTGGATTATCATACTTCATCAAAGTGTAGTTGAATGCTATGCAGGAATGCAAGAAACGGGAAGGTAGGGAATCACTTTCGACAAGTTTTGGCGAATGACCATGAAGAATTGTTCCACACATGTGTGCACTTCATGGCATGTGTGTAATCATGAATAATCAATATGGATATTGGTGGCCACCCACCTGTTCCACTAATTTAGAATGGTTCCAAAATCTTGGCAATTTTTCTATAGTTTTTTAGGTCCCAAACTTCCAAGGTCGTTTTGAGGCCCTAAATGACGTTTTTTAGCATGATAGTACCAAACATATAGTGAAGAGTGGATGTTAGGCTGAACATAATATGTAGTTATAGGCTATACCTTTCTGATGAGGTATTGAGCACCCCAAACATAGATTGTGTGAAAAAAATTTACCACCAGAAAGTTGACGTATAAACTAACCATATCGGGGCCAACAAACCTTTTGGTGTTTCATTTTTTAGGGTTATGGTTTTGGATGTTTATGGTTTTCCCATTGATGATTTATGTTAAAATTACTTTTTGGCCTCTTTTTAATCAGCTTCTTGGGAATGAGCATAACTGACACATCTTTCTCTCTTCATGGATAAGCTACCACCATTCTAGATAGCTTGTTTGCTTTGGATTTTATAGTCTTTTGTATTCCAGACAATCATTCATAGAAATGGATTTTAAATGTATTATTGCTTTTCTTGCAATATATCCATGTGATTCCTTTTTATGTATCATCCTTCATGTTTCTCTCAATATAATCTGGATCAACGGTATCATATAAATCTTCTCTTTTTTGTTTCTCCGTGCATGTCCCCGATGAGGTCAAGATATCAAAAGTTGGATCTCGAACTAGTTGATATTAGAGAAGAAATATCCCATTGTCCCAAGAGGACTTCAATGGAATAATAAAAGTGAGACGTCGGAGCAGGATTTCCCATCAAACATTTTCTCAAGGAATCCCTCATGCGACATAAGAATGAGATGATGTATAGTTTTTCCCAGATCCTTCGACAGTTTCCAACAATGACGAAGGAACCTTCAACCATTAGTCACTTCAGAGGTGAGACACCCTTTAAGATACAATATATCCTTTTTATTCCTTTATTTGAAGGCCAAATAGACACCGACACTTTGGAAAAATGGTCAACTTTGCTAGAGGGTTATTTCTCTATCCAAAAAATTTCCAATGGTGAAAAAATCACCTTCGTGCTCCTTAAATCCCTTCCCCATGTTAGATATTGGTGGGAGAATTATTGTGAGCAATATGCCAAAGATGAGTCTACAAATTTTGGGCCAATACCCACTTGGGAAGATTTTGTGGATGCACTCAAGGAGCAGTACTACCTAGTTGGAAACTACGATGACCAGTACACAAGATTGAGAACTCTATGTTAGGAGAGACACCAGACGGCACCAAAAAACACCAATATATTCCATACCTTGCAAAAAAAGTTAGGTATTAAAGAATCCAAGTGGCACTTGGCCCTAAAGTACCATAGTTTCCTACACAGATAAATCCAAACAAATATGGAGTTATTAGACATATCATCACTAGGATCGTCTTACCAATATGATTTCAAGATTGAGAAAAAGTTCAAGAAAATGAATAAGAGATATTTAAGTTATACAAAACCATCACAATATAATAATAGTAAAGGTCTCCCTAACTCCCAGAGAAAAGGACATAACAAGGATGTCCAACCTCAGGACAACCAGTCCAAGCCACAAGAAAAGAAGGGTAACAAGAATTAGGAGAAGGTCACTGGAAAGTGGTGCGATCTACACAAAAACCCTTGGCGCAAAAAAAACAAATGTCACTCCAAACAATCATTGTTGGATGAGAAAAAATCCTTAGAGACAGATATCGACTTAGACTTTGATTTGGAACCATATTAGGGGAAAAAAATCATTGACATATAACCCAACATCACCATTTCTACCATGAAAATCCAACCAAAGCAACTAGAAGATCCCGAAGAAGGGGAGAACATCTTCCACTCGCAAATGTGGGTGAAGGGGACCTCCCTCCATTTCATTATTGATAGTGGTATCTAGAAGAACCTAATCTCAATAGAGGTCATCAATAAGTTGATCCTAACAATGGAAACACATCATCAACCATACACCATCAGTTGTCCCATCCAAGGATGAGACATATGCATCAACCATCAATGTCTCCTACACTATGACATCAAACCATTCAAACACAAGGTATTGTGTAATGTTTACCCCCTTGAAGTTTGTGATGTTATTTTAGGACAACCATAAATGTGGAATTTCCATGCTATTTATGAATCTAGGCACCATAGTGTCATTATTAATTTAGGAGGTCAAATATACAGGATAGCGGAGGAAGTCCCAACTATTCTAGTCTCTTTGATCTCCACAAAGTAGTGTAGAAAGGTGGCCTCTCCATGTGGGAGATTTTTCCTTTTTATGGTGTCATCTAAAGGTCAATGCAAGGTCATTAATACCACAAAAATTTCTACATGAAGTCTCTCTACACAATAGTAGCAGGTGGACAAGATAGTAGAAGAGCACAAAGACATATTTTACCTTCCAATCGGGGTGCCTTTTCACTTCCATGTAAAGAATGCAATTGATTTGACATCTGGTGATCCTCTACCTAACAATCATGTATATAGACATTATTTTATGTAGAATGAAGAAATAAAATTCATGATCCAAGATCTCATTCAAAAGGGCCAAAACATACCAATATGTAGGATCCCAATTGTTCTGGTACAGAAGAAGGAAGGGACATGGATACTTTGTATTGATTACAGATCCCTAAAAAATATCACAATCAATAACCCGTACCCCATCCCACAAATTGATGATGTTCTTGACCAACTCAAAGGTGATTTTTTTTTTAGTAATATTGACCTAAATTTAGGCTACCACCAGGTGTTGGTTGAACAAACTAATGTATGGAAGACAACCTTCAAGTCTAAAGAAGGTCACTTCGAGTGGTTGGTCATGCTTTTGGTCTTCACTAATTCCCTAGCCACATTAATGTGAATGATGGATGTTATATTGAAACCATTCAAAAAATCATTTATTGTTGTATATCTTGATGACATCCTCATCTTTATAAAAACTTGGGAGGAACATTTGAAGCAAATTCAACAAGTATCAGGTAACCTGCGGCAACACAATTTATATTCCAATTTGGAGAAGTGTTCCTTCGACATGTAGAGAATACAATATTTGGGATACATCATGGATGAGAAAGGTATGAATATGGATCCATCCAAGATCCAATTCATATGCTATTGGTTGGACTTGAAGACACTGACCGATATCTGAATATTCTTGGGCCTCATCAACTTCTTTCACAATTTTATGTTGGGTTTCTCTCATATCACTTGGGACCTAATACAGGTGACCAAGGGTGGAGAAAAGGACAAGTTTGTTTGGGCCAAATCACAAAAGAAATCATTTGAGTATTTGAAATTCTTCCTCTTCTCAACGCCAACCCTTATTCTTCAAGACTTGAAAAATCCATTTGATATTGAGACAGATGCTTCAGATTATGCTATCAGTGCATTCCTCACTCATGTTGGGAACCTGGTGGCTTGTCAAAGTGAAACACTACCTTATGTTATTTGCAGATACCCCACCTATAGAAAATAGATGTACTCCATTATGAATGAATGTTGACACTGGAAGCATTACATTATGAGGAACGAAACGATCATCCACACAGATCATAGGCCTCTACAATTCATGTAGACAGAAGGAAATTTACAGAATGACCACAATCAGAAGTGGTCTGCATACCTGCAACAATTCCACTTGAACATGAAGTATAGGAATGGGATCACCAACCATGTTTCAGACTACCTTAGTCGACCCCTGACTGTGGTGCTAACCATAGTTCTTAACTATTGTGGGCATGCGACCTTTTGGTGGTGACAATTATACAACCATGACTCTGAATTTTCTTCTACCTATTAGACATTAAGTGTAGGAAAATCGGTTTAAGACTTTCATCTATAGGATGGAATTCTATAACATCTGTGCCATATTTGTGTTCCTTCAAGTGAGCATGCAAAATTTATTTTTGAATATCATTACAGTTTGGTGGAAAGACACTTTGGTGTGGATAAAACAATGGAAGTACGTTAAAATCATTTTTATTGGTTGAAGCTTCGACAAGATGTGTACAAGTATATATCATATCATAAACTTTCGATGTCATTTCCAAACCTTCCATCAAGAAACAATCTCTATACACCCCTCTACCTACTCCTGATAGGCCTTGGGAGTCCATCTCCATGGATTAGATTTCTAGTCTAGTTTCAAGAAACCATGGGAATGAATAGGTCTTCGTGGTCATTGATCGATTCTCTAGGATGGTATTTTGGAACCCTACAAGAAGAGCATCATAGTCAAAGCCACCACTAAGCTCTTCTTTGAATGTGTTTGGGTTCATTCTGGGCTCCCATTGGCTATTATTTCAAATTGATAAAGTAGGTTCCTTAGTACTTTTTGGTTCATCCTATGGTCACTAATGGAAACCAAGATGACCAAATCGACTTCCTTCCATATAAAATATGCTACCGACTTACTTTTGAATAAACTATTCCCTATTTCCCTATATTTCACCCCATATTTAATGTGGAATTGCTTCGACCATATTTTCCAACTTTCCTGGATACTTCAAACATGGCCAAACACTTGACCCCTACAAAACCAAATCCTAATTTTATTGAACATCTGATAGTTGATCAGATCATGGACACCAATATGAAGGGCACTCTCCAGAAAAAAGTCCAACTCTACTAGGTTGTCAAATCTAGGAAACTTCTTCACTATGGAAAGTGGCTCACTAGAAGTCAATTTCAGAAGAATTTTCCCCATTTGATGAAGGAACTTGATGCAAGGGGGACTATTTCTTCCCAAGGGGGGTGCTAGTGGGAAACACCCTCATATGACTACACTAGGGTTAAGAATGTAGGTAGATCAATTAACTGTTTAAAAGTAAACTACTCCTCTAAACTACACCAAACATACTGAAACTCATACAAGAAAATCAAAGATGAGGGTACCTCTACTCTGCGTTCGTTGATGATCCCCTCGCACTTGAAATATTTTTTAAATGCACGCGTCCTCCCAGGGCTGACTTGCATTCAAAGATAGACAAACAGAAAACTACAAGCATGTTATTTTGTATACAAATTAGGGTTAGATGTTAGAATCTCAAAACATAAACCAATAAATTCATTTAGTACACCATGATTTGGGATAGGAAAAGTAATTCTTTTATTAATAACTCAATGATTATACCTTTATAATCAAAGTCAGCTACTACTCCACGAACCTAGTCTGGTCTCCTCTTCACCAAGCTCCAAGTGAACCTTTGTATGGCTTCTTCTCTCAATCTTATGATCTCTTCTTGGGAAGTGAATGGGTTCTGATGGAGGAAGAAGGGATAATGGGGAAATGTTGAGGCAATTATCACAAAAGGGATGCAATAACTTGGGCAAGGAGGGGATGTGAAACGAGTAGAATTTCATTGTTTTATGTCTAGATGTGGAATGAGACCCAAACACCTCATTTTATATGACAAAAGGATGGTTATCCAGTTGGGTGATGGGCTATAGGCGGTGGATTAGTTGGGAAACTACCCAATATCCCGTAATCTCAACGAATTCCTTGCAAATTTTTATTTTTTGCAACTTTTGCAAGTATACGTGGGCTGTAATGGTGCATCATGCATATGTATGCAAGCTGTAGTGGTGCAGCAAGCATATGTACACAAGTAGTATTGGTACAGGGCATGTACAACTTCAAAAAAAATGTATTTTAGAAGAGCAACTCAGTAGTGCTTTGGAAAAAAATGCAAGTAAGAGGGCCAAAGGTCAGGTATGCATGTGTAGATAAATTTAGGGTTATAACAAATGACCCCTAATGTGTGAGGTGATAAGATCATCATATGGCCGAAATACATTACAAAATCTTCAACAATGTACGAAACAAGTGAGCCTGGGACGAAAGTTTGGGACATGCCATATGTAAAACAACAATTGTCTTTCTGAGGCGGGCATACCCATGCTTGGGATGAAATAAATCATGGCTTCCAATCAAATACAATTACGATCCATGTCATATAACTATATAAAGTGTAGTCGCGAGAAATAAAAAGTGGATCTATATCTCAAAATCAAAGACATACAAGTATAGTATCCATCTTCAAGAAGTCAATAATGCCCGATGGTTGGAGATGAGGTCTTCATAGCTTGAGCAAAAACTTTAAGATCTTCAAAAATTGGGTAGGAGTACAATGTGAGTGTATGACTTCACTACCCAAAGGTATTTGATGTCTCGTCGGGAAAAGACAAGAGGATCTTGAGGATGAGGCAAAGAACTTCGTTGATTTTGAATCAAGATTTGACTGGACTTTCGGGATGGCTGACTCATGAGGTCAAGAGATAAATTGTAGAAAGGCCAACTCAAGTTGTGTGAAACTTCCCTTGGAAAAAATCATGAAATATGATCAAACTCTGGAAACATGACATTGACATAAGTTCACGATGCAAGAGGCAACGCAAATTCTCCATGTGTTTGGAAGAGTAACCAAATGGAGGAGGACACAACTCTATGTAGCGAAAAAGAATTCCTAAGGTCATACTAGATCCCAATTCTTAACGAACAATCGAAAGGATGTGTTTTTTCCAAGGGAGACTCATTGTGCTTCCAAAAAAAGAATATATATTTCTCGTCCCCTCTTTTTGGGTTTTTTGATTTTTTGTCTTTTTAAAAATTTTAAAGAGATTGAAAAAGAATAAAATAATGCTATGATACAAAGGAGGAACGAGTTTCTCAAGCAAGCATACTAGTTCTAGGCACAAGGAACACACTAATGCTCAAATAAAGGAGACATGTGTAGGAAAAGGACACTTGGGGAAAATTCCTCCATGGGTTAAGGTGTCAGGTCACAGAGGCAAAGTGCTACAAGTCTTGTATATAAGGCATGCTTCAAAGGTTCAATTGAGAGAAACATGGAGCTGACATTAGGCCAAAGACACAAATATGCAAATGCAATTTAAGAAGACACAATGAAACCCCCTTCTATGTAATTTTAATGAGCTCAGAGAAGGTAAGCTTGGTGGTTTTTTCACGTTTAGAGAGTCTGAAAAAGCATAAAAGAAGACTCCAAGGAGTACCTTTTTCGGAGATAGTCTAGTCTATTCGAAAAAGGGATAAACTGGCACCGAAAATATGTCTATTCAAAACCATTTTAACGAGTGTGACAAAGACAAGATCAGTCAACAATATTTTCAATTTTAATGATTTTGAAAAGATCTTAACTATGGACTCACAACCTTTTACTAAATTTAGTCCTCTTAGCTCGAAAAAGTATAAAATTTATTGAGGAGAACTCTCCCGGTGAGACGAATCTCCCGAGGCGTACCTTTTTCCTCTATAATGTACATGCTAGAAAAAGGGATAAAATCATGGCAGTGGATGTTCTTATGGACCAATTTAACGAGTGTGAAGGAACAAGGTCAATTGACGATATTTTCAATTTTAGGGAGTCTGAAAAGAACTTAACTATGGATTCCGTGGGGGTTCCTTTTTCGTAAGTAATCTCTAAGGTCCGAAAAAAGGTGATAAACCAAAACCAAGGAGAATTTTCCTTTTTTATAAATTTAGTCCCTCAAGCCCAAAAAAGGGTTAAACTTATACCTGAGAATACTCTTCTAGCAAACCAAAGTTCCTAGAGTATACCTGTGTTCGTATAATTGACCATCTAGACCGAAAAAGGGGTAAACTACCACCGGACAAACATGCCTTCAAATTTGATTTTGGCGAGCGTGCAGGACAACAAGATCGATCGGTAATATTTTCATGTTTAGATAGTCTGGAAAGGTATTAAAGAAGACTCCAGAAGGTTAATTTTCTTAGTTAATCCATAAATGATCGAAAATCATAAATACAGTCTCGTCAGATGTTGCTTTTGGATTTCAAAGCGAGCTTGAAAGACAACAAAGCATGTTCATTTTGGGAGTCCAAAAGGTGAGGCCAAGAGTGATGTTGCATCAGAAGAATGAGGCTCAATATCATAATCATGACAGGACTAAAAAGGACTCCCAAGCCTATAGTCATCACAGACAGCATGGACGCCAAAAAGCAACAAGGATTTATCTAGGGAATCCATGAATAGGTAGGCTATACCGCCTAATCATGACACTTCAAAATAAATAATGATAGTTCCATGTCTCACATCGGTGGGATTGATCATATGGAAAATAGGAAAAGAGAACGAGATGCATAAAGTGGAGGTGAAATCCTAACTTATATGCAAAAAGTTGGAAAAAATGACTTTTACCAAAGGATTTTTAAAAGTGACCCATCTCCCAAAAGTTACCAAACCAAAAGTAAAAGTATATCGTAACATCCAATAAGAAACTCAGAAATGGAATTAAATGATTTACAATCCAGAAAAAAATGACAAAGGGGGTCAAAAAAGTGGCAAAAAGGGCCAAAAAAGTCTATAAATAGAAGCTGAGAGCTCATTTTCACCATTGCAATTTCAAAATTAACCAAAAGGTAAAAAATACCCATTTTCTAAAGAAGTTGATTCCGGGAGATTCCGAGGAAGAAACGAACTTCCGCTCAGACCAAGTACGTACAAACTCATCCCTCATGCATTTCCATTCTTCCTTTATGCATTAATTTTTGCTTTTGAGGGGGTGCACTCTCCCAAAAAGAGCGGTGTTGTGTGTATGTTGGTTGTCCAAGGACAACCTACGTATGTATGTAGGAAGAAAACAATCTTCCAGCATACATATGCAACTGTTACCAAAACAACCCATGTACACCCTCAAAAGGCTTGAAAACACTAATAATGAAAGAGGTAACTCCCTTTTGAACTACCATGGAAAAGGATGTATGTGCACTGGAGGGAGGGGGAACACGAGGATATTGATATACTATTTGATGAGGACCCTGCTACCATTTTCGCATTGAAACAATGTGGGTTGTGGAAGTTCTTCTGGTGTCCATTTATGAGGGAACAACCCAGGCTTTTGAACACCCTAGTTGACTACTAGCATCTAGATGCAGAGGCTTTTATGATAGAGGGGCAGTCGTTGACTCCAACGAATGAGGATATATACTTATGGACTGGCCTCTTGAGGAGAGGGAAAATAGTCAATCTGCACACCTTTCCTCCTGGGCCTTTCAACATTGACGACTACATTAGGATGCATTGTGAGGCCAACACCGAGAAGGTAGGTTCTCAAGTTCCCATTATCAAGATCACTAGCTTATCACTGAAGGTGATCCTATTACTTATTGGGTGGATTACTGGATCTGTGGCCCTTCACTAGGCTTCTCGAACACACATGCATTGTGCAATTTAGTTCCAGGAGGCACATATCTATGACTAGAGCATGACCATGCTCACTTGCATGAAGAGGTAGTTGATAGAGTGTCGAGGGTGTAGCAACAAAAACTTCAGGTTTGACACCATCCTTTTCTCATTCTTGTTCTTCAAGAGTTCTCAGTATGAGTCCCAAAGAAACTGTACGAGGTCATGTGGCCTCCTTCCCAGCAGTATGCAGATGGACATCATTGCTACCACGACAAGGTGAAGGGAGGATGATAGAGGCCTTCGATGATAAATTCTTTGACTGGTGGGCATGGCATATTCCAGTGATAGAGGAATACCCCTACACTGGAATCAACTTCTCCAGAGATCCAGACATGCCTGTACCTCCCAGAGAGGAGAGAGGAGAGATAGGTACATGTTTTTAAAGTTATTTAATTTTTAATTTCTTTTATATATATCATTTTTATATGCGTCATAGTACTGACATTTATGTATCTATTATGTAGATATGTGGGACAAGTGTGCCCAATGGAATTCACGAGCACTCGACGATGTCCTCGACTAGAGGCGGGACTAGCAACAATCAGTGGACTAGCAGTCATAGGGGGACCTCTAGCCGGAGAGGCTGAGAGAGTTTTGAGGGAGGTGGAGCGGAACCTCACCGTGCTCACTCGTATAGTTCCTATGGTTGAGATCGAGGATATCCCGCCTTCTATGAAGCCTCATGTAGTGGGCCTGCCATGGACTTGGGTCCAACTTTTTCGACATTTGGCCAATGCCGTCGTTCACTATCGAAGGGCCAATAGGCCCCGAACTTAGATAGGCTAGACTATTATGTGCCAATGGCTCCTTTTGTATATTTTTTAGGTAATAATACCCATGATGTATACCGAACCTTATTTGTTGAGGCATTCGAACCCACCTATGTACTCCTAACACTTTTGACACACACACACACACACACACACACACACACACACGCACACACACACACACATATATACATATTTATTCATTTTATGGATCACATTTTTTACAATTGTATGTACATGTGTATGTGTGTGCTTTTTTTTATGTGTGTGAAACATGCCAATCTAATACTTGATTAGCTAGAGTATCTGTCATTTTAGTTAATCTCCTAAGAACATGGATATGCATAATGTAATCAAAATAACGTTCTAAGAGACATACCCTAAGGAAACGTCGGTGTAAAATAGGATCATATACGCGGTAAACTTTGTTTAACTAGGACACAACTAGATAAGCATATAAATAGACCCAGAGGAGAGAGATGCCATGCGACAAAGCATTAGGAAGAAAATATGTCATTGCAATGTACTTAATGACATTGTTTATGGCGTCACCTAGACAGATACCTCCGGAATATAGCAATTGGTGTCCAGGTGTGAAAATTACCCAAGTTGTGGAAGCAAGCCTCTGAGTGTGTCGTCTAGTGTCATCCGTGAACCCAAAGAACACCTCTGATTCTATTGACATCTACCACAATGAAAAATATGACATAAATAATGACACGTCCATAAAACAAAAAAAGAAAAAAAAACTATATAAGAATTATACATATGTACAAGAAGTCACCCAGGCGACCAACCTAAGAGTAATACTTCTTGAGGTAAAGCCCATTTCTAGGCTCCACCAAGGAATTTCCCTCAAATTCAACCAGATGATAAGCACCCTTATTTAAGACATCCTTCATGATGAAAGGTATGAACCACATGGGTTTGAACTTTCCTACCCCCAGGGGATCCTTGTCTTGATCATAGACCAGGAAAAGATCACCTTTGGAGAAAACATGAGGATGAATAGACCTATCATATCGACAATTGAATTGTTTCTTATGAGCCTCAATGGTTGAGGCTACATCATGGTGTTTCTCATAGAGTTGCTCGAGATATAATAGGCGTTTCTCAAGTGATGAAGTGTTTGGCAGTAACTCCACTTCCAAATTTCAAGACCGGATCTAACACTCAATAGGAAAGACTTCTTCCAGCCCATATATGCGTTGAAAGGGTGAGAAACCAATGGCAGTATTTATAGATGTTTGGTAGGCCCATAATGTTGAGTACAACATCAAATGCCAATTTGACTTGGCAAAATTGCTCGTTCACTGAAGAATAGTCTTCAGGAACTTATTCACAGCTTCCACCTGAACATTCACTTGTGGGTAGTAGGGCGATGAATGTTCTTGCCTCAACCCAAGATTTGATGTTAACTCAGACATCATTTTATTTTGGAAGTGATTTCCATGGTCAATGACAATCTCCTTCAGGATTCCTAACGTTGCTACTATCTGGTTAAAAATGAAGAGAGTTGTTGTTTCTCCATCATTGTTAAATGTTGGAATAACCTCGACCCACTTTGTGAAGTATTCTACCACTACGATGATATCATGATGCCCCCTAGATGAAACCAGGTGGCATGTAGTAAAATCAATCCCCCACTTAGTGAAGGGACCAATAATGATGATGGGAAACATGGGAGCAGGATGTGCCCTCATCTTCTGAGAGAAGATAAGACACGGGTGGCACTTCTTGACTGACTCAACGCAATATTTAATTAACATAGGCCAAAATTAATTGGCATGTACAATCTTTTGGGTTGTTTCCAACCCATAAAAATGACCACCACATGCTCCAGTGTGGCAGTCGTTAAGAACAAGTGTTTCTTCCTCATGTATAAGGCACCGACGAAGAATGAAATCTACACCTCGACAATACAAAGTGTAATCGAGTATGAGATAGTTTTGTGCCTGATGGTGAATTCATCGATGTTCATCACAGGAAGTAGAAGTTGGGCACTTCAAAGTCTGGATATAGACTAGTATATCTCTATACCAGGGGTCCGAAAATGCGATTAGAAAAATATCTCCTTTAATAGGCGATTCTTCGAGCGTAACATCACTTTATTTGAACGAAAGTTCTGAAATAAGTTCCGCAAAGAACAACGACTTATTGGATTTCATGGAAACAAAATCCAAGTCAAATTCATGGAGGATTAAAATCCATCTACTAATCTTTCCGCCAATGACCCGTCATGTCAACACATATTGAAAGGGGTTCACAATGACAATGACGATGGTCTTGCAAAGTATAATGTAATGATGGAACCACTGGACATCATGAATTGTTGCCAAAGCAAGTTTCTCAACATGGGAATAGTTGAGTTCTGACCCAACCAGGCCTCGAGCCAGGTAATAAATAACATGCTCCTCGAGAAGATCATCCTCTTGAACCAAGACCATGCCGATGGTCGACTTTGCAGTGACCAAGTACAACAAACAATATTTGTTATAATCGGGAGGCTAGAGTATATGGGAATATGTAAGGGTGCATTTCAACACTTCAAAAGAGCATTGAGTAGCTTCATCCCAATAGAAAGGGACTCCATTTTTCAAAAAACGCATGGACCCTTTATTGATGTCAACGTAGTTTGCGACAAAACACCAAAGAAAGTTTGATTTCCCCTGTAAGTTCTGAAGCTGGGGTATTGTGCACGGGGGAGGAAATTGAACTATCGCCTCAACCTTAAGAGAATCGACCATGATCCCTATTGTCAAAAAAATTGAACCTAAAAGATGACTCAACGTTATGCAAAAACTGCACTTGTTAGGATTCAAGCGAATTCGATAGTAGCGACATCGTTCAAAGATTAGACAGAGGTGCATGGGATGATCATATCTCTTGCGAGGGAGTGATGCTAGATCATCAACATAATCCTCGACTATATGTCTAAGATCGTGGAAAGAAAAAGACATGGTCTGTTGAAAAGTGTCTCTAGCATTATTAAGGCCAAAAGGCATCTTATGATAAGCGAATGTACCCCAAGGATAGATAAAAGTTGTTTTATGCTGGTCTTCGGGTTTGATTTGAATCTGGTTTTATCCTAAAAAACTATCCATGAATGAAAAGACCTCACAACCTATGCATTCATCGAAAATATGATTGATGAATGGGGTGGAAAAATTATCTTTCAGACATGCCTTGTTCAAGTCATGGAATTCGATGCACATGTAATTCATACCCTATTTTTTGTTAACCAGAACGGGGTTTGACACCCATTCTGTCAACTTCATGGGGTAGATAAAATTGACTTTAAGCAGTTTCTCTACTTCAACCTTAAATGTTTCCTCTTTCCGAGGATTCACTGGACAAAGATTTTGTCAGATCGGCTTGGTGTCAGGAAAATTCGTTATCTCATGTTTGACGATTCTTGGATCTATACTTGTCATTTCCTCATAAGACCAAGAAAAAACGTCACGTAATTCCTTAAATAAATCTGTATAAATTAAAATTTCCTTGGGGGAGCAATCCGCTCTGACAAAAACATTCTCCATGATACCATGGGTTATGGAGATATCTATAGGGATCATTTCAATGATACTTTCCATATTACCCTCGGCGTAAACTCTATGCATAGCCAGAGGATTAATACCACAAGACCTATCTCCAGTCATAGTCAAAACAAATTTGCTTGCCTCTATTATTATTAACTCCAAGATGAAGTATGATCTATGATGGAGATCATCCCAAGGTCTTTTTGGACCAATCAATGCCTCGAGAATCATCTCATCTGAGGGCAAGACCAGGTCTAAAGAATATGTAGTGACAAGGGTACCTTGAGCCCAAATAGGCTCGAGAACTAGATCTAACTCCTATGTTGGAGTTAGATTGGGGTCGGTTGAAGCTTGTTGGACAACGTTGTACGCAACTTCTGCCATAGAAAAGGGCATGTCCATGCCATAATTCCCTTTCCCTTCCATCAAGATCGATGGGGAAGGAAGAGTCCACGAAATGTTAAAGTAAGTCATTCAAAATGATGACATTTGGAAAATTTCATCCCTAGACTAGTCGGGGGGTAGTCGATATAAGATTGACATCACTAGAAGGAGGTGAGTAATTGAAATTACCCATCAATGATGGACACAAACCAATTCCTACGTTGATGGTGTCGGGCTGAGGATTGTCAATCATCAGGACCGTGGATACCCCCGATGAAGGGTTGGGATGGGAGAAGGACAATTGTTCAATGGTCATGATTAGGCCCTAGTGTGGAAACAACAAGACCCAAAAAATTGTAGCAACCACTTCATGAATTGGATATGTTGAACTCCTTCCTAACAAAAGGTTGTAGTCGAGAGGCGCATCGACCACTTCAACTTCGTCACACATGGTCTTCCCTCCATACTGCACGGGGAAAGAAGGAATAATTCCATGTGGTCTAAATGAACGATTGTCGAATGATGTAAGAAATGTACGTGATAGAGACAAAATGGGTTGGCCAATGGTATTCCAACACGCCAGTGACATCACGCAAGTCGAGGAACCCTCATCAACCACTGTACGAAACATATTCCGAGTAAAATATTGTGTGGTGTAAGTCACTACTATATGAAACTCAACATGGTAAGGAAGACGAGGTTTCAAATTGGTTGGATCGAGAACGATCCTTATTTTACTTAAAGATTATTACTAGAAGGAAAACACATGCATGAATATGAAACACATGAAAACATATTGAAAATCAACACCATGATGAATCTCGGCTATCTAAAAAAACCTTCTCTGATTGTATTAAAATTCATAATAAATCACAAAGTTTTCCTTCTAAAAGGGCACACCCCTCTCCATCCAGTTGAACCATTCTTTTATCTTTTTAACCATATATATAGATAAATTACATACGAGGCCAAGAAAAATAGGTCATTCTATCCAAGATTCCAAAAATGGACATCGGTTATAGAGGGAGTAACTCATCAAAATTGAACTCCTACTTTCTAGGGAACAATTACAAACAGAAACCAAAATATATGGGGTCTTACCACTAAATGCCACTTGTCTACATTATCACAATATTCCCTTAAATATACTCGATTAATCTTTCCATGTAGTTTTATTTTAGGTTTTCAATCTCTTCCTTCAATGTGTCAAACCATCTAGGTTGATTGTCTTCAATGATTTTGACTGTCCCATCTTTAGCCTCGTCTTTTTGTTGTTATTTCCTTTTGCTTAAACCAAATTGTGTGTTTTATCCATCCGCATATCCATTAATAATCAAATCCTTCATAATAGGATTCAACCTGATCTCTTCACCTAATCTTGGCTCATTGGTAGATTTTGCATGAGATTTTTTTGTTAGGATTTTTCGAGCATGCCTTTCTCTCTTGTTGTTTGATGATTCTGTCATGTTCTTTGAGCTTCCTGATTTGTTGAAAACCGTTGAATCTTTATCCACGACTTCCTTTGGTTTTTCAAGAAACATGGGCCTATTTCCCTCAAACTACAGATGAGTTGGACAAGCGATTCGATTTGCGGATATCTCATTTTGGAATAAGTCATTAATTTCCCAAAATAGAGTAATATCACCTGGGTTTTGAGTAACAGTCACAATCAATTACAGTCATTAGCTACTAACGAAAATCCTTATTGGGATAATGACCTATCACGTTCCACAATAAATTTCTAATGATGAGTATCAAATTGGTTATTTGGTGGTGCTTATTTGGCAATGTACAAACAAATGGTACACAAGCACGGTTCTTGGGATGATTTGACTCACCGTCAAGTTTCAATTTCACATGTAGCCCTCTGATTTGACCCAATTAATGAAATTTAACACGTGATTTCGGGGATGTGATGGGGTGGTTTTGAGTATACCCACTTTTTGCCCCAAAATACAAATGAATATGCCACATACCTTTGTGGGAAAACCACGATAGAAATTTTGAGACCGCTTAGATATTTTGACCTCCACATTGTTTCAAACTCTGAAATATCTCCCAGTCGTTGATCTCGAAGAATGGCGATCTACGTTGTTAGAAAAACAGGACCGTGGAGCAATAAAATAAAACAAATGCAGAAACAAAACACAGAAGACACACAATACAAGAGAGACACAAATTTATGTGGTTCACCCAGTGTGGGCTACGTCCACCAGAGAAATTGCCAGGTCCTTCCTTTATTATTATCCAGCAATTGAAGGGATACAACCTACAACAAAACCCATTGTAACTTCCTCTTCTTTCTCTCACAGACTCCTCTCTCAGAATACAATATTCACAATCATCCATAGCTGCAATACATTTCCCTCATAAAAGAGGTTTGTCTTCTAGGGAAAAAACAACCTAACATAATCTCTACCATTAGATCTGCGACCTTATAATGAACGGTCCATATTTACAATGAAATTACAATATACTTTTACAAGGCAATTTTTGCTTCGGGGGCTTCGCCCTCGAACCCCCGCTGGGGACCCGCTTTCCCCCAGACCCCCTAGCTAGGGGGATAGGACCCCCCGAACCCTGCAGAGGGGGTACCCCCCCTCTGCACTCCCCCACATGGAAGAGTGTACATACTTCTGGGGTGTAAATACTTCATGGGGTATAAACATGGCTGAAAGTAAAAGTCCTATAAATCAGGAAGATAATCAGGCTCCACAACCAATAATCTCCCACTTGGAGATTGATCTCAACAACTCCACCACTATTGTATATGCTGGACTCTGAACCTTCTTGGACCTGGAAAATTTCTCATTTTCATCTTCATTCTTGAGGACCAACTGAAACTGAGCAGGAACTCAGTTTCTCCCTGGTTACTCCCTTTGTTAACATGTCTGCAGGATTTTGGCTAGTGTGTATCTTTTCCATCTTCAATTGTCCATCTTCCAAGGCAGATTGTATGAAGTGGTAGCTCAACTGTATATGCTTAGTATTCGAATGGAAGGTTGAGTTCTTTGCAAGGTGAATGGCACTCTGACTGTCACAGTACAACCGACTATTCTCCTGCTTCTTTCCCAATTCCTCCATAAACCTTTGTAACCAAATCATTTCTTTACTAGCCTCTGTAGCAGCAACATACTCTGCCTCTGTTGTTGAAAGTGAAACAACCTTTTGCAGTTTTGAAATCCAACTTACTGTTGTTCCACCTATAGTAAAAACATACCCTATGGTGCTCCTCCTCCTGTCTTTATCACCTGCCATATCTGAATCAACATATCCCTGTAGAAAAGTGTCTGAACCTCCAAAATATAATGCATGTGTAGTAGTACCTCTCAAATACCTAAGAATGGAATTTATTGCCTCCCAATGTTCTTTACCTGGATTTTTCATATACCTGCTCACAACTCCCACTGCATGTGCAATATCTGGTCTTGTGCAAACCATTGTATACATCAAGCTGCCAACTGCTGATGAATAGGGGATCCTGGACATGTATTCTATCTGCTCCTGTGTCTTGGGACACATTTCCCTAGTTAATTTGAAATGGTTGGCCAAAGGTGTACAAATTGGTTTTACATTCTGCATTCTAAACCTCTCCAACACCTTCTCTGTGTACTCACCCTGAGACAATGTTAGTTTGTGATTTTTCCTGTCTTTTGTTATTCTCATACCAAGAATTTTCTTTGCAGCACCCAAATCCTTCATCGCAAATGAATTGGCTAATTTCTTCTTGAGCACATTTATATCCTGCATATTAGTCCCTACAAGAATCATGTCATCTACATACAATAGCAAGAAAATAAAGCTTCCATTTTCTAGCTTTTTAAAATAAACACAGTGATCAGAATGGCATCTACTATAACCCTGTTTTGTCTAAACCTGTCAAACTTCAAATACCACTACCTTGGAGCTTGATTTAGGCCATACAATCTCTTCTTCAACCTGCATACCAAATTCTCCTTCCCTTTGACCTCATACCCCTGTGTCTGTTGCATATAAATCTTTTCCTTCAAATCCCCATAGAGAAAAGTTGTTTTTACATCTAACTGTTCAAGATGCAAATCTTCTACTGCCACAAGACTTAAATCAATCCTAATTGAAGTCATTTTAACAATAGGAGAAAATATTTCATCAAAATCTATACCTTTCTTTTGTGCAAACCCCTTTACAACAAGTCTAGCCTTGTATCATTTTTCTCCTCCATCTTCTTCCTTCAACTTGTAAACCAATTTATTCTGCAAAGATCTTTTTCCTGCAGGCAACTGAACCAAATCCCAAGTCTGGTTATTTTCCAAGGAATCCATTTCCTCTTTCATGCCTTGCTCCCACTTCTTTTTGGTGTCTACCTGCATTTCCTCTTCATAACATTCTGGTTCACCGGAATCAGTCAACAATAAATAATATAATGAAGGAGAGTATCGTTCAGGGGGTATACTTAACCTGGTAGATCTTCTAACAACACTTGCAGGTGTTTGAGGTACCTGTTGCTCCTATTGTTGTACATTTTGATTTTCAAGTTCCTTTGGAATTCCCTTTTTCAGTGATCTCATCAAGCACTGTGTATTCTTGTTTTTCTGTTTCCTGTTTCTTTCCCTGCAACTGATCTTTGTACATGACCTTCTCATTAATATGACATATCTACTCCTAATGATTTTGTTATTTTCATAATCCCATAAGCGATAACCAAAATCATTAACACCATATCAAATAAAGGTACATTTCTTGGATTTTTCCTCAAGGTTTTTTCTATTTTCTTTATCAATATGGACAAATGCTTCACAACCAAAAGTTTTCAAAAAAGAATAGTTTACCTTTTTTCCTGTCCATTCTTCCTCTGGAATTCTACCATCCAAAGAGATTGAAGGTCCTCTGTTTATTAAGTAAACAACAGTATCTACATCATCTTCCCAGAACTGTAAGGGCAAACCGACATGCAATCTCATACTCCTTGCACGCTCCATGATTGTCCTGTTCATCCTTTCTGACACACCATTTTCTTGTGGTGTTCGTGGAATTGTCTTCTCTCTACGAATCCCATGGTATGAATAGTAATCATCAAACTCCTTGCTGCATTATTCACCTCCACTATCTGATCTGAGACACTTCAAACTTTTTCCTGTCTCATTCTCAACTAAAGCTTTCCATTTCTTAAAAGTATCAGAAGCATCAGATTTTTGTCGAATGCAATAAACCCAAGTTTTTCTAGTTTCATCATCAATAAAAGTAACATAATAATGAGAGCCACCAAGAGATGATACCTGAGCTGGTCCCCATACATCTATATGCACAAGCTCTAACCTTTCATTC
>ML790400.1:39050-57650 GCA_009831015.1 Picea engelmannii | reverse complement strand
ATATATATATATATTGAAAATTGCTTCAAACAAAAAAACTAAAACAATTTTTTTTCTCTTTTCTCAAAGCAAATGAAAGGGGTAAAAATAACAAGACAAGACTGACATAGATCTTTGACCTACTATGGATCGCAGGGAATCACAAAACAAACCAAACAAGAAGATCAACCATTCAAAGACTCGCTTAAAACCATTTCAAAAGTAAACACAAGACACTTCAAAAAGACAAGTAAATTGAATTCTAACCCAAGCTATGGCTGTAAAAAACAAAGACTCTGAAATATATCAAGAAACCCTGAGATAGGGATGATTTTAGGGGCTAAATTTCGCTCATGGGCTAATTTTCCATGCTTTTTCCAAAAACGAGATTCACTTTTCTAAAATTTATTAGCCCAAATTCTATAGAATAAAATTATCTTACCTTAAAAATAGCCAAAATGTTATAGAAGCTATATAAAATCCTTATAAATTTGAATATTTTTACAAAAATATCACCAACATTTTATAGTTTGCATATTAAAGACTAGTAAGATTCACTAAGGTTTCTACATTTTGAGATAAGTTTTCATCCTTAAAATTATCCCTGCCCTGAGAAGTAAAAAAATCAATCAGGAAAGAGGTTGGCTGCCTCTTTTTCAAAAACAATTTCTTGACCTAGGTAGGCTATTGTTGCTTCAGCAGCCTACATATGTACGTGGGTTGTTTACTGATCAAGGCATGTATGTACGTGGGCTAAGCCAAAGTAGGGTGCGTATACCTCTATACTTTCTTAAAAAAAAAAACATATAGCCTTATAGGGTAGGGAGAACTAGTATAACACGAGAAGGTGACGAGAACCCCCTAAAAGACTCATAAGACTCAACAGAAACTCGAAAGGTAGAAAAACCAATCAGACAACCCAAAATCCCCTAAAATCCTAGAGGCTTCCCCAATATGGTCACTAGTTCTGCTAGTGGGAAAAACCCCCCTATGACTACACCAGGGTTCAGAATGTAGGCAAATCAATTAACCGTCTAAAAGTCAAATACTCCTCTAAACTACCCCAAACATATTGAAACTCATACAAGAAAATCAAAGATGAGCGATATTGGGTAACTATACCTCTACTCCGCGTATGGTGATGATCCCCTAGTGCTTGAAATGTTTGCTAACTATACGCCTCCTCCTAGGGATGACCTGCATTCAAAGATAGAAAAACATAAAACCGAAAGCATGCTATTTCATATACAAATTAGGGTTAGATGTTAGAATGTCAAAACATAAACCAATAAAATCATTTACTACACCATGATTTGGGATAGGAAAAGTAATTATTTTATTAATAACTTACTGATTATACCTTTACAATCAAAGTTGGCTAGTGCTCAAAAAACCTAGTTCGGGCTCCTATTCACCAAGCTCAAAGTGCACCTTTGTATGGCTTCTCCTCTCAACCTTCTAATCTCTTCTTGGGATGTGAATGGGTTATGATGGAGGAAGAAGGGCTAATGGGGAAATGTTGAAGCAATTCTCACAAAAGGGATGCAATAACTTGGGCAAGGAGGGAAAGTGAAACCCCAACACCTTCTTTTATATGACAAAAGGATGGTTAGTTGGTTGGGTGACGGTCTATAGGCGTTGAATTAGTTGGGAAACTACCCAATAGCCCATAATCTCAATGAATCCATTGCAACTTTTTATTTTTTGCAACTTTTGCAAGTATATGTGGGTTGTAATGGTGCAGCATGCGTATGTACGTGAGCTGTAGTGGTGCAGAAAGCATATGTACATGGACAGTATTGGTGCAGGGAGCGTACATCTTCAAAAAATTGGTTTTTTAGAAGAGAAACTCAACAGTGCTTTGGAAAAAAAGGCAAGTAAGAGGGACAAAGGCCAGGTATGCATGTGTAGAGAAATTTAGGGTTATAACAGGGGGGGGGGGCAGACTAATTCGGGTGGATTCTTGTGGCCACCCATGTGTTCCACTAATTCATAAATTTTCCACATTCTTTGTAGTTTTTCTACATTTTTTGGGTCCCAAACTTCTGTGGTCATTTTGAGGCCCTAAACAACACTTTTTGGTGCGACAACTCCTAACATGTGTGTAAACAAAAATTCTAGGTTGAACATAATTTGTACTTAACAGATATACCTTTCTGACGAGGTACTAAGTGATCAAAACAAAGTTTGTATACAAAATTTGTGTCGTTGGGAGTATATCATATCAGCTAACCACATCGGGTCCTATAAACCTTTTGATATTTCATCTTATAGGGTTAGGGTTTTGGATGTTTAGGGTTCTCCCATTGTAACAACCCAAATAGATTAATTTTATCATATTTTTTAATTTAAATTTAATTAATTAATAAAATATATTAATGAGTCTTTATTATTTTATTATTAAAAGGTGGGTGAAGGAATTAATGGGGGGACAAGGTTGTTGGGAATTAATGAGGGGGATTTTAGAGAGGAGGATAAGGAAGAAGTGGAGGACTTTGAAGGGGGATCTTATTTATCTTTGAGGATTTCTGTATTTCTGAAAGAGAGAGGAGGAGGAGTAAATTGGGGGAATTGTTTTGGGGAGCTCTCACAAGGCACTATTGTTGCTAGGAATTTTGGGCTCAGGGGCCAGGACACCGCAAGGATTCCTGGAGCTAGGGAGTCATAGAGGTTTCTCCTAGTTGGATGGGAGGTTAATATTCAGTCTAGGAAAGAGCAAGAACAAAATTAGACAAAAAAGGGACTAGATAAAGCAACCTGCAGGTGGAGGTATGTATTATGTTGTGGTTATCATTATTTTGTTGTTGTTGTTAACATTATTCTATTGTTGTTGTTGATATTATTATGTTGTTACCGTTTATTCGTGGTTTATTCCAAGTATAAGAACATCATTAAAAGAAATTCTAAACTAAATTTTAGAAAACTTTTAATTAGTTTTATTCCTAAAAATAACCAGGCTCTACATATGGTATCAGAGCCTGATTTCAAGACTAAAACCTGGGCTTGACCACCCACAACACTATGATTTTGTCTTTGTTCCAAAATGGTCTACAACCTTTTCATCTGCAATCCATTTTGGGTTATTACACTTCTTCAACCAATCATTCGTATGTTTGGTGGGAAGGCTATCTGTTGTAGCTTGCCTTTTCTCTTTCTCCTTTGTTGGATGTGTTTGTCCTTTCCTTTTATGGACTGGTAGTGCATGTTGGTTGTTTCTTAGTTCATACTCAAATGGTCGATGGGGGTGCTTTGGACCCCAGATGGGTCTTAAAATTGCATCATGAATCTCCTCGCCAGCTGAGACTACATCCCCGTCCTATCTCGCTGACGTTCTAGCACTTGATCACCCTTCCCCTGTCCAGGTGTCCCTACATATCCAAGCACTTCTGCATCTATATTTTGAGTCTCTCCAACAAATTATTTTCAAGTAGTTGCAGCTTTATGCAAATGTACTTGTCTCATCTCCAGATTCAATAGTTCGACTTTTGATTTTGTTGGTTTAAAGACCATTGATATCCTACATATCCTTCAAACCCCAAGCCAAGTCTTTCAACTAGATCAACAACATGCTTTTTTGGATTCGTTGCGATCAATATTGCTTTTGAAAATAAGTTGTACTTCGCAGATTACAAAGTTGTAGGAAGGAGCTCCACCGTCATCCGCAGTGAAGGATTATTTGTCATGGGAAAGTGAGAAAAAATTCAAGAAGTTTCTATGCTACCAGGCTTCAGATCAAACATTGGCCAGATCTATTTTATCCACAAGGTTGTTTAGACGGAGAAAATGTGCACCGTCTTGATGTTTTTTTGAAAAACAAACAATTTTTTATGTCAGTAACTATCATTAGTACATGAAAGTTGACATCTATTATTTTCAGGGAAGCTCGTTGTTGTATCTTGGCTCACAATTTATACTTTTTTGGGAATTGACCCAAAAACTAAAGAGATTCACTTGCATCTCACCACTTTTGTATCCTAACAAATTGAAGTGAATTTATTCGATACTTAAACGCTATGTCATTTATGTAGTGCAGGAGAACCCTCCGGATACAACACTCAAACCTGTACAGAAAGACTCTGATACAAAGATCAAAAATTTCATTAGGGATAGTAAAACGTAACAACGAAGCTAAACTCGTCATATTCACTTATGGCGATCAATAAATTATGTGAAAATACTCTATTACAGTGCATTAAAACACAATAGAACAACTACATTGCAGACAATGATAGAACAAAAAAATATAAATGCATCTACATTGTTATCACATGAACTTATCAGAGTCCTATGGGTTTGTGGTTTCTACCTAAGTCTATGCCCTTGCCCTATTTTTCTCTCTTTCGTAGGCCATGTCTTTAAATTTTCCCCTTCAGCTAAGAAAGTCGATTTTGTTTTCCCCTTTGTTTGGGAACTCATATCCTTTACCTCTGTCACCGATCCTTCTGTTTTCCTGAACCCTTTGCCATTCATCCAAGTATTTATTTACGCAGGTCGCAACCATGCGTACAAAGCAAAACACTTAGAACGGTCTAATATAGACTCAAATCAAGCGAGCGAGAAAGTTTAGTTTTCAGCAGAGGAGATTCCATTTGAAGTCTAGATTTGAGGACCTCAGGCGATCGAGATCATAAATTTGAACGAATTTTGACGTGAGATAGAGGTCTGAAGTCGCGAGGTCAATCCTAGTTGTTGGTGCTAGGAAGGGCATGTGGTGCAGGATCAACAATTTCTCGGTTTCGCGAGTCAAAAAATTCAAAGGGAAGAGTCGTAAGGAATTGCGAAGTGAAAACTCATGAAATGATTTGGACCATTCAATTCATAAGGGCATGTGTCATAGGATCATCGATTTCACAGTTTCGTGAGTCAAAGGTTCAATGGGGGAAATGCACAAATTTTTCACAGCATGAACTCGCGAAGTGTGAACTTGCGAGGTGCTCGTAGAATCAGCCCAAGGTCATAGCTTGAGGTCATGTGGAAAGTGGGTCGAATAAGAAGGGGCTATCACCCATTACTTAATCCAACGACTTGTGTTTTCAAGGAAATGATTGCGTCCGTCGAAAGTGGAGTCACGTCGATCATCAATCTGAGTAAGACTTCGTCGAATCTGGTCTCAGGGAAGTTGTTATTAGCAATAGGAGGGTCGAAGTCCCAAAACACCCTTTGGAGATAGGCACCTGGTTATGACCCGAGGTCATATGCAAGGAAATATGTGGAATTCACGAGGTCTACGCCAAAGGCCGAAAACACTCTCGTTCATTGCAAAATGAAGCCTTTTTGGTTTCAAGAGTTTCGGGTGAGCTTAAAGAGCCGCTAGTAATGCATGATAGTCCGTAGGGCATGGAGCCTCACCCTCTTCCCAATGAAAGTAGTTAATGTAGTTGGAGATGGTGGTTGAAATATCGTATCACCCATAAATAGAAAGCTTGAGAAGTTTGGTCGTGGAGGTAGATTGTCAACCCAGATCTCCCCTATGAACGGATTTTTCTGCGAGCCCATACTAATATGAGCTTGCGTATGATAGAAGAATGCCTGCATAGTCTGACAGATCATGCACCGACTGAAAATTCTAAATGCAGTGGTCTAATCACGCTACTGGTAGTTGCAACAATTCTGAGTATATATACTCAGTTTTGATATTTTGTGAAGGTCGATGGTTGAGCTAAGCTTCTGCATTTTAAATTTTTTATAAATCACCCTGGTTATCTTGTTATGTAATTCGATCTGAGACTTCTTGTTTAATTAAAGTCATCTCCTTTTTCATACTATTCGCCTTTGATATTGAAGTGTCCATGATTGAAGGATTCACATGGATTGTTTTGACTGTATTGTGATGTATGTTTGATTGCAATGAACTTATTTACGTTATTCATTTTTCTGAAGTTTTAAATTCAAGAGGATCTTTCATTTGAAGCTTTTCATCCTTAGGTTGCTGGAAGAACTGATGTCCATGACAGACCTCTACATTTTCTCCTCAATTTATTCCTCCTACTCACCCTTACTACAACTTAATGACTGAAGTTGAATCAAAAACTCATTTGCAGGTGCATGCTGGTCCCTTTTCCTGAGTTAAAACGATATTATCGTGAGTCTGCACCCATTCGAACTATTTAAAATTATTCATTGTGACATACAAACTGATGGGTATTGGGCTTACCTTCTCTGCAATCAGAGGGTGAATTCTAGTGCTAACATTTCTGGCGTCGTTGTCGGGGAACGAATTGAATACTTTTTCCTAGGATAGAATGACAACAATCTTCTGATTTTGAGGGTGCATCAGATATCATAACCATTGAGATTGTGACTACACATGGTGACTCCATTGTGACGACTCCACTGGTCTAACCCACTAATCAGTTGCCTCTGAAAGGAAGACACACGACGTCTCATCCACAACTGCCTCTAACCATGCCTGAAGCTGACCTAGAGAAAATTATCAGGAAAGAGAAGACCCCTCAAGAAGGTACTTCAACTGTTGAACCAGGTGATTGTGGTAATTTTGAATTCCCTTCCTCAGAAACTCTAGTTACTGTTTTTATTTTTCCTGTTATCCCATCTGTTGGAGTTTCTAGAACTTTAAATTTTAGGAGTTTTCTTGTTGATTTATCCTCTCCTCACCTTGGTTGGGAAGGAGAAAGATTCGACTCTCCTATCTCTCCTAAAGTTGTACCGTGGCTCAGGCCCAAAACCTTAGGATATTTTCCCACCCCTAGATTTACTACCCCTCCTCCTGTTACATTTGCTACAGGAGAAACCCTTGTTCCTACCAGCTCTGCAACCTTTTTATTAAACACTCAATTGTTTCCCTTTTCCCCCAAAAGCACAGTTCCAAACTCACCTATCTAAACTCCATATCCTCTTTCTTTTCCTCCTGTTCACACTCCAATTTCAAGAGAAAATCCCTCCATAACTAGAATGGAAGCTATAATAGCTGCTAGGTATGCCCCTCTTGTTTTTCCTTAGCCTCTGAATGCCCTCCCAGTGGATGGCTACCTTAAGAAGTTACCTAATTTCATGGGCGAGGGAGACATAATTGCAAAGGCACACCTTGAATCCTTTTATAGTTTTCCAGATAATCATGCCATATAGAATGAAGATGTATGGGTGATTATTTTTTTTCATAGCCTTGATGGTGAAGCTAGGAAGTGGTTTAGGGCTTTTCCCCATGGATCTATTGGCGATATTGAAGCCCTAGATGAAGCCTTCTTAAAGGATTTGGGAGACAAAAAGGATCTTTAGTACTATATTACAAAGTTTGGATCTCTAAAGAAAGAGAAAGGGGAATCTATGTCTGATTTATCTAAGAGGTTTAATAAAATGTATAATAAAATCCCCACTGAGTTAAATCCTATAGAAACCTCTACAAATATTACTTATTCTAGCGCTTTTGATCCCGATTTCTATCTCTTGTTAAGAGAAAGAAGAGCTACCTCATTGGCTCATATGAAATATGCAACCCTTGAAGTAGAGTATAATATATTTGCAATTGATAAACTTATGAGAAAGGTTGACAGAGATAGAAGAAGAGGGAGGTCTGAAGTTTCAACCTCTGGTTCCTCTGTTGTCCATCTTCAAGTTGATGAACTTACTAAATTAGTAAAATATATGTCTGTTGAGATAGAGAATTTAAAGCTTGAAGGAAGACAGAACTATAGAAATCCACAAAATGATGATAACAGAGGTAAATTCAGGAGACCTAACAACGCTCCTCAGATTCTTCCAAGAGAGAAGAGGAACAGAGATAGAAATGACCAGACAACTCAGACCCCTCTCAAAAATAATCTCACTACTAATGATGAAGGGCAGGAAGAAGACCTTGATCGTGAAATCCACTGCCTCGAAGACACCTCCTCCTTTTCTCATTTGACTCAATATGCATACAAATAATCTCTCATGGACAACCAACTTAATGAGTTGAGCAAGGGAGACAAGGCCAACAACAACCCAAATAGATATAACCTGAGGTCAAAGAAGAATGAAGGAAATCTCGAAGTTCCTAAGCAGATTACTAGAGAAGAGAAGCCTAGTAAAGATATAGAAAACAACAACAAAGGTAAGAAAGCGCAAGCCCCCTCTCCAGTGGTCAAATTTCCTATTCCAGAAGTGAAAGAAGTCCTAAAGCCCCCTCCCTATTTTTAATTTTGACCATGAAATTCAAAAAATTAGAATCCCTGTACCCCTTTCCAAACTAGTCAAGCATGAAGATTTCAAAAGGATACTCTCTAAACTATTGCAGTCTGAACCCACACCTTATTCCATAGACTCGGTCAATTTGCAAGATGAAAAGACAACAGTTATCTTAGGTCCTTTAGTAGAAGATAGAGATGATTCATCTCCTCTCTTCTATACTTCACTGAACATACATGAAAGGGTGTTGCATAATTGTTTGATGGAATCAGGGGCATCTCATAATCTCATACCCAAAACAGTCATGGATGAATTAGGACTAGATATCACTAAGACATACCATGACTTGTATTCTTTTGACTTTAGGAAAGTGAAATGTCTTAGGGTCATCAAAGATTTGGTTGTGACCTTGTTTCAGTTGCCCATGAAAAGTGTGGTCATGGACATTGTGGTGGTTGATGTTCCCCCAAGTTTAGCATGCTATTGTCAAGATCTTGGATAAAAATACTTGGGGGAACCTTGCAGATGGACCTCACAAATGCCGTTGTTCATGTGTTTGAGGGGAAGCATAGAAGAGTTTATAGAGAAGCATAGTTTGCCTATATTATTAGTGATGAAACTAACCCCACCAATCATCCTATATTTGCACTTGACACTGATTTAGAATCTAGTTTATTGCATCTCACTGATGCTCCTGAGCCTCCTCTTGCAATTAGAAAACAACCCATTGTTGTTCATGGAAATTATCATCCCACCACCTATGTTTGGAAAATGTTCTTTGATGGAGCTTCTTCCAGGAAGAGTGATGGTGCTAGAGTGGTCTTTATCTCACCAGCCCAAGAGACTATATCTCTTTCCTACAAGTTAGAATTTGAAGCTACCAATAATGTGGCAGAGTATGAGGCTATTGTCTTGTGTTTGAGGGCTGCAAAGGATATGGGAGTCAAATATATATATGTGTTTGGGGACGTTGGGGAAATTTTTAATCAAATTAGAAATCTTTATCAAGCCAAGCACCCAAGGCTCAAAACTTATAGAAATGAGGTGTGGGACTTAATTGACGGTTTTTTCCAAGCTTTCAACATTTCATTCATTCCAATAGAAGAGAATATAATGGTTGATTCTTTGGTTGTTTCAGCAAGCAATTTCAGAGTTCCTTTGCCACCTAAACTCAGGTATGATATAGAAGTAAAGTACAGACCCTCTATACCTGACAATGTCAAGAATTGGAAGGTGTTCGGGGATGATCTCAAGATCAAAATATTCCTTGATGCTATTGAGTAATTTTCTACGTTACATATTGACCAAGATCATGAATCTGAAGGTACCCCTCATGCTAATGTTTTTCTGAACCAAATTGCTAATCATCATATCGTTCAGTTGCCCAACAATCACATTCCAAAGGCACTAGTTCATTTGGAAATATTATTTGACAGGAATGATGTGGTAGTGAAAATTAAAGGGTCAACTCATGATGTTGATATAGTCGAGTGCAATATCGGTACAGAAAAAGATCCAAAATTTGTGAATTTATCAAGCAGCCTGTCAAGGGATCAATGGGCCGAATACGTTGAGTTGTTAAAGGAATTTGCTGATGTATTTGCTTGGACATATGAAGATCTTAGAACATATGACATAGGTGTCATTGAGCATAAAATCCCACTGAAGGAAGATGCCAAACCATTTAGGAAGAAATTGAGACAGATAAATCCTATGTTGTTGCTTATTATGGAAAGAGAGGTAAAGAAGATTTTGGATGCCTAGATTATTGTTCCTTTGAGGTATTCTGAATGGGTGGTCAACTTGGTCCCAATGAGAAAAAAAGGTGGAAAAATCAAACTTTGTGTTGATTTCAGGAACCTAAATAGAATCTCTAAGAAGGACAACTACCCCTTGTCAAAGATGGAACACATATTATAGAGGGTAACAGGAGTATCCAAGGTGTCTATGATTGATGGTTTTTCTAGCTACAATCAGATTTTTGTCTTACCTAAGGATAGAGAGAAGACAACATTCACCACTCCATGGGGTACATTCATGTATGTCAATATGCCCTTTGGATTGATGAACGCAGAAGCAAATTTCCAGTGAGCTATGAACATCGCCTTTATTGGAGAAAAGAGCAAGTTTGTGGTTATATATTTGGATGACATAACAGTGTTCTCACGATCTGATAAAGAGCATTGTAAACACTTGAAAAGGTTCTTCTTGAAATGCAGGAAATTTGGTCTCTCTTTAAATCCCAAAGTCATTTTTTGCCATGAAGGAGGGAAAATTATTGGGGCACATAGTATCAGCTTAGGGAGTAAGAATTGATCCCAGTGGGGTGGAAGCAATCCAAACCTTCTCACTCCCTAGGTCCAGGAAAGAAGTCCATCCTTTCTTGGGGAAAATTAATTTTCTGAGGAGGTTTTTTTTCAACTTTACTGAGATGGTAAAGTATATTACAACCATGTTAAGAAAGGGAAATGAAGTCAAGTGGATTGCAGAATCTCGAAATTCTTTTGATCAAATAAAGAAGGCCTTGACTGAAGCACCTGTGCTCATCAGTCCTGATTACTCAAAATATTTTCTTATTTTCTCCTTTTCTTCATTTGACACAGTAGCAGTTGTTTTATTGTAGAAGAATGATGAAGGGTTGGAGAAGTTTTTTCTCAGTAGAGCATTGAGAGATACTGAAGTAAAGTATGACATCGTGGAGAATCAGGTCTATGCTTTGGTTAAATCTCTCAAAGCATTCAGGGTTTATGTTTTTCATTCAAGATTCATTGCCTATGTTCCTTCAACTGTTGTGAAGGAGATTCTAATTCACCCTGACGTAGACGGAAGAAGGAGCATATGGATTTCCAAAATCCTTGAGTTTGTGTTGGAAATCAAGCCCACCAAACTAATTAAAGGTCAAGGTTTAGCCAAGATGCTGGTTGAATCCAATTGCAAGGCTCTGGGTGTAGATTTCATTAACAATTGCTTAGAGGTTCAACAAGTTGAGTTGTATGATATAAACTCTCAAGTCGGCCCTCCATTAGCATAATGTGTTTGGTAGATAGACATCATTTTCTTTCTACAGAAATTACGGCCTCCTAATGGCATGGAAAAGAACAAGGTGAGAGCTTTAAAGATCAAATCAATTAAATACTGCTTTATTGATCAAGTTTTGTATTGGAAAGATCCTTTAGGACTATTGTTGAGATTCTTAGACCCTCAGGAAGGACAAAAGATCATGTAGAACTTTCATGACAGTCTATGTGGGGGAAATCACTTCTGGAGGACCACAACTTACAAGATCCTCAGGGCTGGATATTTCTGGCCTAGCCTGTTCACCAATGTTTGTGAAAAGATTATGGCTTGTGTCAAATGTAAAAAATTCTCAGGGAAACAACAGCTCAAGTCCCTGCCTTTGAAGCCTGTGGTATCTTCAGGACCCTTTCAGTAGTGGGGTCTAGACTTTATTAGGGAAATTCATCTTGCTTCAAGTGGACAACACAGATAGATCCTGATTGCTAGATATTACTTTACCAAGTTGATAGAAGCCATCCCAACAAGGAGTGCTTCCCACAAGGTAACCATTGGTTTTCTTGAGGATATCATTGCAAGATTTGGTTGTCCAAGAAAAATCGTCACTAATAACGCTGCTTCTTTCAAAGAAGAACCATTGGTCCAATTCTGTGAGCAGTTCAGAATCAAGATGATTCACTCTACTCCTTGCTACCCCCAAGGGAATGGATTGGCAGAGTCCTCCAATAAGAGCCTTATTCAAATCATCAAGAGAATGTTAGAATACAATAAGAAATCATGGGATTCAAAGCTCAAGTTTTCTCTGTGGGATGATAGAGTGACAACAAAGAGATCCCTTGGTCTATCCCCTTTCCAACTCGTATATGGAAATGAAGTCATCTTTCCCTCTCATCTCGCCTTGCCTGTGACAAAATTATTTCAAGACTACCAAGGTGAGCCTGATGATATGATCGAAAGAATGCATCAACTGGTAGAAGTGTAGCAGACGAGAGAGCAACTTCTGGATAGAGCACAAGACCATCAACATAAGATCAAGCAGGTTTTTTAGAGGAAAGTGAGGAAAAAGGATTTTCAACTGGGAGATCTAGCACTCAAATGGGATGCACCCAAGAAGGAAAAAGGCAAGCACAACAAATTTGATGCTTTGTGGATTGGCCCCTTCTGAATCTCTAAAATATTCCCTAATGATACTTACAGGTTGCAGAATTTGGAGGGCGATGAAGTTTTTGGTGGCCCTGTCAATGGGCACTTCCTAAAAAGGTTTTTTGTTTAAATCCACAACCAACGTTCCACCATTGTAAATACCATTCCTATTTTTATTTTTTTATTTTTTTAAATAATAGAATTCATAACCCAAAGCTTAGGCACTGAAACTATGCATTCTTGGCAGCTTGCAAGGAGCATGCCATCCTCTGTGGAGTGAAATGTTATCACATGAACTTGTCAGAGTCCTGTGAGTTTGTGGTTTCTACCTAAGTCTATGCCCTTGCCCTGTTATTCTCTTTTTCACAGGCCATGTCTTTAAATTTTCCCCTTGAGCAGGCAAAGTTGTTTTTGTTTTCCCCTTTGTTTGGGCACTCATCTCCTTTATCTCTATCACTGATCCTTTTATTTTCCTAAACCCTTAGCTAGTCGTCCAAGTATTTATTTATGCAGGCCGCATCCATGCGCACAAAGCGCAAGACTTAGAGCGGTCTAATATAGACTCAAATCAAGTAAGCGAGCAAGTTCAGTTTTCAGCGGAGGAGATCCCATTCGAAGTCTAGATTTGCAGTTCTAAGGCAATCGGTATCACAAAGTTGCATGAAGTTTAACGTCAGATAGAGGTCCGAAGTCGTGAAGTCAATCCTAGTTATTGGTGTTGGGAAGGGCATGTGGCGGAGGATCAACGATTTCGCGGTTTCGCAAGTCGAAAAAGTTAAAGGCAGAGTCATAAGGAATCGCGAAGTACAAACTCGTGAAATGATCTGGACCGTTCAATCATAAGGGCACGTGACGCAGGATCAGCGATTTCACGGTTTTGCGAGTCGGAGGTTCATTGGGGGAAATGCACAAATTTTGCGCAGCATGAACTTGCAAAGTGAGAAATCACGAGGCGCTTGTATAATGGGTCCAAGGTCACAACCCGAGGTCATGTGGAAAACAAGTTGAAGAAGAAAGGGCTAACACCCATTGCTTAAGCCGACAACTCGTGTTTTCAAGGAAATGATCGTGACCGTCGAAGGTGGAGTCACTCTGATTGTCGATCTGAGTAAGGCTTCGTCAAATCGAGTCTCGGGGAAGTTGTTGTCATCAGTAGGAGGGGAAAAGTCCCTAAACACCCTTTGGATATAGGCACCAGGTTATGACCCGAGGTCATATCCAAGGAAATATGTGGAATTCATGAGGTCTGCGCCAAAGGCCGAAAACACCCACGTTCATTGCAGAATGAAGCCTTTTTGGTTTCGAGAGTTTCGGGTGAGCTTAAAGAGCCGCTAGCAATGCATGATAGTCCGTAGGGCATGGAGCCTCACCCTCTTCCCAATGAAAGTAGTCAATGTAGTTTGAGATGGTGGTTGAAATCTCATATCACCCATAAATGGAAAGCTTGAGAAGTCTTGTCATGGAGGCAGATTGTCAGCCCAAATCTCCGCTGTGAATGGATTTTTCTGTGAGCCCATACTGATTTGAGCTCATGTCTGACAGAAGAAAGCCTGCATAATCTAATAGATCATGGACCAACTGAAAATTCTAAATCCAGTAGTCCAATCACGCTCCTGGTAGTTACAACAATTCTGAGTATATATACTCAGTTTTGATATTTTGTGAAGGTCGATGGTTTAGCTAAGCTCCCGCATTTTAAAGTTTTTATAAAGCACTCTAGTTATCTAGTTATGTAATTCGATCTGAGACTTCTTGTTTAATGAAATTCAACTCCTTTTTCATCCTATTCGCCTCTGATACTGAAGTATCCATGATTGAAGGATTCACATGGATTGTTTTGACTGTATTGTAATGTATGTTTGATTGCAGTGTTGTTATTTACGTTCTTCAATTTCCCGAAGTTTTGAATTCAAGAGGATCCTCAAGTTTTGAAAGACCTGATGTCTACGGAAGACCTCTACATTTTTTCCTCAATTTATTCCTCCTACTCTTACTACAACTTACTGATATTATCATGAGTCTGCGCCCATTCAACCTCTTTAAACTTGCTCATTGTAACATAAAAATTGATGTGTACTAGGCTTACATTCTCTGCAATCGAAGGGTGACTTCTAGTGCTAACACACATTAAAACCCCATGGAGATTAGAAACGGAGAAACCCACTCGGATAGAAAAACTCCAGATTAAATTAGACTTCCAAACTCAAAAAATTATGAAATATGCATACAAATTTAAGTTTGATTATTCCTCTATTAGTCCTCGGGGACAGAGAGCGCCAGACGCAACTGCACTGTGTCTCTTTTCTAAGCTCGTTCAGTTTAACACTAGGTCGGTCGTTAGGGTTTTACTGCTCTTGGCAAGAAGGTCTACCTAGTTTAGTGCCAAGGTGGTATCCTTTATTTCCCTTTTATATCTGTTTGCTTCTCCTATCCTTTAGTTTACGAATTGTACCTGCTCGGTAGCTGGAATTTATGGCCGTGTGGAACCCCCACACTCTTAAGGCTTTTTCTTTGCATCTGGGTCACTGTTTTTTATTCTCTTTTCTAATTACATAATTCTGAAGTTTTTATTTACCAATAAAATAAGAAATAAAATTGAAATCCATGTCAACTAAATACAACAAAAGCAATAGCATTGTGTGTTGTTTTCAACCAAAGGACCGTTTATCAATGTAAATGATATCCCTCAGTCATCAGATGTCTCTCAACATACAAGGCAACACTGTGAGGACTGTGACTATTCATTACCATGAAGTGCATATCTTCATAAGGCTTCCGGTGGCGTTTTCGTTGGTTTATAAACCAATTATTTATTTGGTTTTGATCCAACCCTGTACATTCATCCAAAGATATTTTCTCCATCTCTGAAGGATAAGGCCACTTATTGTGCAAACTCCACCAATCAAGTAACATTTTTCGGGAATCCTTAGGGAGCTTTCCTTTATTTTATTTTCTTCATGAATTCATGTTTTAGACTACTCAGATATCCACTATATCTGTGAAGGAGATGATCTTTTAACTCCCGATATTCTACTGCATGGTGATCCACTTCCTGAAAATCCGTTTCACCACCACTGCCTTCCTCGACCTCCTCTGAAGATCCACCTTCCTCTATCTTTTCGTCATTTTCGGCTGGAGGGAAAATTCTTATCATTCCTTTGCCCAGGGAGTTGAACTCGGCTTCAATCTTCATCAGATATGTCATCGCTTCTTTGAAATGATTTGCATGCTCTTCGTGGTACTTAGTTAATATCTCGCAGTAAGCCTCCAAAACCTTTTATCTTTTCGCAACAAAAATGGCTTATTGACAAAGGACTTCCCACAATGGCAGCTTGAGGAACATATGACATTTGTCATTCTGCAATGACAATTTTCATCGCAGACTTCTTCTAGACCAGAGGAAGATGGCCTACAAGAGCACTCTGCAACATCATCGTTTACACGCTTTTTCTTGGACAAATAAACATTGCGCTTGATATAAGTATATTGTGGCACCTTCCTCTTCTTCAACGTATCCGGAAGTTGACAATCAAGTGGGTTCTCAGGTTCTGGATTATTTTTCTTCCCAAGCCTTCTCCACATCATCTTTAAGTAATCTTCACTCATGAACAACTTCTCTGCAGAGAAATCAACACCCCTTGTCTTCAAATAGTAGCAGTGCCGATGAATTTGGAGACAACGACTTTAGGCCTTTGCATCCAAGGCGACGATGAGTAGATTGTCCAGCAAATCCTGTGTCCCTTCACCCACACAGAAGCTCTCGAGGAAGAGATCAATCATGGTATTCGGCTCAGCCCAAGCCCCATTCAAGGCTATTACTGTCCTGTTTGGGTTCACAATTTTCGCCAGAAGTAAATCCAATTTGTCTTGAGGTGGAGGGGGAGGAACAGGAGCTAGGGCAGGCGCCACTAAAATCTTCAGAGGCAGTTTTTTTTAGCAGATGCCATGGAAGACTGAGAGTCTTGAGTAAGTGTGTGTGAAACGAAATAAGTGAGCGCCTGAGAAACTGAATCAGGAAAGAAAGGGTTGTAACCACTTTTAGCCTTTTGCAACACAGTCAACAACGCCAATCCGAACTAAATGTTTGCGGGCCACCATTGCAGAAACCTGAGCCTCCATTTTTGTTTATGTGGTCACCTTCCAAATAGGTTTGACAAGAAATATTAGTGTGCACATATTTCCAATTAGTTTCCAAGCTGAAAGTGACCCGGACTTTCCACATTGATAACCTTCATGAATGTAATAATAAAAAGAGTGCCCACTGGTCACCGACCAAGCCATTTTTTTTTCTGCCCAATTCCGCCTTGTTTCTTCCCAAATCCTTTTCATTCACTATCTTTGCTATGCCTTATGCTAGTGCCTTCACTTCCCACACTTGAAATTAAGATCTGGCGAGAAATCAATGATGGTACGAAGCTTCGTCGTTTGCAGGCGTTAGTAAATGGTGTCCGACAAATTTTTAGCTACTCCGCGTGCAGCTAATAAATACCGCCCACCCTAGTGCAGGGCGTAGGCTAAACCCCAAACGAAATGGACCTTTGCAGGCACCCGTTTTCCGTCCTCCATTTCCCATCGCCGATCATGTCAGAGCCCCAGCTCCCCGTTACCCATCACATCCCATCGACTCTCCCGCTTCCAGTCGCGCGATCTTTCCGTCCGGCAACGCCAAATTCAAATTCAAATTCAATCTTCCTCGCCTCATTCCCTCTGTGCGCGCCCATTCCTCTGCTCCCAATCCGTGCCCGCCTCATTCCTCTGGGCGCCCTTTCCTCTGCCCCTGAACCGAAGCACTGTGTGAGCAACGACGACTGCTAATAGTTGGAAATGGTACGGCCTTGCGGTGGACAACGTAATCGACGCGCGGCTGATAGACTCAGCGGGGGAATTGCACGACGGAAATAGCATGGGGGAAGAGGTGTTCTGGGCCTTGCGCGGTGGAGGGTGCGGGAATTGGGGGGTAGTTCTTGCATGGAAGATCAGACAGCTAAAACTCCCCCCGGTGATCACGGTGTTCACCGTATCCAGGCGAGGGATAGACAATGTAACCGATGTCGTACCCGTCCACCTCATTTCTGTCAACCTCAACACGTACAGGGTTTTCCTCTGTGGAGTGCCGGCGGGAGGGTCGACGGGATGTGACGAGTAACGGGGTGCTGGGGCTCTGACATGATCGGCGACCGCGCTAACATCATCGGCGACGGGAAATGGAAGACGGAAAACGGGTGCAGGCAAAGGTCCATTTCGTTTGGGGTTTAGCCTACGCCCAGCGAATATAATGACAAAGCTTTTGTCCAGCGAATATAATGACGATTTCCCGGGAAGGTTCCATGTCTGCCGTATAGTCTCATTATCCTCTGGGGTTATCAAAAGTCCAAACAACCTCAACATGAAAAATACAAAACATATAAAATTGTCTAATCGAAAACATTATGGAGAACTGAATTTCAAAGCATTTACAGTCGGTCTTGCGTCATCAAATTGCATTGGCAATATCGACAAAAAGCAAGCATCTTACTATTCGGCTATAACTACTCGCAATTAATAGTATAAAATGAGCATTTGGACATTCGGAATCAAACGACCTGGCATATAATATCCATGCAAAAGCATATATTCAAGGAGTTCAAAGATTCTATTGGTTTGGAAGTTTCTTGAGAAATTGTAATATAGGGAAAGAAAGGACAGCGAAAAACTAGTTACAATAGCGAAGATAGCTGCAGTGACAGTGATCGTGATTTAATCGAACGTCTTCAGATTGTTGATATGGAATTGATCGACATTTTCAACCTGAAATAAAAGTAGCTATGGATTACGTTTACAGGTTAAGCATTTATACAGTCATACATGAATTTCATGAATTTGATTTACCTTTTATAGGATTCATGGATGTCATGTACTTCTTGCTGATAGTTAATCATTCGTTGATCGTTAAAACCTCACTCATGATGAGCAGATACAGGAACGAAAGAGGCATTGGACTGGCATCAAGAGATTTCCCATTAAAGATCTCAACCCTACAGCTTTAGGATTTCGGGCACTCCCAAATCCCAAGGCTGTTGAGTTGAGATCTTTGATGTGCCCGAAATTCCAAAGCTGTATCTCTACGTTTCCTCAGGCTACAGGTAGTAGCTGCAGCTAAGCATTTTCGATAGAGTTAACCAGATTAAAGTATACCCTTTGATGTAGTTTATCATTAAAATGAAGTAACCCTAGATTACTTTTATAAAAATATTGGATACTTTACTTTAATTCTCATAAAATATCATGCCTTGATGAAACAGGCGTTTTAGAGAATTTCAAGGATGAAAACGGCCAGTTCTTCTGCAATTCCAGTGGTGA
>ML790400.1:26573-38950 GCA_009831015.1 Picea engelmannii | reverse complement strand
AAATGAAGTAACCCTAGATTACTTTTATAAAAATATTGGATACTTTACTTTAATTCTCATAAAATATCATGCCTTGATGAAACAGGCGTTTTAGAGAATTTCAAGGATGAAAACGGCCAGTTCTTCTGCAATTCCAGTGGTGAAGAAGAACAAGGAAGAGCTGATAAACGAGTGAGAAGCATGTTGTCATTATTTCGAGCTTCAAACATTTCATTTCCTGGAGAAAAAGTCATGGATGAGGCAAAGACATTCTCAGCAGAGTATCTAAACTTCTTGTACCCTATTGTATTCTATTTTTTATTTTATTGTATGCTATGTACCCTCTTAGCATCAGAAGTCGTATTTGATTAGTGTTTTCCAGGTGAAATACGCATTGGAATTTCCATTATAGCGACTATCCTGTAGAAATTGGCCGCGATCCATTCATCCGTAGTTTCTGAGCATATTCAAATTATGTCATGAGCCAGTAACGTTCTGTTATCTCTTATGTAACGGGAAGATTTTTCTTTTAAATAAATATCTTGTATTATTTTCTGTGCCATTTTCAGATGGGATATTTCAGTAATAAGCCGCCTTCCAGACTACATTAGAAAACATATTCGAGTTCTTCATAAACACATCGAATGAATGGACTGCTGAAGTTGAAAAAAAGAAGGGCGGGACATAAGGCAGCTTACATACGAAAACATATTTCTCCCTTTTTTTTTTTTTTGTGAAACATTGTTCATATTCTTAGCAAATCAATCAATGTATTTGACTGGTCGCCCAATGTTTAGTGGGAGCTATACCTTGAATCTTATCTGCAAGAAGCGGAATGGATAGCCGCTGGATATGTCCCCTCGTTTAATGAGTTATTAAAGAATGGTCTGGCTAGCTCAGGGATGTGTGTGTTAAATTCCGCTTCTGTTAAAGATCAAATTCTACCGGACGGCATTCTGGATCAAATATGCTATCCATTTTGGAAAAATTGTGTTTATGAGTTATATTTTTTTTATTAGTCTTTTTCCTTATATTTTAGTAATAATGTTAACATTTTTTCTTATGCTAAGTGAGTTCAAAGAAAGAATTATTATGTTTTTTATACAATACAATCTTTTTTTTGTAAATAAGAAGTGTATGTATATTAAGAGCTTTCAAAAACCGAAGTAGAATAGCAAAATACAAAGATGTCCGAGCTGTAGTTACTGGACTGTCCGAGCCCTGGGGAAACCAGTCCAGCCAGCCCAATCAACCCACTAGTCCAACAAGTCATAAGTTAAACCAGTAAGAGAGTATTTAGACTGTTTATCATCTACAACCTAAACCTGAGAGGACTTGACAAACACTAAAAACTTAGACACCTGGCAGGTAGCCGGTCCACGTGGCTTGAAGGTCTCCTGGCCAAGGCTCTTCCTCAATATACGTTGCCTCGTCGACCCAATGCTTGCCATCTTCCTCGTTGCGCGCAACTCCCTCGGTGTCGTCCTCTCGCGTTTCCTTCTTCCTGCTTATTTCTGCTGGACTCGGCACTTTGTTCTGACTTTCATCTTTATCGGCCTCGGGGTCCTCCATTGGACTGGCTTTGACAGGATCCGGGAACAGGGCCACATGCATGGACGAGAGAATTTGGAGGAAGCTCGCCACCTTTACGCCCGTAGCCTCTATGCGAAAGTGTAAATCTGCCACCTCCTGCCTGAGTTCAAAAACCAAGCCGTGCAGTACAAACAGGCTATCTCTGAATTGTGCACTGTCAAAGGAATCCGGGAAATGAAGTCCTGCCCTCTTAGGCTCCCCTTGTGGAGAAGGGCCGCATCCCAGGTTGCCCAGAGGATCATGGGAGGGCACGGGGTTAGGAGGAATCGCTGGAGAGTCTTGAAAAAGCCGTAGGAGTGAAATTGGTGTTCGTGGAATTATGGCCATGGAGCTAAACTGCGGAGCTTGCAAAAAGACAAGAGTAAAGTCAGACTAATGGTGAGGGGAGGAATCAGCAGAGGTCGAGTCAGGAGGTGTGATCGAGGGCCTTCGAGGCTTCCAGGGAGAGCCCCGCCTTGGTCTTCCTCTTGGTCGCATCATTGGATGCTCGGTGTAACTGGCAGAAGGAACGAAGGCCGCCTGGTGGAGGGGTATGTCACGGATAAGAACAGAGATAAGCTTAAGCTGCGTAGGGATGAGCCCTGCGGACAACGAACAGAAGTGAACCACAGCCATAATGAACCAATCCATTCAAAATCACAGCGAATGGGAAAGGACTTCTGCGTAAATGCGCCCTCGTATCGCCATAAACAACATTTAAACTTCGGGTGGAGTGGTGGGCTGTGGCACAAACCCATCACGTGGCTCCATGCCACGGCGCCCGGTACCTTCGCCCAGCTCCTGCCACGATAACCTCTCTGACACCCCATCCGGGGGTATACAATACAATCTTATTTTCATGGAGCTCATGCATTTATGTATATTCTTCATGGAACCCATTATCCAATGCTACATTTTTCTTATTTTGCATGCTTTTCTTTTCCACATGGGTTTTTTCTAGAATATTAATAAGTTGGGGTTTTTAGAATTTCAATATCCTTCAAATCATCAATATTTTAAATTAAATAATGAAGTTATGAATATTTGAAATGTAGAGACAAATGATAAAGGGGTTTATAATAAAGTTCTCAATATTTGAAAATATTCAATATGGAGATTCCAATCAAATAGAGGAAATTTTGAAAGTTTATCAATCATTTCAATCATAAAAATTGGATAACTGGACGAAATAAAATGAGTTATAAAATAATCATTTTATGAGTGAATTTTTTATTTTTATTTTTTCATTTTCATATGAAAAGAACAATTTATTTTAACATGTCAATTTAGAAGGGTTATAATAAAGTTATCCCTTCGGTTTGAAATATAACCCTTCTCTTAGAATTTGATCCTTGAACCCTATCCTATCTTATTTTTAATATTATAATTCATCATGTTAATTTTGATGGTAAGATACAACAAACATTTTTTATACTTAAATTTGTTTTTTATCAAGTTGATGGTGTAATTATTAAAAGCTACATCATAATTTTCTTACTTAAATATTGTCACGATCCCATAAGACGCTTGTCGAGATCTTGTGATCATTCACCTCCTGAGGGCATGCGACACCACAATGGTTCTTACTAGGTTGCCCAAAAACATCAAGAATACTTTGTCTGGACTACCCCACTTCACCTAGAGCATGCCCATACTCTATTCTAGGCTACCGGTGAGTCACACTCCTACTCTAGTGCAACTCTTATATACTTAGACAATTCTTAACAATTTAACACTTATATAAGCATACATCCATGAACATGAGAAACCAAGAGAACACCTTCAGAACAAACGAAATGCATACACATAATAATGTCAGTGGTACGAACCATGCCTAACACCTGATTAAGTCTTTTTTATTGAAAAATAGTTATAATATGCGCACTACCGGCTTGGTTTACAACTTGAGAATCACACGACTCACATCACCTCACCAAACACTCATACACATATTTTTCACACCAAAACTCTTTGTCGCAACCATCTTTGCAACCTTCTGCAGTGCACCTCGGGTGTGACCTCAACCATAGACTTGTTGTCCCTTCCTTTCTGTGGAATTTCACCAAGTTAATAGAGATTTTCGTTATGCCTCACACATGCCTCCAATAGACCTGTGTTTCCAGACTTCCCCAAAATCTCCTAGAGCGTCCCACCCTTGGCTACTTGTGTTCCATCTTGGTAGTTCTTCCTCAATTCTACCCTGCCTTAGACTTTTTCTCCCAATCTATCGTCAAACCTTATGCCTTCCTTGGTTGTGTTCCCTTGTTCTCTTATAGGGTCTCCAAGGGTCACTTAAATGCAAAATGCCATGTCTTTTGAGTGTGTTGCACCCCTTCACAAACCCACACTCAAACAACTTGTCGCGCCCCTTCGTGGACTTGATGCACTCAAACAAGCCTACTCACCCATCAATTGTCATGTATCTTAGACCAATGTGCCCCTTCCCTTGTGCTCTTCCTTATGTGGTGTAGCGTGGCCCGACATGGATGGTCGGGGACGTTACAACATGGTATCAGAGCTTCAGTTTCAACAATGAGCCTGGATGGGCTGAGAAAGTTGAGTTGAAGCGAAATGTCATGGAGGATTTATTTCGAAGTGGCCAAATTTCAGTTTGTAGAGCGTCCATGGTAAAAAGTAACATAAACTAGGCGGAATTGGGGAAAAACCCCAATTTATGTTGTTAAATTCATGAGAAAATGGAGAAATTCGGTTAAGTGATGAGATATTCCCGATTTAATATCTGTTCTAGCAAATTTGGATCCAGAATGGGTCGAATTTGAAGTTACAGTGAAGCCATGACAGATGGAGCGATTTTAGTGGTTAAAATTCTTAATTCACGAATTGATTTTGGATAAATTGATTCTAGAAATGTCAACCCGCAACAATTTGTTGTTATTGAGGTTGAATGGGTGTTATCAGGGTGAAATTGAGGAAATTTCATAGTTGCATAATTTCTATGGTAAATTGGGAAAAAGTTAGGAAAAATCCCCAATTTCTGCAGCGGAATTCACGAGGAATTAATGTGCATAAAAATGAATGCGTGTAGGAGGCCCCACTCAAAATGCAGGATGCACAGTGAAAAGTTTGTGATAGGCAAAATTCATCACTGCGTGAAAAGAAATTGGCGTGCTGGTGTGCGCTCTAAATTTTGGCACCGCACGGAACAATGTTAGTGTGCGGGTGCGCGCACTAAATTTTGGCACCGCGCGGAAAAATGTTGGTTTGTTGGTGCATTCGCTAAATTTTGGCGCCGCACAAAATAATTTTTTTGTACATGAGTGTGCGTTAAATTTAACATTGCACAGTGTACATACACATAATAAAGTGTGCGCAATGTGCACACACATAAGAATGTCGCACGAGGTGTGTGCAGTATTGGCAGAGTGCAAAGAAACTTTGTTGGTGCACGTGCAATGTGGGTATATGTTGTCGCCCGATAATTTAGTTAATGGTGCACGTAGAGTATTTGTGTGCGGAGGGGGCATATTGAAATTTGGCATGGTGCATTACATAGAGTGAAATGCATGCAGAATATCATCGCATGATACAAAAACTGCACGCAACAGGTATTGTTCAAGAACCAAGACTGTGCGCAGTGGATATTGTCGTGCAACAAAAATGTAGTGCGTGCCAATTATTGGTGCGACAGGGAAGTGTTGCACAATGGTTATAGGTGCGCGAAGCATGATTTAACTTGAGTTGTTTCTGCGCACGGTAAATATGGGTTACAGGTTGAAATTTGTGCGCGCAAAGTTGTATGAAGGGTGAACAACAACAAAAAATTAGTGATTTTCTGTGATGTTTTATATCATTTAAACGTCATTTTTTTTTAGCGCGTTTTTGAGGCCCATAAGAGCTTTTTTAGTAACTCAAAAACCAAGAGATAGAGTTTTACCGAAGGTACACTTGGTCTCTGTAGCTCAAATGAAAGAGATCAGATAGATCTTTCTAATGGTGTAAGTTGTTCGTCAAACAAAGCTTTTATGAAAAACTTACAGCGTAAACAATGGAGGGTAAAATGTAAGACCCATCTAACTTCAAAAAGACATAAATTTCTTCTCTGGAATCAGATTGAGGCACAAGAGAAATCAATGGAAATTTATTGAGCCATAGAAGACATTCCAAGAGCTGAATTAAATTTCTGGGCATGTTAAAAGTATTTAATATGGAAAATAAGGTACCTATAGCATATTAGTTACAATATGGTATTTGGTCTAGAACTTCAGTCGCCTGTAACTAGCATCCCAGAACTTGGAAAGAGCTAAAACTAGAACAGAGTGTCCACATGAAACCCAATTGAGATCCTACGAAAAATCCAAAGGAGTAGGTGCAAAAAATGCATAATTACCGCGCAGAGTTGTTCATATTTTCATGAAATTGTCGAAACAGATAGTTTGACAAAGTTTTGTTGGTTGGACATTTTGCAGGGTTAACAACAACTAGATCAGATTAGGATCAACATAGATTCCAGAGGAATGGAAAAGGCACAAGGGACTTACAGTCGGGAAGATGAAATCAGAGGGATGGATGTCCATTTGGGCATTGAAGGAACAAACTCCAATGGACATGGAGAAGAAAGGGATGAAAACATGAATATGGAAGAGACCATTAAAAATTTGTAGAAGGATGTCCAAAGACATAAAGATGATAATGAAAGGCTTATGAAATCCAAGGAGCAGCAGGATGACTTCAACATGAAGTTATTGCAGAGCTTGAACATAATAGAAAATAAATTGGACAAGGAGAGTGGCTCAAGCAAATCAGGAAGTCATAAGCATCCTGGTGAGAAAAGAAGAACCATAAGTGTTAGCAAACATCACCACAACTCCCTGAGGCATTCCAATAAGAGATCACACATCATCTCAAGTCCATCCCCTATTAGGAAGAAAAATATTTTTAGGATGGATGAACTGCGAGGAGAAATGAACAAAATCAAACCTCCTACATTTGATAGTGAGAGCAAGAAGGATGAAGATGCAAAAACATGGTTTCTCGGCATGAGAAAGTATTTTCAACTGTATAATTATCCTTCTCATGCAGAAGGTAGAATTACTATCTATCAACTCAAGGGAAAGGAATCCATGTGGTGGGATCAGCTTGTGCAGGTGCAACACATTAAAGAGAAAAGTGTTACTTGGAGGGAATTGAAGAAATATTTTGAGAAGAAATACTTGACTAAAAGATACTATGACAATAAAATGAAAGAGTTATTTGAACTCAAGCCTGGAAGTATGACCATTGATGATAATGAAAGAAGGTTTCTAGAACTGCTAAAGTACGTCTCTTTCATCAAGGATGAGACAATTAAAATTAAAAGGTATTTAAGTGGATTACCTTCATTCATTAGTGACAAAATACAGTATGATGATCCCAAGAAATTGGAGGAGACCATAAGGTGAGCTAAATTCCTAGATGATCAGCAAAAATCAAGGCCAACTTTCCAAAAATATTGGGAAAACAAAAAGAAATTCAAGGTGGATCAGAGGAAGAAGGGATCTAAGCCACCATTCTTAAAAAATAATCCACAGGGACAACAAACTCTTAGGGAGCCCAGAACAATTGAAACAGGGGGTCGAAGGCCAAGGCAACCACCTATTCAATGTTGGGGTTGTAAAGGAGATCACATGTTCAGGGCTTGTCCTCACAAAGTTGAAAAAGGGAGAGTTTTTCACAATGTACAATAAGATGAAACAGTGGAGGACATCGGAAAAAATGTACCCAGGATCTATGCATCCCTGGACAGCAAGAAGAATAATATCAATCACATATGATTGAAGTGGAAGGTATGATCAACAACCAAACCATTTCTATTATATTTGATTCAGGAGCTAGTCAAGGTTATATAGATCCTAAGATGGTGGAAAGTTTGTATTTTCCAAGAAGCAAGCATGACAAATCTTGGTTGGTGTAGTTGGATACCAGATCCAAAAGAAAAGTCAATGATATGGTTAAGTCATGTCTTATGGACATGAATGGGTTAAACACCAGGGAAGATTTGAACATCTTGCCTTTAGGTTCCTATGACTGTCTAATTGGGATGGATTGGCTGGACCAACATCATGTTATCCTAGACTGTCATAACAAGGCATTTACTTGCTTGGATGAGAAAGGGAGCCTAAGGAAAGTGCAGGGAATTCCCAGGGAAATAACCATCAGAGAAATTTCAGCATTGCAACTGAAGAAATGTTACAGGAAAGGCTATCAAATATTTGCAACTCATATGGAAGAGACACCTAGAGATAAGGTGCCGAATTTGGAAGATCATGAAGTCCTGGAAGATTTTGAAGATGTTTTCAAGGAGGTACCAGGAGTACCCCCAAAGAGAGATATTGATTTCTCTATAAATCTAATGCCTGGAGTAGCTCTAGTGTCAAAGACTCCTTACAAATGAGTACACCGGAGCTGAAGGAGTTGCAAATGCAGCTTGAAGAACTTATGAAGAAGGGGTATATACGCCCAAGTGTGTAACCTTGGGGTGCCCTAGTCTTGTTTGTGAAGAAGAAAGATGGACCATTAAGACTGTGCATTGATTTCAAACAGTTGAATAAAGTGATTGTTAAGAACAAGTATCCTCTGCCAAGGATTGATGATCTTTTTGATCAATTAAAGGATGCAAAAATCTTTTCAAAGATAGATCTCAGGTCAATATACCATTAGGTAAGGATTAAAGAGGAAGATATCAACACGACCTCCTTCAGGACAAGGTATGGTCATTATGAGTTCACAGTGGTGCCATTTGGGTTGTCAAATGCACCAGTTGTTTTCATGTGCTTAATGAATGGTGTTTTCCGAGAATGTTTAGACAAGTTTGTCATTGTCTTTTTGGATGACATTATTATATATTCCAAGTCAGAAGAAGAGCATGAACATCATTTGAGGATGGTGTTGCAAGTGTTAAGGGAACAACATTTTTATGCCAAATTGAGAAAGTGCTCATTTTATCAGAAGCAAACTCATTATTTGGGGCATATTATTTCAAAGGATGGGATAGTAGTGGATCTTGAGAAGATAGAAGCCATTAGAGAATGGTCAGTGCCAAAGAATGTGATAGAGGTCAGATCATTCATAGGCCTTGCAGGATACTACAGGATATTTATTGAAGGATTCTCAAAGATTTCACACCCATTCATTTCCTTGCAAAGGAAGGGTGAGAAGTTTCAGTGGACATTGGATTGTGGAAGGAGTTTACAACACTTGAAACAATTGTTAATAAGTGTTCCAATACTAAGGATTGCAGACCCAAATGAAGACTTCATTGTATGCATAGATACATGTAAAGAGGGACTTGGTGGAGTCCTGATTCAAAATGGGTTTGTTATATTTTATGAGTCAAGGAAGTTAAAAGAGAATGAAAGAACTGTTTTTAGATTTCTGTGGTGAGGGATTTCAAATTCATTTGACGGAGAATTTATGTAGACACTACCTCATGGGGAAAATATTTGAGCTAAGAACATACCATAATGGTTTGAAATATTTATTTGATCAACCAACTCTAAATGCCAGACAAACCAGATGGTTAGAATTTCTAAGTGAATATGACTTTGATATAAAGAATATCAAGGGGAAAGAGAACAAAGTGGTTGATGAACTCAACAGAAGAGCACATGAATTGCATGCTACAACCATTAGCATGTACCAATCAGATTTTAAAGAAAAAATTATAGAGGGTGCCAAATTAGATTTGCATTACAAGGATTTAGTGGCAAAATTACAGCAAGGTAATTTGCAGTAGAAAATCGAGGAATACAAGCTAGATAATGATGAAATTATCATGTACAGGGGCAGAATTTATGTACCAAATTCCCAGGAGTTGAAAAATATGATATTGGGAGAAATGCATAATGTGCCTTATGCTGGGAACCCAGGATATCATAAATCTATTGCAGTGGTCAAGAGCCAATATTATTGGCGAGGCATGAAGAAAGAGGTTGCTGATTTTATTGCCAAATGTTTGGAATGTCAAAAGGTAAAGGCTGAGCATAGACACCCAACTGGTTTGCTACAACCATTACCCATTCCTGAGTGGAAATGAGAAGTTGTAACAATGGATTTCATTACCAAACTTCCCAAAACAAACAAACAACATGATTCTATCATGGTAGTGGTGGATAAGCTTACCAAAGCTGCCCATTTTATTCCAGTTAAGCTCACTCACATGGAAACCAACATTGATTATGTTTATATGAAGAGAGTTTCTAGATTACATGGCATACCCAAGACAATAGTGTCTGACAAAGATCCATAATTTACCTCAAATTTTTGGAAAGGATTATTTAATGGGTTTGGAATAAATTTGAATTTTAGTACAAGCTATCATTCAAAATCAGATGGACAAACAGAGAGGCTAAATCGAGTGACTGAAGATATGTTGAGGATGTATGTGATGGATAAACCATCAAAATGGGAAGAATACCTACACTTGGTAGAGTTTTCTTATAACAATGGGTACCAATCATCTCTAAAGATGAGCCCATTTGAGGCACTTTATGGCAGAAAGTGCAAGACACCAGTAAGTTGTGACAACCCAACAGATAGAGTAGTGGTCAGGCCAAATTGGCTCTGGTAAATGGAGGAGCAAATGATTAAAATAAAACAAAATTTAAAGGAAGCCTAAGACAGACATAAAATTTATGATGATAAGGGCAGAACTCACAGGGAATTTAAAGTGGGAGACCATGTATTCTTGAAAGTGAAGGCCATCAAAAGTTCCCTGAAATTGAGAAATTGTTCAGAGTTGGCAGCTCGCTATTGTGGGCCATTTGAAATCCTAGAGAGGATTGGTCTAGTGGCTTATATGATTTCATTGCTTGCATCTATGTCTATTCATAATGTATTCCATGTATAATTGCTCAAGAAATATATATACCTGATGCTAATCATGGTATTGATTGGAATGTGATCCAGGTGGAGCAAGAAGGCGCTTTCCAAGTGCATCCGGTGCGCATTCTAGACTGAAAAATCAAAGAGCTCCGGAATTGAGCCATAGGTATTGTAAAGGTCCAATGGACCTGGTACGATCCTGAGGATGCTACTTGGGATCATGAGGATGCAATGCGGGCATAATACCCACATCTTTTTGAGGATTTTTAAAGTTTTGTTGTATATGGGTACATGATGCACTAAGGACAGTGCATAAATAAGGGGAGGGGATTGTAATATCCCTAGGCCGAACCCAGTTGTAATGTAAATGAAAATATACTTAAGCTGGTGAGTTGTTTGATATCATTTTGTATGCACATTTCATGGCATAGTGCATGCATGTATTGCGCAGTAAAATGAGGAAGTTTGCACCTTCCTGGATACCGGGCGCAACAACTTGAGTGCGCATGAATTTGAGGCCAGGGAGCCTTTTGTGTATATGCTGCGTTTTATAGGCTAGTGAGCCAATTATTATAAGCTAGGATGCTTATGTTTTGATTACGATGGAGATCCTAGATGTTAAAGGCCAGTGCGCCTATTTTTGTATATGTCTCATAATTAATATAAAATACATCGCTGCACACAGACCAACCATGATAAAAGAGATGGGGGACTAAACTCCACTGGTTAGGGAAAGGGAGGGGCCTAAAAGTTAAGGAAAAGGGATAATCTAGGGAGCTTAAGTTAAAATGCAATATTATTTTAGTATTTCTTAACTATAAAGTATGCATAATTATTTTATCCTATGTTATAAAGTTGGGGGAAAGTGGGCAAAAGTAGCTCCCAACATGACAAGTGTCAAGTTTGGGACATGCATACATATTATTGGGACTTAGTTTATTTTCCCATATTTTCCATCATTCGGCCATGACTCCATGACCATTTCACTCACGTAATCAGTTATCCTTCAGACATTCATTTCACTGCACCTGAACTGTATCCATAGCCATATCTATTTGTGTAGCTGGTTAGCTTGGGAGATGGACTGAAGAAGCGGGTTGTCAGGCCCATGGGGTATTGAAGAGGCGGGTTGTCAGTCCCATGAGAAATTTCTCTCTGGGTGAGAGAATTGTTGGGAATTGATTTCCTGAAGGTGCTGAATTGCAACTACAGTGCTCTGAGACTTCATGTCTGGCCTGTTGCCGAAGCCTTGAAAGGAAGTGGGGTAGTCGAAGGACTGTTGAGCAGAGAAGAGGCACAGTTCTTGGGGTGGGACAAGCATGTGGGGAATGAGAGACTGTAGGTTGTTAGTTGAGTTGGCACCTAAGAGAGAGTCTTTCTTGTTGTCTACGAGCCCTTAGCCTGGTTAGGAATCCCTTTACCCGAGTGGAGTTTAGTCCCAGCTCAGGGGTGACTCACTGTTGACAGTGATATACAGTGTGGTCTAAGGCTCGGAGGTTCGTGGAAGGTCTGCACGTAGTTGGTGACATTCTTACTAAGATAAGTGTCAATTGTGTGATAAATTTACATGCTGCATTGTTATTTACGTGCTTATTTTTATGGGTTATCATATGTGCGGTTATAACTGTGTTTATTTTTATGGGTATTTCCTGTATATGCTGCATGTATATGTTTACTTTTACTTCAGTGTGAATCTACATATTTACAGATGTATTTTTGTGTTTACGTTTTATATATAATTCTTCCGCAAGATTTCTGTGTGTGTATATTTTAATTGCATGCAGTTCAAAAAATTTATGTGGCATAGCTCAGTTGGATGCTAGGTGTTGGTTATGGAGCCTGATTATCTTCTTGATTCAGAGGTCCTTTATTTCAGCTGTGTTTATACCCCATGAAGTATTTACACCCCAGAAGTATGTACACTCTTCCATACGGGGGAGTGCAGAGGGGGGCTAACCCCTCTGCGGGGTTCGAGGGGGCTATCCCCATGGCTGGGGGGTCTGGGG
>ML790399.1:448987-459130 GCA_009831015.1 Picea engelmannii | reverse complement strand
AAAAGATCGTATGAGTGTATTTGGGACATCATGTGGTGGCTTCCAAATCATAAAGTAATTTAATCCATTTAAAAAGGTAAAGTGAAGACCAATATTTAAAGGTGACATGTGGAAAGGAATATGGAAGTTATAATACAATGATATATATTTTTGGAATGGTATGGAATAGTGCCAAAATCATAACACAAAGTAAAGTTTGTTATAACTTTCATATCATAATTTAAATATTTGAGAAAAATACATATAATATAAAGTGAGAATGTATGTATAATATGTCATAACCTCAAAATGTAGTATGAGATGGTTTTAACTAATTTTCAAATCTTTATCCATTTAGATAAAATAAGATATATACCAACAAAGGGGATATAAGAGTTCATACTAAAATATGTTAATGTACTAACCAAGGGTATTAAATATGACATGAGTTAGGAATGTGAAAAGCGAGAAAAATAAGCCATATGAGTGATAGGTCAAGAGCCAAAATAATTTTACTGAGTGTATTGCGCCAATTTTAATGAGAATGGGCGAAACTTCGCGCAAGCAGTTTGATTTGAAGGGGAGGCTTGCAATGCTTTGTTATCTAGAAATTTTTGACCAAAATGGTCATCAACATTGTTCATAGACTACTTTGAGGGGATAACCTCCAAATTAGTAGAGATACAATGCAATGAAAATAACTTGACAAAACATTACATAGCTTCCTACATCTATAGATAGTTTCTCACTACCCAAACCCTAACCACCAATGCAATCAAAATAACTTGGCAAAACTTTGCATAGCTTCCTACATATATATATAGTTTCTTACTACCCAAACCCTAACCACCAATGATCCCACATCAATGTGTACTAGCTACCAAACAAGCCTTATGTTGATGCATGGTAGCATCGGATATGTATTTTCACATAGGTCTATGTGTCTAGACATGTGGAAATTGTCCAAAGCCTTCTATTCTTGTGTTTACTTTAATTAAAGGAATTATTAAAGGGTAAAATCACGAATCTAGGTAGCACTTTCATGAGAATTGGGTCGTGAAAATTGTTAATGACATGTTTTCGGTCAAACTCTTGAATTTTTCGGCCGAAATAGTTTTTGGTTGAACTGTTTTTTCGACCGAGAGTTAAATCTAATGACACAGTTGAAGAATATAACACAACTTTTAAATCTAACAACAATTTTCCATTGAAACTAACTTTCGGCTAAAAAATATTAACTTTCGGCTGAAAAATACTAACTTTCAGTCGAACTAATAGTTCGATCGAAAACCTATAACTATGACACTTTTCATAAAAGTATGTGTTCACTTCAACTTACTCCAACTTGGGGAGGAGTAGATTCCTTAAAATACTGTGAGTCTGGTTTCATAACTAGTACCAACATTTTCCTCTACTTTCTTTTGATACAATTTGTATTCAATTTAATTGTTTTTTAATAATTTTAGTTAATTTTATAAAAAATGTCTGCATATTATTTTTACATGACATAATGATTCAGTAAAATGAAAAATTAATATCTGCAATAATACACAGTAAAAATTATGGAAAATTTATATTATGGAACCTTTCACTGTCATCTTTAAAAGGGTACTTTTAGATTTTACTTTTAAATAAAAATTAAGGCAGATAAATGGTGTCAATCTAAATGTGTTTAAAATATGCAACTTTTTCAGATTGATCAAATTCAAAAAATTGTAGTAATCATAATATTCATTCCTTGTCTTCAAAACTATAGTCATACTTTAATAGAGCATGTTTAGATTGTTGCAACATATTTCATTTTTCATAATCAAAAGTTTAATAATGAGTAAATGGGTGTCAACAAACATAACTCCTTATCAGTGCCTTCATTTTTAAGGAACATACTATCAAACAATCACTAAAATGACATATCAAATTTCAATAAAAAAAATTCAAAAAATAATAAATAGAAAGCTAACAAAATTCATGACAAGTTTTGTTTTTATTGTAAAGTGAAATTATAAATAAAAAAAATTACTTTTGTTTACCGGAAGTTGAAAAACTTGTAAAAATATATTTTATTTTCTCAAAAAACAAGGAAAATAGACATCCAAATTCGTGATTTTACCCTAACGTAAATTGTTTTTCATTAGTAAGTTGAGTTTTATTTAAGGAAATACTTTAATTAGCATTATTGAATTAAATAATATCCATTGATCTCAAGTGAGGTGAGAAGTAATCTCAATCGTCAATCACTTTGGAGATTAGAGTTAAGGTATAACTCATTCTTATAAAAGCAAGGTTAGGGTGAAGGAGAAAGACACTTCCTTACATGATACACTTGTGTTGAGGGAATTGACACAGAGAGAGTTGGATCACGAAGGATTTTGATTCAAGGATATCTCATATAGGTGGATAAGGACTTCCATATAGAGATCTAGGCCAAAAAAGAGAGAGAACAGTCGTATAGTAGAAGGATCAATTACTGCAGAAGAATGTAGGTATTATGAGACAGTCGTCCAGTCAGCACGGGTTTCAACTTTATAGTCATTTGGATATTAGTGTAACAGTCGTGTTGTTTTCGTACAGGATCGTACAACAAGTTATGCAGCAAATCAAGACAACCACTTTTTTTATGTACTTTGTCTCTTTTCTATTTGGGCCATTTTCCCAGTAAGGGAGCCCTTGTAAGATTTGAATTTATTTGAATGATAATCTTAGTTGATGGGAAGAATATCTTTGTGTATTGTGCATGAGATTTTGGTTTTTAGTATTTTTTATGCTAGATTTATTTGATTTGAATATTCCAACAATGTATTTTTGTTTTGTGAGATGCTAACTTGATTTGTAGTAAAGAAATAACTAGATAACAAAATACCTAGGATTGGATTATGGGGATTTCAACATGGTATAAAATCGCATGCTCTGAAGGGAAGCCAGATATTGGATCCATAGAATTTGATAGCAGATCTATCAGATCTACCAGAGATCTTAGCATATCCATAACCAAAAGGAAGAAATTGAAGGACATATTTCAGGGAAACAATTGTACTGCATTTGAATTCAGACGTAGAGGACAACACATATATTCTAGTATAGGTCGTGCAAAATAACATAGGTTTAAGCATAAAAGTCATGCCAATAGTGTAGAATAGTGCAGACATCAGTGTAACAGTCTCTTTGAATCCATATAGGTCAATACATGGGTAGTTTCAAAAGCATGTTATTTCCAAGGTTGTTTATCAGGTCTAAGGAATGGAATCAACACCTTTGAGAGTTGAAGACAGATTGGATGGAGCATCTAACTTCCTATCTTGGAAAGAAAGAGTGATTTTGGTGTTGAAGGAGTATAACCTTTGGGAGTTAGTGGACACATTAGTTGTTCCACTGATAGATCCAGTAGCTTTGGAAACTCACAATAAGAAGGAGATCAAAGCATATAGGGTACTCTTGGATTTAGTGAATGATTATCTAATTCTTCACTTAGACGAGAAGAAGACGACCAAAGATATATTTGATGCCTTGATAGGTTTATTCCATAGTACAAACATGAATATGAATATGGTCTTAAGGAATAGACTCAGATTGGTGCAAATGTCTAGATATTATAATGTTACCATCTATTTCATGAGGATCACATGCAGGTGCGTGATCAACTTGCATCCATAGGGGAGAAAACAAAGGATGTACATCTTGTGAACTTGGAATTGAATAGTATTCCCAAGTTATGGGAACCATTTGTCAAGGGAGTTTGTGCTTATGAGAAAATCCTAGATTGGCAGAGGTTCTAGGATGATTGCATCCATGAAGAGACTTGGGAGGAGTCTAATAGTAGCAAGCTAGGGGTGAGGAGAAATTGGCTCTTGTCAGTAAGACAAATAAGGAAAAAGGAAAGAATTATATAGAGAAGGGTAAAAGTGATGGAGGATCATCACAACCAGGGAAGAAGAAGGACTTGATTAAAATCAAGTGATTCTCATGTCACAAGAATGGACATTATGCATCTCATTTCTTGGAGAATAAGAAGGGTAAACAAAAGACACAAAAAACAACATCAATAGTGATATTGGAGGATTGTATCTTCCTCTTGGAGGTTTATCCCTCCCTTTACATTTGGAAGCTGTAGCTACCTTTGGAAGTCATTACTTTCCTTGAACAAAACTATTGATTATTTCTCATATATTGTGCATGGTGTATTGTGGTGTATTGGTGTAACTCTTATACTATTGTTCATTGCTCATTGGATATAATTGAATGGTTTAAGTATAAGTTGAAAAATGTTTTAAATTGTACTTGATATTGATTCACCCCCCTCTCAGTATCAACAATGGATATCGGTGGCCACCCACCTCTTCCAACTAGCTCACATTCAGTTTTCATATTGGCAGTTTTGTTTCTAGCTTTTTGGGTCCTAAACTTTTGGGGCTGTTTTGAGGCCCTAAACAATGCTTTTGGGCCTGCCACAGTCACATTGTAGACGGAGTCAAAGTGTGAAGACATAATGTGTAGTCCTTAGATAGACCTTTCCAATGAGCTATCGTGCGCCTAAAAAAAGATCGTATGCAAAATTTACGACCTCGGGAAGTTGATGTACCAACTTACCCCATCGTGGCCCACATGACTTTTGGCACTTTATCTCCTAAGGTTAGGTTTTTGGATCTATAGGATTTTTTTATTACTTCTTGATGATAAAATGGTCTTGAGGCCTCATTATAATGTGCTTAGATGAATGTGCATATCTGCCACATCTCTTCTCAGAGATTAGCTACCACCATTCGAGCAAGATTGTTTCATTTTTCATTTTATAGTTTCAATAGATTTCTTTATTGAATATAAGTTAAGTTTTACTGTATATCTAGTACTATTCTTTTTATATCTGTGATTAATGTTATATATCTATGTTTCATTTTGTTCTGCTCATAAATCTGGATCAGTGGTATCAGAGCGGTCTGCTCTTCATTTGTTTCTCTATGCATGTCCCCAATGAGGTCAGGGTATAAGCAATTGGAGCTTGAAATAATTGAGCCTTTGCAAGATCGGCCTCACCAAACCCAAAGACCGCCCATGGGGGAATAAAAGAGAGATGATGGGGTAGGAAATCCCTTTAAACTATTTCTCAAGGAATCCCTCACACGACATAGGAACGATATGATGGATAGCTTTGTGTAAATAATTCGACGACTTCCAACAAGCGATGCATATTCCTCGAGTGGAGGCTCCACCCCCTTAAAGGTATAGATCAATTTTGATAATTCTATATTTGAAGGTCAAATAGATGCGGATGATGTAGACAAATGGTTAAACCTTCTAGAAGGGTATTTTTATGTCCATAAATTTTTTGATACATAAAAGATTACATTTTTTCTCCTTAAGGTCGTCCCCCATGTCAAATATTGGTGGGAGGCTTTCTGTGAGAAAAAGGAAACAGAGGGATCTACATTATTTGTAGTCACACCAACTTGGGGTTATTTCAGGGATTTTATTAAGGAACAATACTACCATTTTGGAAGTTATGATGACTTATATACACGATGGACCGCACTGTGGCAGGAAAGGGACCAATCAGTTCCAGAGTTCACCAATGTCCGTCATACCTTGCACACCAAGCTAGGTATCAAATACTTTGAGTGAAATCTAGTGCTAAAGTACCGCAATGGTATACATAGATACATTCATATAGAAATGGAGTTTCTGGACATCTTTGCCTTGGGCACGGTCTATCGATATGTTGTCAAAATAAAGTAGAAGATTAAAAACAATATGTGGCAGTTTGGGTTTGCGAAGCCATCACAAAAGAAGCATGGAAAAGGCAAACCCAACCCATAGAAAAAAGGGCAAAGAAAGGATGGATAGAATCAACAAAGAAAGGATGGATAGACTTAGAAAAACCAGTCTAAACCACAAACAAAGAAAGACACTGAGAAGTGGTGTGAGTTCCATAAGAGACCCTAGCATAACACTGTTGAATGTCGCTCAAAGAAGTCATTGGTGTCCGAGGTGAAATCCTATGAATCAGATGCAGGCTCCGACTCTGAGTCAAAACCAAAAAATGGGTGACTGATCATTCACGTAGAACCCAGTTCCACTGTTTCTACCACCAAGGTCGATCCCGATGAACCTGCTGAACTAGAGGAAGGTGAGCACCTCTTTCATGCATAGATGTGTTTGAAGGGTACTCTGTTACACTTCATTATTGATAGTGGTAGATAGAAGAACCTCATCTCAGTGGAGTTTGTAAAGCAATTGTCTTTTCCAACAACACCACACCCACATCGCACACCATCAAATGACTCCACCAAGGGAAAGATCTCAACTTCAACCAAGAGTGCCACCTTTCCTACGACATCAAGCCCTTCAAAGATGAGGTATTGTGTGATGTCACCCCCCTTGAAGTTTTTTATGTTATTTTGGGCCAACCTTGTTTATGGAAACGTCATGGTGTATATGAGTCTATTCCTTGTAGTGTTATTATTACTTTGGACAAGAAATTGTACAGGATACCCGAAGTATTCCCACCTACTATTTTTTCCTTGATCTCTACCAAGAAATGCAGGAAGATCATCTCTCAGACCGGGAAGTTTATCTTCTTCGTGGTTCACGCTAAAAGTGAGTGGAACGTTGCAATCACATCCATGGACCCTGTGACAGGTCTCTCCACACAATAGAAGCAAGTGGATAAGGTCATGGAAGAACACAAAGACATCTTCTCCTCACCCACTGGGGTACCTTTGCATTGTTAGGTCAAGCACTCAATCGATTTGACCCCTGAATCACCACTACCCAATGGGCCAATCTATCGCTGCTCTCTGTCATAAAATGAGGAATTCAAGTGTTATATCCAAGATTTGCTTGAAAATGGGCACATATGACCAAGTTCATCACCTTGTGGAAGCTCAATTGTGTTGGTGCAGAAGAAAGATGAGACCTGGCGACTCTACATTAATTACTAGGCCCTAAATAAAATTATAGTCAAGAATCGATAACCAATTCCCTAAATTGAAGATATCCTTGACCATCTCAAGAAGTCCAAAAACTTCAGTAAGATTGATCTGAAGTCCGACTACCACCAGGTCCCAATATACTAGACCGATGTATGGAAGAATACCTTCAATTACAAAGAAGGCCTTTTCGAATGGTTGGTCATGCCTTTTGGCTTGAAAAAATCCCCAACAACTTTCATGATGATGATGGACGATATCTTGTGACCTTTGACCAATTATTTTGTGGTGGTGTATTTGGATGACATCCTTATCTTTAGCAAGAGTTGGGAAAAACAATTCTAGCATATTTAGAAAGTTCTACACACTCTGCGGCAACACAAGCTATATGAAAATTTGGAAAAATTCTCCTTCGGCATGAACAAGATCTAGTACCTAGGATACATTGTTGATGAGCATGGGTTGCATGTTGATGTAGCCAAGATCCAGGTCATTCGTGACTAGCCAGCCCTGACCACACTCATTGATCTTTACAGCTTTTTAGGCCTTGTCAATTTCTATCACAGGTTTGTGTTGGGATTCTCCTACATTGCATGGGCCCTTAACCAAGTGAATAGTGGTGGTGGAAAGAAAAAATTCATTTGGGGTCAATCACAATAAAAAGTGTTCAATGATCTGAAGCATTGCTTGTGCTCAACCCTGCTGCTCTCATTACTCGAACTACAACAACCTTTTTGGATTGAGACAAATGCTTCCGACTATGCTATGGGTACAATTATCACTCAGCATGGACATCCCATGGCCTATCATAGTGATACCATATCATATATCGTCTTTAAGTACCCCACCTATGACAAATAAATGTACTCCATTGTACAATCCTACCACCAGTGGAGGAATTACATTCTCGGGAAAGATACAATCATCTAGACTGATCATAAGCCTTTGTAGTTCATGTGGACACAAGGCAAATTGCGTAATGAATGCCATTATAAGTGGTCCACATACTTGCAACAGTTCCATCTCAACATCAAGTATAAGACATGGAGCACCAACTGCGTCATTGACTGCCTCAGTCGACCTCCAGTTGCACTACTAACTACAGTTCTACACTCCTACGCACATGAGACCTCTGGATGGACCCAACTTTACGATAAATATCTTAACTTCACCACTACCTACCATATTTTGGGCACAAACACAATTGTTGTTGATTTCCATCTTCAAGATGAGTTGTTGTGCCATCTGGGTTATATTTGCATCCAATCAAGTGAGTGAGGGAAGATGATTTGGGAATCTCACTATAGTTGGGTGGTAGGACACTTTGGTGTAGAAAATACAGTGGCAGTGCTGCAACAACATTTTTATTGGTCGAAACTTTGATAGAATGTCAGCAAGTATATTAGGTCTTGCACAACCCATGCCATGTACAAACCAATCATTAAGAAACAAGGAATGTACACCCCTCTGCATACTCCCGACATGCCCCAAGAATCCATCTAGATGGACTACATATCCTTCCTTCAACCAAGAATGGAAATGACTATATTTTCATCATTTTTGATCGATTTTCCAAGATGGCGATTCTAGTTGCCTCCAAGAAGAGCATCACAACGGAGGCCACTGCCAAGATCTTGTTTGAATGAGTGTCGGTACATTTTGGGATACCACAAACCATCATCTTAGATCAGGATAGTTGGTTCCTTAGTACATTATGGTCGAGCCTTTGGTCACGGCTAGACACCAAAATCACCAAATCCATGACCTTCCTGCCCCAAACAAATCACCAAACTGAGGTTGTCAACAGGATGATCATGCATATCTTGCGCATGTACAATTCCAAGCATTCAAGCACATGGGATGAAAGTCTTCCCTATGTTCAACATAGTTACAACATAGCCATACATAGGTCAAACAAACATAACCCCTTTCAGGTGTGGTTGGGATTTCAGCTATTGGGTCCCATGGATGTTGCACTACCCCTTGCGTCCACATAGACAGGATCATCCCATGCTCAAAATGAAGCTGAAAAAGCCACCTTGTTCATTGAAGGAATCTATCACATCTTTGCAGAAGTCTAATTCCAAGTACAAGCAGTGCCATGATCAACATCGGGTGCCACACAAGTTTGATGTGGGAGATAAAGTTTGGTTGCACTTGTAGAAAGAACGCCTTTCAATACCCCATCAGAATATTTGGCCACTCCACTATGGACCTTACACCATCACCAAGGTTGTGGGTGAAAATGATTTTGAGATCAACATTACCCCCTTCCTTGGCCTACACCCAGTGTTTAATGTGGACCTCCTTAGGCCATACTTTCCATCCTTGTTAGACACCTCAGGGATAGAAGAACAGTTGACACTAACATAGCTCAAAAATGACCGCATGGAACAAGCATCCACTGATCATATCGTGGACACAAAGGTCAAGGGAACTCACCAATATAATCTTCAACTTTATCGTGTTGTCAAAGTGGAGCAACTCTTTCATCAAGTCAAGTGTCTCACCCGGGGCCAAATTCAACAGCAATTTCCTCATTTGAAGGGGGAAATCAATGCAATGGATACCATTGATTCCTAAGGAGGGAGAATTGATCCAGGTGGATATCAGTGGCCACCCACCTATTCCAACTAGCTCACATTCAGTTTTCATCTTAGCATTTTTTTTTCTATATTTTCGGGTCCTAAACTTCCAGGGTCATTTTGAGTCCCTAAGCATCATTTTTTGGGCCTACCACAATCACATTGTAGATGGAGTCACTTTGTGGTGACATAATGTGTAGTCCTTGGATAGACCTTTCCAACGGCCTATCGTGTGCCTAAAACAGAGATCGTATGCAAAAGTTACGACCCCGAGAAGTTGATGTACCAACTTACCCCATTGGGGCCCACATGAGTTTTGGCGCTTCATCTCCCAGGGTTAGGTTTTTGTATGTCTAGGGTTTTCTTATTACTTATTAATGATAAAAATGCCCAAACGGCTCATTTTAATGTTCTTATACAAATATGCATAGCCGCCACATCTCTTCTCATAGATTAGCTACCACCATTCGAGCAAGATTGTTTCATTCTGCATTTTACAGTTTCAACATATTTCTTTATTAAATAGAAGTTAATTTTTACTGCATCTCTGTTATTATTCTTTGTATATTTGTGATTAATGTTATAGATCTGTGTTCCCTCAAATAACTCAAATAATTCCCTCTCCCTCACTTCCATATCCACTCACCCTTCCCCGCTCC
>ML790399.1:395465-445467 GCA_009831015.1 Picea engelmannii | reverse complement strand
ACACACACACACACACACACACACACACACACACACACACACACATATATATATATATATATATATATATTGCAATTCAAAATTCTCAATATATTACAACATTTGTTAAACAATGAACAAAATAGTACAATAGAAAAAACTCAACCCAAAGGATTTGCATAGTCATATGTAAAGTTTGCCTTAGGTGAAGCTATGTTTACCATATAATTGGAATACAAGGTTCCATGCTAAAGCCTCATATGTATAGCAGTATTCTAAACGTTCTACAAAATGACTCTTCTCCGACGATTTTTTCGGGTACATTTGCCTGAAATTCAGTAAGAAATTGTTATATCCATTTGAGTGATTATTTTTGTATAATCCGAGTGCCCCATCGGTTTTTAGGCATGTTGAATCCATTTTTGCATTCAAAAATGGATTTTAAACAACAAAAACTAGTGATTTTCTACAAATTTGTGTCATCGAATTCCAGCGAAAAAAACCATTTCGTAGAACAGTTAGACAACACCCATATGTATATTTTGGTTTCACTAGTGGATTAGTTTGAATTTATTGATCCTTCCGATCTTACCATTTAATTTGATGTTATTCTTCATTCATATGTATATACGCTTATGATTGATTAATGTATATTTTAACCTTGTACAATATTTTACCACAAACAAATTTTCAAAAAAGAAGAAAAGATACAATGGAAAATACACACATTACACAGAGATATTTCCCCTAGAAACCAAAACCAGAAAAACCAACATATTCTATATTCATTCACATCATACATTGTTTACAATATAATATACATATAGGAGCCAACGTCATCCAAAACCCTAATCCAATGACCTGGATTAGTCAACAACCCTAATTCCTTAATCGGAAATAGAAAACCATCGGAGAAAAACCATGTGCTGAAAAACCACCCATAAATGGACAAGAAAACCAAGGATCACCCAAAATTGGACACAAAAATCGAACAAGGTGTGTTGAGGATATTATTGTGTTGCTTCTCCAACAATGCTCTGAAACCATATTTCAATGAAATCAATTCTTGGATTCTAAAAAATATTATTGTCTTTGATTGGATGGAGAGTTTCCAATCGTAACATTCTTTCATTTCTCTCCTTATCACTATCCATGTCAAATATTCTAGATTCATCAACAATGTATTGAAAAGACTTTTCCTTCATGTAATGGCCATCTTGCTCATCATTTTTCTCAAGATTCATGTCTTCCACCAATTGTTCTTGCTGCCAAGGCTCTTGAGCCTTTTCATTATCTATTACAAGGTTGAAATATTCTTGTGTATTTGGTGGAGGATCGTCAATTTCATTCTCAAATTTTTTTCTTGAAATATCTTCATATGGAGAATATAGAAGGCTGAAATTTTCTTCTTGTAATTTGGAATTTTCAATTTCATCTTCAACAACATGACTTGACTTAGAAATTTCATCCACTTTTTTATTAGATTTTTCTTCAAAATTGGTCACTCTGTTATCTTGCTTCCGTATGGGAGAGGGTGGGTGGATAACAACATTTAAAGCATCAAAAAAAACATATGAGTGCACTTCTGGGATGAACTTTTTTGAAAATGAATCTTCTAACACATCCCAGCTGGTAATGGAGTTAGGTATTAATGAACTATACTATTCAATAGCATTCTCTCGAAGAATTTGTAGAAATTATCTACATGTAACATTGTCTTAAGTGAGGTTGAAATCATGAAATGTACTTTTAAAATTAAACAAATGTTGGTTTGCATTTTTTGAAGCTTCCCCAAAGAATGTAGAAAACATTTCAATAGAAATGTCGAGCATTTGAAAATATACTTCTAGTAGATTTAAAGGGGTTTTATGAAATCACCTCCTTCTTTGGGTATTTCTCTGTTTTGTTGAGTCTTTTAAAACCATTGATGGGATTGATGAAGAATTTAAAGGAGCATGATGACATGAATGAATTTCTCCAGAGGAATCACAATATACATCTTTTTGAGACTTTTGAGTCTTTCCAATGGAGTTTCCAAGGAGATCATTCTCCTGAATCTTCGATGTTTCTTGGGTCTTTTTGAAAATATAAAAAATGTGCAACATACTTAAAAAACACAAAAAAAATCAAGAATCTTCCTTTTGAAACTTTGAGCCATGGAGATTTCTGGTTCAATATTCTGATCTGAAGCAAGGCCTCAAATATCTTGAAAATAATTTTTTCCCCAGTATGGTCGCCAAAAATGTTTACGCTTGATTCCATCATGATCGAAACGAAAACCTCACGAGGATATGAATCCTCCTGCATTTTTAAAAAGGTGGTACTCCTCTTTGGATAAAAGATATAACTAGAATATCTTGGATTAGGAGAATGCTTAAGAAGCAAACCCTAGGTCTTTATTTCTTAAATTTATGAAATTATATGGTCTTCAATAACCTGATATAATCTTTATGTACAACAAGTAGTCTCTTTACAATAAGAAAAGATTGAAGGAGGGCTTCAACATAAGAATTTCTTCGTGATCAACATCACATACACAATATTCTTAATCATATATAAATGCATCCATGTCTTCTTCACAATAAATACGAGAGAATAATTTGATCATCTCAAAGAATTTTAAAAGAGCACTACTATGAATATTAAAAGAGAATTTGATAGGTCGGTCTCAAATACCTCATACTTAAGACTCAAAGTTACAATATACAGTCGAAATCAACCCTGAAGCAATTGTTTATGGAGTTTATTCATAAAACAATGTTCTTCATTACAAAATATTTGACAGTCAATCTATATGGCTATAAATACTCCATGATCATACAAGAAAAATATTTTGGAAGAATACAAGAAGAACACTCAAGAACTCAGCCTTGTGCCCAATTCAGAGACTCAAGCATAAATCTATGAGAAATGGTGTAGAAGAATAGAAAGAGTGGAGAAGATGGATATATCTTTTCTTTGATCAGAAGCTTGTTAGTGTATTCATGGTTTTACCTTCTTCTTCCTCTGATCTTCTACCCTGCCCCTCTGATAATTCTGATTCTAGCCCCTTGATGATGTCTTTCTTCTCTTTCAAAGTCGATTCTTCTAACTACTAGAGTAGTTAGGGTTTTTCCTTCTTGAATTTCTCGTACAATTTTCTTATTGAAGTATCATCTTTAATTAATGCCTCATTAATTCTTAATTAATGAACTTATGTCATTAATATCCAAATTTTTAAAATGGGTCCCTTTTTGTTTTAATTAAACTTTTATTTTCAAATTTAATTAATTTCCCTTTTTAAAAGAGGATTATAATTTAATTTAATGGATAGGATAATAAACCTTTCAACTATTTAAACAATTTTTTATGTGATCTCCCTCTTCTTATATTTTCAACGATATAAATTTTTTCCAAATCCAACTCCCAAATATCAATATATGACCTCGTGAAGTTGAGGTATTGAACAAATTTATCAACAAAGCATAAAAATGTTATTGATTTATATTTTATTTTTTCATAATATTTTTGGCAATTTTCAGGTCTCAATACCTTTCTCATCACATTCTTCATATAAATACCTTTCCAATAGTATAAATTTTTGATGTAGTAGCATCGTTGGCGTCGTCAACTAGCACATGTGGCAAGAAAGCTCCACGCTCGAGAATCAATGCTGGGAGTTATTGCGCATCTTTTGGGGAGCTTATGAAGAATAGAAGAAGATCAAACACTTAGAGGTGGAATGATTATGAGCGATCATGAAGTTTCACTCCGAGTATTGAATGTAACTAAACTTAGGTATCAGTTAGGTTTTTGTTTTTGAGGTAGATGAGTATTTGGGGGAACCCCAAGGACCCTCTGAGATAAATAGAAGTTTTGTACACCCAAATGAGGCTGCTGCGAGTTAGTAGGCATTTTTGAGTTTTATTTACTATTTGACAATAGTTGTAGCCATTTTTTTATGTCTGAGTGAATATGACAGAGGAAAATTGACCCAAATTCATAACACTGTTACTGTTTGAAATTCTCTATTATTGTGTTTTCATAAATGAATGAATTTTGTTATGAATTGATGAAACTGTGAATGTTACTATAAGTTTCATTTGTTTCTCTTCTATTGAGTGAGTGCAAGGTGTGCACACAGAATTCAAAGAGTGCATTGACAGAGTCTGTTTCAATTCTGACACTTAGAAGAGATAGCACAAAACTTTCCCTTTGCAAGGAGTGCAAAGTGACTACTGCAAGGCGTGCATAGTCAGCCCCAAGAACTCAAACCTTGCTTAAGGATCTGTTGCAAGGAGTGCACAAATAAGAGACTCGACTAAGTGTCGAACTAACTCTTTAGGAGGTCAAAGGAACAAAAGGAAAGGAAGATCGGAAGAGATAACTCTTTCCAGAGGTGAAGATGAGGCCCAATAAGTGGACTCGTGGAAGAATCAAAGGTCAGAGCCTTTAAATGGTCAAAATCTTCTAAGTTGGGAGAAAGTGCAAGCTCGCGAGGAGAAGCAACTGTGATCGTTGGATCGACCATCAAGAAAGATTTGGATCGTCAGAACATATTCCAGATAGGAGAAACGCGCAGGGGAGGATATTAGACCCCAACCGTCGGATCTGAACATGAGAACCAACAGTCGTTAGATCCAGGGGTAAGTGAATGAACCTTAAAATTTTGGAAGCACACAGGGAAAGAAAACTCGTGAAACCCAAATTCACGACTTAATATCAACTATTGAATCATGGAGAGATCTAGACCATCGATCAGAGACAAGTGTAGAATCGACAATCGGGATTTTGGAGCACGAAGAACACCATCTTCCAAAGTCGCGAGTTGATCTGAGCTATTATATTGTGGGGAGTTCTGAGTCATTGATCTGACGCTCGCAAATATTGGGAAATTAGGGATTGAGAGAATAGAGGTGAAGCAACCCCCAAAGTCATGAAATGAAAAATCATGACTTGATCGCAGCCGTCGATCAAAGGAATATTGTGGACCGTAGATCTAATCATATCAGGATTTCCTAATACGCAAAATCCCAACGCACTTGAGAGTTGAGCCCCGAGTCATGACTGGAGGTCACAGAGAGGGAAGATAAGGGAGGAGATAGTGCATGCTAGACTCTTGTCGGGGTTTTAGAGGTTAGGAGAATCAAAGTGCTTCATATACAAAGACCCGATGCGTGAAATCATGAAACGCCTTTTGGGTTAGGCTCGTGGTCACAACCTGTGGTTGCATGAGAAAAACTTGCACCTGGCGCTTGTTCGCGTGGTGAAGTTTCGTAAAAAGTACCTATGGATAATTCTTGAAGATTCCTGCACAAAATTGAAGATTTGTTCCAGCTCGAAGATTGATAAGATCTAGTGATCGAGAGTTCAGCAAACCCTGTTGAGGTGGGGCACTGTATCAAGTGGTATTAGAGAAGGTTTTTGTTTGTAGATTGCAGACAAAAGAAGGATGGTGAAAGAATACAGTCTATTACCATCAAGTGGTATCAGAGCACCAGAGGTTTTGATTGTAGACATTAAGAAAAGGAGAAGAGACAAATTAACTCGAAGTTGTACTCTGTGTGTGAGAGACAGTCAACACAATGCCACTGAGGAGACGAGTGGAACAACCTTTAGCCAACCGAATTGTAGAAATGGAGATGCGATAACTTTGTGCATGATTAGAGGTGATGGAGGAAACGCAGAGAAGAGCACCTAATATTGGAGACATCAACGATGCAAAGAGCGAATAAGTAGAAGTCGAGGAAGTTGTAGGAGAGAATGTTGTTGAAGAACGCTTGCAAGAGAAGTTGTTAGATTGGGAGCTAGAGCCAAGATAGAGGTCCCAATGTATGAAGGAAATTTGATGTTGAAGAGAAACTGGATTGGGTAATATCCATAGAAAAATATTTCGACTATGAAGATGTCGTTGAGGAGAAGAAGGTGAGACATGCTATCACCAGGCTCAAGGGACATGCAACACTGTGGTGGGATGATCTGCAGGCTGAGAAGAGAAGCAAAGGAAAACAAAATATAAAGAATTGGGACAGAATGGTAGCCAAGTTGAAGGCAAAATTCATACCCAAACATTATCAGATCAGTCTGTTCAGGAAGCTGCAAAACCCGAGATAGAAAGGTATGATAGTTAAAGAATACACATAGGATTTCTACAAGATGAACATCAGAAATGGACAAAGAGAGAAGGATGAAGAAAAAGTTGCCAGGTATATAAATGGCCTGAGGTATGAAATCTAGGATGAGATCAACATGATGTCAGTAAGGATAGTGGAGGATGCTTATCATTTTTCACTGAAGGTGGAGGAGAAGTTGGCAAGAAAAAAAAACCAACAAGGCAGAGGTAAAATCCCAGTCCCGCACAAAGGCAAGGGAGTTTCCCATGACAAGGCATAAAAATCCAAATATGAGATTGAGAAACCACATAGTCACTCAGAAAGAGGAGGAAATTCCTGAGGAAGACAATATGGTGGAATAAGTTCTTCCAGAGGAAGAGGAAGAGGCAGAGGAGGAGAACTGAAATGTTACACCTATTGAAAGGAAGAACATGAGGCTTGGGAATGTCCCAAGAGAAATAAAGAAGGAGGAGGTGAAGCTCACATTTCAGAAGCACAAAGAGGAAATGTTGAAGTAGAAGGAGCAGAGGATGGAAGATCATTGATGCTGAGGAAGGTTCTTTTAAAACCAAAGGCAGAAGTTGAAAAGCCAATGCAGAGGAACAGTCTCTTTAGAACAACTTGAAAGACTAAAGACAGAGTATGAAAGGTGATAATTGACAGTGGGAGCATTGAAAACTTAGTAGCACTGAAAACTTAGTATCCGTAGAGATTGTGGAGAAATTGGAGTTGGAGAAAAATGCACATTCGAATCCATACAAAGTCTCATGGTTGCATAAAGGACACCAGGTAATGGTTACTAAACAATGCTTGGTTGAGTTTAAGATAGGAGGATATAGAGATGAAATCCTATGTCATGTAATTCCCATGGATGTATGTCATATTTTGTTGGGAATACCATGGCAGTTTGACAGGAATGTCATTTATGATGGGAGGAAGAATACATACACCTTGGAGAAGAATGGTAGGACACACATGTTGTTGCCAATAGAGGAGAAGAAAGTGAAAGAAGAATCCAACACAAGCATACTTCTCATGAGTGGGAAGGAACTCCTGAAAGAATTCAAGAAAGTTGTTGTGGTGAGGAAACCTAGAGTTGTCCTTACAAGTACTTCGATGGATGATTTACCTGAAGAAATTTGGGAATTGTTGGATAATTTTGCGGACATAGTGGTGGATGAGCTGCCTAACTCATTGCCACCCATCATAAGTATCAGCCATCATATTGATTTAATACCAAGAGAAAGTCTTCCAAACAAAGAAGCATACAAATTGAAACCTCGAGAGAATGAGGAGATAAAGAACCAAGTCCAAGAATTGTTAGACAAAGGTTTGGTCAGAAAGAGCTTGAGTCCATGTGCAGTTCCAACTGTGTTGAGTCCAAAGAAGGATGGAGGATGGAGAATGTGTACAAACTCAAGAGCCATTAACAATATCATCATCAGGTATAGATTTCCTTTGCCAAGAATGGATGATTTAATGGACTGTTTAAGTGGAGAAAATTTATTTTCAAAGATATATCTGAAAATTCGATATCACCAGATAAGAATGAGAGAAGGTGATGAGTGGAAGACAGCCTTTAAGACAAATGAAGGTTTGTATGAGTGGATTGTTATGCCATTTGGATTAACAAATTCCCCAAGCACTTTTATGAGGTTGATGAATGAAATACTGAAAGACTTCATTGGCAAGTTTGTAGTTGTATATTTGGATGACATACTGATCTTTAGCAAGACTAAAGGGGAGCATTTGAGACACCTAACACTAGTGATGAGAAGACTACAACAAGAGAAGTTGTTGATAAATCTGAAGAAGTCATCTTTTATGAAGACATAACTCATTTACTTGGGTTGTTTTATCTCTTCAAATGAACCGAAGATGGATCCATAAAAGGTGAGAGAAATCAAAGAATGGCCATCACCAAGGAGCATGTTTGAGGTAAGGAGATTCCATGGGTTAGCAAGTTTCTATAGGAAATTCATCAGAGACTTCAGTGGAATTTGTGCACCAATGATGGATACAGTGAATAAGAAGCACAAGTATTTTAAATGGACAGAGGAGGCTGAGAGGAGCTTCAATATACTAAATAAGAAGATAACATAATGACCAATTCCGGTATTGCCAAATTTTGAAAAGACATTTTAGGTGAGATGCGATGCAAGTGGAGTTGTAATTGGAGCAGTTTTGAGCCAGGATAATAGACATGTTGCCTATTTCAATGAGAAGTTGAATGAGGCCAAGATAAAATACTCCATGTATGATAAGGAGTTTTATGCCATAATTCAAGCCTTGAAGAAATGGAGACATTACCTTGTCCCACAAGAATTGTCTTATATAGCGATAACCAAGCTTTACAATTCATAACCAGACAGGAAAAATTGAATCAGAAGCATGCAAAGTGGATTGAGTTTATGAATAATTTTACTTTGTCATAAAACATATTCTTGGGAATTCTAACAAAGTTGTTGATGCATTGAGCAGGAGATGTTTGATTCTGCATGAATTTCACATGAAGACCTTGGGGTTTGAACACCTTAAGGATATGTATTGTGATGATGCAGATTCCAAGGAAGCATATGAAGCATGTGAAAATATTGTGCTGGGAGACATGATCCAGTGGGTAGAGTATATGATTCAAGAGGGATTTTTGTTCAAGGGAAATCAGTTGTGCATACCAAAATGCTCAATAAGGAATAACCTTTTGAAGGAGAAGCATAGTGGGGAATTGGATGGACATTTCATCCATGAAAAAACATTTGCACAGTTGAGAAGTTCATACTATTGGCCAGGTATGAGGATAGAAGTGATGAAATTTGTGAACAGGTGTAGAATATGACAACATGCAAAAGGTAAAAGAAAGAAGGCTGGATTGTATCAACCATTTCCAACACCAGAGAGGCCTTGGGATGCGATAAGCATGGATTTTTTGTTAGGACTACCAAAAACAAAAAGAGGATGTGATTCCATATTTGTGGTTGTGTATAGATTTACAAATATGGCACACTTTAACCCATGCCAGAATACCAATGATGCAACATGTGTTGCAAATCTTTTTTTAAAGGAAGTTGTGAGACTTCACGGCCTACCCAGAAGCATCGTCTCGAACAAAGACACAAAATTTGTTGGTCATTTTTTGAGAAAACTGTGAAAGAAGTTGGGGATGGATCTATCCTTTAGCTCAACTTATCATCCTCAGACAGATGGGCATACTGAGGTGGTAAAAAAAAGTTTGGGGAACTTTATGAGGATCTTGGTCACTGAGCATCACAACCAGTGGGATCAGATTCTGCAACAAGCAAAATTTGCATACAGTGACTCGCCAAATAGAAGCACTGAAAAGATCCCATTCCAGATATGATATGGAATGCAACCCAGGGGATTATCTGAGTTGAGAGACTTGGGACAGAGTAATATCAGAAGCACTGGAGCAGAAGATTTTGCTACAAAAATGAAGAAGCTCCATAGCCAGATCAGAGGAAAATTACAGAACTCTAGCCAAGAGTACAAGCACAAAGTTGATCAACATCACAGAGAACTTCAATTCGAGGTGGGAGATCAGGTTCTGGCACATCTCAAGAAAGAAAGGTTCCCTAGGGGAACATATAACAAGTTAAAAATGAATAATATAGGGCCATGTAAGATCTTGAGGAAGTTTGATGCAAATGCCTATGATATTGATCTGCCAGATGATGTGGGCATATCGCTCGTATTCAATGTTTCATACCTGTATCCTTACTAGAACGATGATGCAGAGGGATCAGAAGATCAAGATAAGATTCATTGGGAGAAACAAATGCTTGTAGAAGAAAAACCATAGATGGAGAAGATCATTGATCAAAGAATTGGAAAGAAGACCAGGAGGAAGACCTATTTTGAATATCTGGTCAAGTGGAAGGGACACCCAATAGAAGATGCAAGTTGGGAAAATGAATCTGATATCCAAAAGCATGAAAATTCGGTGCAGGAGCTCATGGACAGGAGTCCATGAATTTTTTCCCAGGGGCAGTATGATGCAGGAGCATCGTCCATGTTGTTAGCTAGCACATGTGGAAGAAAAGCTCAGCGCTCAAGAATCATTTCGGAATCTCAAGCGCTGGGAGTTACTGCACATCTTTTGAGGAGATGATGAAGAACATAAGAAGATCAAACGCTTGGAGGTGGAATGATCATGAGCAATCATGGATTTTCACTTCGAGTCTTGAATGTAATTGAACTTAGGTAGCAGTTAGGTTTTCATTTTTTAGGTAGATGAGTAGTCAGGGGAACCCTAAGGACCCTCTGAGATAAATAGAGGTTTTGTACACCCAAATGAGGTTGCCGCGAGTTAGTAGGAATTTTTGAGTTTTATTTACTGTTTGAAAATAGTTGTAGCCATTTTTTATGTCTGAGTGAATATGACAGAGGAAAATTGACCCAAATGCATAGCATTGTTACTGTTTGAAATTCTTTGTTATTACGTTTTCATAAATGAATGAATTTCGTTATGAATGGATGAAACTGTGAATGTTAGTATAAATTTCAATTGTTTCTCTTCTTTTGAGTGAGTTCAAGGTGTGCACACGGAATATAAGGAGTGCGTTGACGGAGTCTGTTTCGATTCTGAAGCTCGGAAGAGATAGAACAAAACTTTTTGTTTGCAAGGAGTGAAAAGTGACTGCTGCAAGGCATGCACAGTCGGTCGCAAGAACTCAAACCTTGCGTAAGGATCTGTTGCAAGGAGTGCACAGATCAGAGACTCGACTAAGTGTCGAAGTGACCCTTTAAGAGGTCAAAGAAATAGAAGGCGAGTAAGCTCAAAAGATATAACGCTTTCCAGAGGTGCAGATGAGGCCCAAGAAGTGGACTCGTGGAAGAATCAAAGGTCAGAGCCTTTAAATGGTCGAAATATCCTAATTTGGGAGAAAGAGCAATATCAAGAGGAGAAGTGAGTGTGATCGTTGGATTGACCATCGGGAAAGATTCAGACCGTCAGAACATAGTCCAGAAAAGAGAAACGCACAGGGGAGGATATTAGACCCCAACCGTCAGATCTGAACACGAGAACCAACAGTCATTGGATCTAGGGATAAGTGCATGAACCTTAACCTTTTGGAATCATGCAGGGTAAGAAAACTCGCGAAACCCAAATTCACAACTTAATCTCAACCATTGAATCACGAAGATATCTAGACTGTCTATTAGAGGCAAGTGTAGAATCGACAATTGAGATTTTGGAGCATGAAGAACGCCATCTTCCAAAGTCGCGAAACGTGAAATCGCGAGTTGATATGAGTTGTTAGATCATGGGGAGTTGTGAGACGTCGATTTGACACTCATAAATATCGGGAAATAGGGGATCACGAGAACAGAGGTGAACCAACCCCCAAATTCATGAAACATGAAATCGTGACTTGATTGCAGCCATCGATCGAAGGAATATCATGGACCATAGATCTAATCATATCGGGAGCTCTTGATACGTGAAACCTCGACACACTTGAGAGTTGAGCCCCAGGTCATGATCGAAGGTCACATTGAGGGAAGATAAGGGAGGAGCTAGTGCATGCTAGACTCTTGTCAAGGTTTCGGAGGTCAGGAGAATTGAAGTGATTCATATGCAAAGACCCAACGTGCGAAATCACAAAATTCCTTTTGGGTTAGGCTCGTGGTCACAACCCGTGGTTGCATGAGAGAAAATTGTGCATGGCGCTTGTTCGGGCAACGTAGTTTTGTGAAAAGGACCCGTGGATAATTCTTGAAGATTCCTGCAGGGAATCGAAGAGATGTTCCAACCTAAATATTGAGAAGATATAGTGACCGAGAGGTCAACAGACCCTGCTGAGGTGGGGCACTGCATCAATTTTGCTGCAAACAGAGGTCAGGAGCTCAAGATATATCCTTTTCAATACCGTGACTTAGGCACCATCAATCAAGTTTGATGGGAAAATGTGGGCCCTTGGATTGAATTTTGACCTCCTTTGTTAAATTTTGACTTTTCTTTATAATGCTTATCCCACATGCATGGGATTCTAAGAGTATTTAGTGTATATATTGAAAAATGTAATATACACTTAGTAATAATCAAAGGAAGACTATGGAGACTTGTAGCTCAACCACTTAGAAAATTAATGAATAATTAAAATTTTGATTGCCCAATCATAGTCCATCTCATGCCCAGTCAATGCCCACCAAAATCATCGTAATCACCTAGTCATCATGAGTCAACATCCACATCATCGCCAAGTGTCCCTGTGTGATAGGATATCATATTTTCCACATGTCGCCACCTAATTTGTTTCCATGTGTCATGATTTTACTTGCTTCCATGTGTCACCAATGCTTAGTTGCCACATGTATACCATGTGTCACTTGATGATATTCCCATAGAACTTAGGATAAGATAAATATTATTAAAATAATATAGAGAATAGGCAGGGTTATGTGAACATAAAGGTAGGTAGGGCGATAATTAATGGTAAAAAGTTGTGAAAAAAATCTAAGTGTGGAGAATTAGTGGACATACATTTGTGGACTTACAAGGTATATAATATGAAAATCAAACATGAGTCTGAAAATTCGAAAGTCCAACATTGACTAAGTGTTGGAATATTTACACAGTAAAGGGTAGTAAAAAGAGTTGTGAAAATTCTAAGTGTAGGTGCATTATGAGGGTGGCGGAAGTCAAAGGTGCATTGTGAGGGTAGTGAACATCAAATATGATTCTGCGAGTCCAAACCTGACGTAACTCGTGAAATTGACTAAGTGTTGGAAGATATATAATGGATTACGTGAAAAATGGAAAGAAAAATGGAAAATATGGAATATAAAAAGAATTATATGGAAAACAAAAAGAATTATGAGAAACTTGGAAAGGAAAAACGGAAAAGGTGTCAGGAAATGAGAGACACTTCCACACTAAACCTAGCAGAGGGGAAGAAGAATTTAATCAGGAACATAAATGACAAAGAAATCATAGAGTATAAAGATATTTTACCATGGAAACCCAAACCAGGAAAACCAACATTCCTTGAGCGTTCTCCTCTCTTGTTGTCTTATTCAATCTGAATAAAAGATTACATGTCTAACCTTGTTTCACACCTAAGACATAATCGACATCATACCCTCTTTCCTGCGCAAGAACAACCTTGTATCCAATATGGCTTACATATACATGACCAACAACCTACAATTTTCTCAATATTTATATTAGCCTTTACGACCTTACACCACGCCTCTTTGTAGGCTTTACAATAGGAGAAGCACTAAATAATTGTCACCCAAAAACGGTTTTAGATCCATGCATATCATTTTCTACGAATCCCACAAATCTTGGGATTCTGTTACAGTCGACTCCAAGTCGTATTATTAGTTGACTACCAGTCGGCCTTGATCCAATCTTCAGTGGGTCGCCACATGCCCTCTTTTCGACCTCTTGTTGGTTGACTTCTTCGACTTGTTATCAATCCCTTTACCATTTTGAACTATCTCTACCTTCGACTTTGAATTTACCTCATCGAATAACCTTGACCTTCTCCTTCTATCAATCTACCTTGACCTTCGAGCTTCGACCTTCAATCGATTCACCTCAACTAGACTTTCACTGCAAAGAATATAACAACCCAACATCCTCCCACTTGTTGTCTTTTTTGCTGAAACAAGAGATTCCTGAACTTCCATTCACAAACCCAGGACAACAAATCCCATTGCATCTCTGTACCAAGAGAACTTCACAACACTCATGGACTTGGTCAATGAGTCTGTTATGTTTTCCAATGTGTCTACTTTCTCCCATAGAACCTTGTTACTTTCCACCATGTCTCTTACGAAATGGTATTGTACATCAATGTAATTGATATTCAAATGAAAAGTAGGGTTCTTTGCTAGAAACATTTCACTTTGACTGTCACAACTTACCTCCATAGCTCTCTACTCAAACCCGATTCCTGAACATAGTCTTTGCAGCCATATCGCTTCTTTGGTTCCATGTGTGGCCGCCATGTATTCAACTTCTGTTGTTGAAAAGGCTATGACCGCATGTCACTTACTCATCCAACTTATTTCTCCATCGAACATATTGAAGACATATTCATTGGTCGACCTTCATCGATCCAAATCTTTAGCCTAGTCGGTGTCGACAAATCCATGTAGTTTTAATTTACCATTGTCACCTTCAGGTCTTCCTTGGTAGAATATAGCATAGTCCTTCGTGCCACACAAATACTTGAATACTCTCTTGAAAAATGTCTAGTGCTCCTTTCTATGTGTCGACATGTACCTGCTCAACACTCCCACCACGTGGAAAATGCATGGTCAAGTGTAGACCATCGCATACATTAGACTGCCAACAACACTTTCATAGGGAACACATGGCATGTCCTCTATTTCTTCATGTGTCTTTGGAAAATTTTCAGCAATAATCCTTGCTCCCACTCAAATTTGCACCTTCATTGATTTGCAATCCTATACGTTGAACAATTTCAGAACTATTTCAATATACTTTGTTTGATTCAACCAGAGCTTTCTAGTGGCTTGATCTCTCTTAATCTTCGTTCCTAGAATGAATTTAGTTGCACTGAGATACTTCATGTTGAACTTGGAGGATAGTTGGTTCTTCACCTTCTTTATTGCATCCATGTTATATCCAATCAACAACGTGTCATCGACATACAAAGATACATATATGAAACACCCACCTTCTTCCTTGGAATATATGCAGTGATCAACTTTACTTCTCACAAATCCAAAACTAAGGATGTATGTGCTAAACTTCTGGTACCACATCCTTGGCGATTGCTTTAAACTGTAGAGGGATATTTTCAGTATGCACACCAACTCTTGTTTTCCCTTTACTACAAATCCTTCAGGTTGTTTCATGTAGATTTATTCTTCCAGGTCCCCATGTAGGAATTTTGTCTTCACATCCATTTGTTCTATTTCCAGATCGAATGTTGCAGCTAGAGGAATTAGTACTCTAATAGAAGTTAGTTTTGCAATAGGGGAAAAAATCTCACCGAAGTCGACTCCCTCGAATTGGGAATAACCTTTTGCTACCAATCGAGGTTTGAACTTCTCGACTTATCTTATGGCATTCATATTCTTCTTGAACACCCATTTTCTACTGACGAGATTTCTTCCACTAGGTAACTTGACTAAATCCCATGTCTCATTCTTGTGCAAGGATTCCATCTCTTCAATCATAAATTCCTTCCAGAGTTTACCCTCTACCGAATCGACTACCTCACTGAATGAATTGGGCTCATCATCAATGGAAGTTAGCACGAATGTGGAATGGAATTCGAGTAGAATATACCTTTCGACTGGTTTTCTTACTCTTTCTTACCTCCTTACCACTAGAGTTTGTTTTTCCACCTCTTCCTTAGATCCAGTCAACTCATCTAAATCATCTTCTTCATTCCTCAGTTCAAACCACACTGTCTCAGGATTATTCTCGGTATGAACAACTTCTTCAGGCTCGAACTTACCTCTGACTTCTCTGAAGAACACATACCAACTGTACATTTTTCTCCTTTATGTAGGATACCAGAGCTTATATCCTTTCATTCCTTCTTTATGTCCAATGAAAATACATTTGACTGTCGTCTTGTCTAGCTTGCTCCTCATTTCCTTGGGAACATGCACAAATGCATCACAACCAAATACTTTGATATGTGCAACTGAAGGATTCTTACCCGACCATACCTCATGCAGAGTTGTGTTGACTAGCGCCGAAGAAGGAGACAAATTCACTATATATTGTACAATGTTGACTGCCTCCACCCAGAATTCTTGTGCAAGCCTAGCACCATTGAGCATGATCCTTGTCTTATCCATCAACGTTTGGATCATTCTCTCGGAAAATCCATTTTGTTTTGGGGTATATGGTGTGGTATTTTGGGGTGTTATGCCACACTGCTTACAGAACTGATCAAATTATTTTCCATAGAATTCACCACCATTGTCATTTCTTAGCACCTTAATATTCTTATCCATCTGGTTTTCTACAAGAGCTTTAAACTCTTTAAATTTCTCGAAAACCTCTAATTTTTTCCTTAGGAAACATATCCATGTATTCCTAGAGAAATCATCTATGAAGGAGACATAATACAGGGATCCACCAAGTGAAGGCACTGAAACCGGTCCAAACACATCACTATGCACCAATTCTAGAATCCCATTTTCCCTTGTTTCTCTAGATGGGAATATCACTTGACTTTGTTTTCCATATATGCAATGTTCACAAAAGTTGACTTCTAAAACACATTCAAGAAAATATTTGACCATACCTTTGTTGTGCATAGCTCGAAGTCCTTTTCCTCCAGTGTGTCTCATCCTCTCATGCCATAACATGGTCGGGTCAATTTTATCATCTCTTGATGAGTTGGTTTGTATTGAATCAACCCAAGTCAGGTCGAGTTGAGTTGAAGTTGATTCCACTTTAGGAGCAACGATGTTGTTGCATCCAGTCTAGTCGAAATTCTATAACAACTTGTATAATGTTCCAATATGAACTCCTTTCATTAAGACCATCGCACCTCTGACCATTTTGCACAAATCCTTATGAAACACAATCTGTAACCCAACATCACTCATTTCATTGACAAATATCATATTTATTTCCAAACCTGGAATGCGTAGCACACTTGGAAGGGTTATTTTCCTCCCATCCTGCAGTATCAATCAAAATCTTATTTGTTCGACAATTTTGGTTGTTGAGTCATCCCCCAAGAACACATCACCTCTATCATATCATTCATACTCACAAAACCATTATCTATGTGGTGTCATATCATACGATGTTCATGAGTCAATCAACCAGACACCTTGATCCGACTGTGTATTAGTCTACACCAGGTACACATCACCTCCCTTATCCTGGGTTGTCTTTCTTTCAATCGATTGCTTCTCGTCGGATCTCATATTGACTTCCATCTCCCTCGACTTATAATCCTTTTTCTAATTCCCAACTTTACCGCATTTACAACATATTCTTGTCGATTGAACCAGGGATTTAGATCTACCCTTCAACTTAGACTTTCTACCGGAGAATTTTCCTTTATCTCTTTCAAGTGATTGATTGATGCCAAAGGATTGATTGATTGATGTCAAATGTATTTTCCTTGATGAGAATGGATAGATGTCAAGTATATTATGCAAGTGATTTCATGCATAGATGAAGATGGATCAATGAGTTGTCATTGATACATGATGCAAAGATGAAGATGGATCAATGTGATTTTCTTGATATATGATGCATTGTTAGATTAATCATTAAAGACTTGTCATGGTTGATAAGGTGTACAAATGGATGAACTCCAAAGTGGTCCCCTTATGGTGAAATCCCTCACAGGAAGATGCTTTATCCTAGAAGAATGGTTGGAGAACATATGCTTGATTGGAGAATAATGAATTGAAGATCAGTGAATTTGTTAGTGAAACTATCCTAGATGGATAGTGCTTGTCATGCCATTTCCATTGGTATGTGGAATGTCACATAACTCCTCATGGTTTGAGAGTTATGGCCTTACGAAGTTGGAGGACCCTCATATGTTGGCTTGAAGTCCCAAAAGGTCAAAGAAGTCAAAGTGCTTGAAAAGAAAAAATCATTATTTAAATGATAAAGTAAAGTGACAAAGTCAAGAAGGATTATTTAAATCATAAAGAGAAGTGACAAAATCAAAGAAGACTATTTAAATGTTAAAGTGAGGTGACAAAGTCAAAGAGGAATATTTAAATGATAAAGTAATGGAGAACTTTCTAAATATGGAAAGTGGTTAACCCTAGAAATGAGGAAAATAGGTTAAGTAACCTAGAAATGGGTTAAGTGACCTAGAATATGAACAGTATAAATAAGAGGCTAGGGTATCTTGTGAAATGTACATTTTTAGGGAGCACATCTTGTGTATCTTTGGTGAGCATATTGCGTGGATCTCTTGAGCATGATTGAAGATCTATTCTGAGAGAGAAAGAGTATGGGGGATCTCATGAACGCATCAAAGTTTCGACATGTCTGAGATATTGACGACAAAAGTTTCAGAGGTTCAGAAACCCTATTTTCTGATGTATACATGGGCTGCAATGGGCCAAGACGCATACATACGTGGGTTGTATGAAGACAGGGTGAATATAGTGGATGAATTCATGGAAATTGGTGTTTGAGTTGATGATTGGTTGTTGAAGACTGAAGCAGGTTCCAGATCTACAGTCTATGGGCTCCGATCTGCCACTGAGACTCTGGTATGGTTACATTGTTATCTTGATGGATACTATTGGTTGTTGTGTGGTGAATACCCAGGGAATTCTTGGTATGTTGTTGTGATGTGGTTTGTGTTGGCTGATAGAGTGAGCAACACTCTTCTGATTCAGTGTTGATATGATTGTTATAGTATGTTGTTTGCTTATACATGTTTGAGTAGCATTCATATTGTATGGTTGAGAAGCATGAGTTAGTTATTGGAGATCTTGGATCTATTGTGATTGGTTATGAGTCATACTGGACAGTGAGAGATAGAAGAGGATGAAAAATTGGTTGCAGGGGATCTGAGTTGATTCTAAAGAGAAAACCCTAAGTAACTCAGAAGGCATACGCAGGTTGTAATGAAGACAGACCGCGAACATACGTTGGTTGTAGTGAGCCAGGGTGCATACACACGCGAGATGCACTACTGAAAGGTTGTGTACCTGTGACAGATTGATATTTGTGGAGGATCGTTGCCTCATATCAATTGGTGTTGAGGATGTAAGATGAGTCTTGCATATAGATATGGTTCTCTTGTAGAACTGTACTCTATTCAGTTGTTGATGAAAAACCCCAAGGATTGAAGTCCATAATAAAAAGAAAATTGTACATACATCTTGTGTCCTTTGTGTTCCTTGTGGTGATGATTTTTTGATGATATATTTATGATATATGTTCACATCTAACTGGTTATAAATGACAGAAATAAGTAATGAGTAAATAGTGATTGCTAACTGATGCAGGAGCATCGCCAACTCAGCAAGCGTGGAGCCAGCGCATGTGTTTTTAAACACATGACATATAAGCTTGATGACTCTTTTTGAATTTTCATTTAAGAAGAAGTGCCATATCCTTCAATGAAACATTTATGAAGGAGCGCCTGTTGTATTGTATCAGACCTCGAGCCATACGCTCTTGTCTGAAATAGATAGGAGGCATTTAATCTAGTTAATGTAGGTAGATAGATGTTTTAAGTCTAGATTAGATAGTTTAGAGTTCGAGAGGGAAAACTAATATAGACACCCTCCTTTGTACATTATTAAAAAATATTCAGATTATTCAGAAGCATTCAGAAGAGAGAGCAAGCAGAGAAATTGTGAAGAACAACCGTGTACAAATTTTTTTGAATTAATAGAAGAGAGTCTTTGATTCAATTTCATGGCTGGTGTTATTTCTCTATGTGTATTGTTCATGTACTTATGAATGTTTGTTTCTGGTGATGAATTTGCTTTGAATATGTTGTGCGTGTGATTTCAGGGTTTAAACTGAAGTCTGAGAGAAGAGAATTAGTTTCAATTGTTTCTCTGTCTGAGTCAGGAGATTCCTGCATAGAGTGCAGTCGAATTCATCTGCATAGAGTGCGTTGATGAAGGCTTAGAAGTTAAACACTTATTCTCATTCACCCAGAAGTTATAAGATTGTAGAGGAAGCCGTGTGAAGAGCGCACAGGCGGACATAGAGGTCTTAGTTGTTAAGCTGAGCAAAAGAAGGCAGAGACTAATGTGGCCGGAGGTGCACAGAGTCTGAGAGACCCAACACTTTGAAGGGTGTTGAAGGTCGAAGCACCAGAAGTGTGCGCAAGGCCTTTGAGAGAACCAGAGTTGATAAGATCAAGAGGTATAGCACCTTCATGACAAGAGTTGAAGGGAAGCACATGGGCCGTGCCAAGGACGGCTCAACAAAGAGTTGCAGACCCAAGCGTTAGAAGACAAACAAGCGCTGAGGAGGAATACTTAGCCGTTCTCAAGAGATCCTTGAGAGGGAGGAATTGACGGTCAAGATTCACCGAGAGAACTAGAGAAATCCCACCAGCCGTCAGATCGTGCGGAGTTGCGCAGGGTTTAAGCCCCAGCGAACAGAGGAGGATTCATCGGGATATTGTCGATATCGGGGTTTCATAAGGTAAGAGAATCAAAGCCTTGAAAGTCTTGAAATCCCGAGAAAGGATCTCAGCCGTTGATCGGCAGAACACGTGTCAAGGAGCCAGAGAGCGTCGGGGTTCAGTCCATCGGGATATCGGGGTTTCTGAGGACGTAGAAATCTCGCACCAAGAAATCGCGATCCATGATTTCCCGACGAGTGTTTTGGACCGTTCATCGTCAAGGACACGTGGCGAAAGATCTTGGCGAGTCGGCGTTTAGAGGCATTGGGGTTTCCATGTTGTGAAATGCTTGTAATATTGAAATCGCGATCGGCGATTTCCTGACGCGGTCGGAATCGTTGATCGGGGGAGGACACGTGGAGAGAGATCCCGAGGAGTCGGGGTTCGGCATTTTGGGATTTCCGGAGTCGAGTGCATTGCGTAAGTTGAAATTGCGATCCGCGATTTCCCGATAGGGTTAAGACCGGTAGTGGAGGACAGGTGTCGAAGGATTGAGCCTTGCCTTGAGGAGAGGACAGGTGGCATCGGAGATCGGGGATCGGAGATTCTAGGAGTGCAAGTTTTTCGCATTTCAAACTCGCGAACTCCGAAATCCCGATAAGTGGGGAAGGACACGGTCACGTGGGTTGGCAAGGTCACATGCTGAAAGAGTTAGCCTGAGGGGCTAAAGGGTGCAGAAGGTGCCGTCAGAGTTCGGGAATCAGGGATACGAGAGGTAAGGAACTTACGACCTCGCAAGTGCCGATTTCCTGACGAGAATTTCTCCGATAGAAGCAAAGAACACGTGGGTGAATGTCCATCGGGTTTCGGAGTTTTATAATCTCTGTTTTTCACGAGTGCAGGACTCGCGATCCCGCGAGGTCCGATTTCCCGATATAACACAAGGGAGTCATAAGGACAGTTCTATGGGTAGAGAAAAGTCCCTATAGGGGATTGGAGAGCGTTTCAGCTCTTCGGGCCTAAGGGAGAAGAAGGTCCTGGTGTTGCAGACATGCTCTGGGTGGCGCGTTTGCGTCAAGTGGTATCAGAGCAGATTTCTTGTCTGTATATTTCAGGCAAGAGGGGCGAAGAAGAGAAGGAGCACTCTGATACACATCAAGTGGTATCGGAGCGAGAAAATCTCTCTTTTTTCTGTAGCAGAGAAGAAAGGAGAGTTCACCATGCCACCACGGAGGAGAGATAGACATTCACCCGAGCCAGAGGGGGAAAGGGAATCGTCCAGAGAAAGAGGTAGGCCAGGGCAGAATCTGGAAGTAGAAAGACAACTGCAAGAATTACGCTCTATGATTGTGGATATAGGAATAAAGCAAAGTCGCAAAGCTGATGCAGGAGGTACCAGTGAATCCGAGGATGAAGGTGAAGCTGGACAGGGAGCAAGAGAAATCCCAGCGGAAGACGCAGCAAATGAGCGTTTAATGAAAGCCATAGCTCGGATGAATTCAAAGACAAAGATGGACATTCCGACTTATGAAGGAAATCTGGATGCAGAAGAGCTGTTGGATTGGATTAGAGCTCTTGACACCTACTTTGATTATGAGGATATCGAAGAGGATAAAAAGGTCAGACATGCTGTCACCAAATTGAAGGGACACACAGCATTATGGTGGGACGAGCTTCAAGTATATAGACGCTACAAAGGTAAGAAAAAGATAAAAAGTTGGGATCGAATGGTTGCGAAGATGAAAGCAAAGTTCATCCCAAGGGATTATCAAATCACACTGTTCAGGAGGATGCAGAACCTGAGACAGCAATTGATGACGGTGAAGGAATACACCGAAGAGTTTTACAAGCTCAATATCAGAGCGAGTCATCGGGAGAGCGATGATGAAAAAGTAGCCAGGTACATGAATGGCTTAAGATATGATATCTAGGATGAGTTGAGTATGGCAACCATCTAAACGGTAGAGGATGCGTATCAGATGGTGTTAAAAGCTAAGGAAAAGCTAAGCCATAAGCAAGGACAACGAGGCTTAGGCAGGAGCCAACCGAAAGGTAAGTCCGTTGCTCAAGATAGATTCCAGAAACCTAAGGACGACTGGAAGAAGCCTCATACCAAAATGGAAAGAGGTGGAAGTTCACAGCGAGGTCAGCACGCTGAACAGTGAAGGCAGCAGACAGAACAAGACGGAGGATACGCTGACGCGAACACATTTCCTCATAACAGAGGTAAAGGAAAAGGCAGAGGTGGAATCATCACATGTTACACATGTGGGAAAAATGGACATAAGGCAGTTGATTGTCCAGATAGGAAGACAGATAAAGGAGAAGATCACATCGCCCAAGCACAGAGGCGAGATGCTGAGGAAGAAGATGCAGAAGACGGAAGGTCATTGATGATGAGTAAGGTTCTCTTAACACCCGAGAAGGAGGTGGAGGACGCAGTTCAAAGAAACAGGATTTTTAGAACCACATGCAAGACCAAAGACAGGAAATGCCAAGTCATTGTGGACAGCGGAAGCACAAACAATCTCGTTTCGACCGAGATGGTGGAGAAACTAGAGCTGGAGACAACAGATCACTCGAGTCCATATAAATTTTCATGGCTACAGAAGGGACATCAGGTAAATGTCACTAAACAGTGCTTAGTTGACATCAAGATAGGAAGATACAATGATAGGATTTTATGCGATGTTATTCCTATGGATGTATGTCATGTATTGCTAGGCAAACCATGGCAATATGACAGAAACATAATTCATGATGGGAAGATGAATACGTACACTTTGGAGAAGAATGGAAGAGCACATACGCTGAATCCAATTAGGGATAAAGAAGTAAAACCAGAACCAAGGAATACTATACTTCTCATGAGTGGGAAGGAACTTCTGGCAGAAGTAAAGAAGAAGGAAGATCCACAATTCTTTGTGGTCAGGAAACTGAAAGTTGTTTTGACTAGCACAAGGGTGGATGATCTGCCAAAGGAAATTCAGGAACTGCTGGAAGAGTTTGTTGATATAGTGGTGGATGAGTTACCTCATTCGTTGCCACCGATGAGGAGCATAAGCCATCATATAGACCTCATACCAGGAGCAAGTTTGCCCAACAAAGCAGCGTACAGGTTGATGCCGCAGGAGAACGAAGAGGTCAAAAGGCAGGTACAGGAGCTGCTAGATAAAGGACTGGTCAGGGAGAGTCTAAGTCTGTGTGCCGTTCCAATGGTAATAAGTCCGAAGAAAGATGGAGGTTGGAGAATGTGCACTGATTCCAGAGCCATCAACAAGATAACCATCAGGTACAGGTTTCCATTGCCGAGGATGGATGACTTGATGGACTGCTTGAGTGGAGCAGAGTTTTTTTCAAAGGTTGATTTGGAAAGAGGATACCATCAAATTCGCATGAGGGAAGGCGATGAATGGAAGACAACCTTCAAGACTAACGAAGGTTTGTATGAGTGGTTGGTCATGTCGTTTGGCTTGATGAATGCACCAAGTACATTCATGAGGCTGATGAATGAAGTGTTGAAAGAGTTTATTGGTAAGTTTGTCATTGTTTATTTGGATGACATCTTGATTTTCAGCAAGTCAAAAGAAGAGCATCTAAAGCATTTAGTTGCAGTAATGAGGAAACTACAGCAAGAGAAGTTGTTAATCAACATGAGGAAGTCTTCATTTATGAAGAGAGAACTCATTTACTTGGGGTTTGTCATATCGGCAAATGAATTAAATATGGATCCAAGTAAAGTAGAGGTGATTAAGAATTGGCCATCACCAAGAAATGTTTTTGAGGTGAGAAGTTTCCATGGACTGGCGAGTTTCTATAGGAAATTCATCTGAAATTTTAGTGGAATTAGCGCAGCAATGATGGACACAGTCAAGAAAAGACATAAGTCTTTTCATTGGACTGAAGAGGCAGAAAAGAGCTTCAATCTGTTGAAGTGGAAGATCATAGAGCAACCAGTGTTGGTGTTGCCAGATTTTCAGAAAGTTTTCCAGGTAAAGTGTGATGCGAGTGGCTTTGCCATAGGAGCGGTCTTAAGCCAGGAGTACAGACCAATCACATATTTCAGCGAGAAGCTGGATGAGGCAAAGGTGAAGTATTCAACGTATGATAAAGAATTTTATGCCATCATACAAGCGTTGAAGAAGTGGAGCCATTACTTGATACCCAAGGAATTTGTTCTATATAGTGATAATCATGCACTATAGTTTGTAAGTCAACAAGAAAAGTTGAATCAGAAGAATGCTAAATGGGTAGAGTATATGTAGAATTTTACATTTGTAATTAAACACATTTCAGGGACTGCTAACAAAGTGGCTGATGCTTTGAGCAGGAAATGTTTGCTGTTGCAGGAGTTCCGAGTCAAAACATTGGGTTTTGAAAATCTAAAAGACATGTATGAAGATGATGCAGATTTTGCAGAGGCATACGAGGTAGCTGAGAATCCAGTTCTTAGAGACAGAAGCCCGTGGATGGATTACATGATCCAAAATGGACTGTTATTCAGAGGCAATCAGTTATGCATTCCACATTGCTCCATGAGGGAGAATTTGCTAAAAGAAAAGCATAATGGCGGATTAGCAGGACATTTCGGCCACGATAAGACATTTACAAACTTGAGTGAAGCCTATTTCTGGCCGAAGATGCGAACAGATGTCAAGAATTTTGTTGACAGGTGCAGGATTTGTCAGCATTCAAAGGGCAAGAAGCAGAATGCGGGATTCTATCAATCCTTACCCATACCTGAGAGCCCGTGGGATGAAATCAGCATGGATTTCGTATTAGGATTGTCGAGGATGCAAAGAGGACATGATTCGATCTTTGTGGTGGTCGACAGGTTCTCAAAGATGGCACATTTTATTCCATTCCATAAGACCAACGATGCGACTCATATCACAAAATTGTTTTTCAAAGAGATCGTTAGACTTCATGGTTTACCCAGAAGCATTGTATCGGATAGGGATACAAAGTTCATTGGACATTTCTGGAGGACACTCTAGAAGAAGATGGGAACTAACTTAATGTTCAGTTCTTCCTATCATCCACAGATAGATGGGCAGACAGAGGTGGTCAATAGAAGTCTTGGAGATTTACTCAGAAGCCTGGTGACAAAGCACCACAACAGTTGGGACAATGTGTTTCCATAAGCAGAGTTTACGTACAACGATTCAGTGAATCGAAGTACAGGCAAAATACCATTTGAAATTATATATGGAAGGCAGCTGAGAGGAGTGTCTGAACTGAGGGACTCAAAACAAATAATCACAAAGAGTGCAAGCGCTGAAGAATTCGCAGAAGCGATGGAAGAACTTCACAGCAGAGTGAAGCAACGATTGCTGGAGTCGAACCAGGAATACAAGCGCAGAGCAGATCAACATCGGAGACAAATTCAATTCGAAGTTGGTGATCTAGTTCTGGCACATCTGATGAGAGAAAGGTTCCCAAGGGGAACATACAACAAACTCAAAATGAAGAAAATTGGGCCATGCAGAGTCCTGAAGAAATTGGGGGAAAATGCTTATAAGATTGAATTGTTGGATGACATCGGAATATCTCCGACATTCAATGTTTCAGACTTATATCCATATAAGGATGAGGAAGCAGGAACTGGAAAGGATGAGCAGCCAGAGATCCAGTGGCAGAAGCAGATGCCAATGGCAGAAAGGCCATGGATGGAGCGCATACTTGACAAGAGGGTCAACAAAAGAACCAGGCGGAAGGAATACTTTGAATACCTAGTCAAATGGAAGAACCACCCAGTGGAGGATGCCAGCTGGGAGATAGAGGCACTTATCCAAAAACATGGACAGGAGCCCATGAATATTTTCAAGCCGAGGAGTATGATTCAGGAGCATCGCCAACTCAACAAGCGTGGAGCCAGGGCATGTGTTTTCAAACACATGACATATAAGCTTGATAACTCTTTTTGAATTTTCATTTAAGAAGAAGCGCCATATCCTTCAATGAAACATTTATGAAGGAGTGCCTGTTATATTGTATCAGACCTCGATCCATACGCTCTTGTCTGAAATAGATAGGAGGTATTTAATCTAGTTAATGTAGGTAGATAGATGTTTTAAGTCTAGATTAGACAGTTTAGAGTTCGAGAGGGAAAACTGATATAGACACCCTCCTTTGTACATTATTAAAAAAGATTCAGATTATTCAGAAGAATTCAGAAGAGAGAGCAAGCAAAGAAATTGTGAAGAACACCCGTGTATAGATGTTTTTGAATTAATAGAAGAGAGTCTTTGATTCAATTTCATGGCTGGTGTTATTTCTCTATGTGTATTGTTCATGTACTTATGAATGTTTTTTTCTGGTGATGCATTTGCTTTGAATATGTTGTGCATGTGATTTCAGGGTTTAAACTGAAGTCTGAGAGAAGAGAATTAGTTTCAATTGTTTCTCTGTCTGAGTCAGGAGATTCCTGCATAGAGTGCAGTCGAATTCATCCGCATAGAGTGCATTGATGAAGGCTCAGAAGTTAAACACTTATTCTCATTCACCCAGAAGTTATAAGATTGTAGAGGAAGCCGTGTGAAGAGCGCACAGGCGGAGTTAGAGGTCTCAGTTGTTAAGCTGAGCAAAATAAGGCAGAGACTAATGTGGTCGGAGGTGCACAAAGTCTGAGAGACCCAACACTTTGAAGGGTGTTGAAGGTCGAAGCACCAGAAGTGTGCGCAAGGCCTTTGAGAGAACCAGAGTTGATAAGCTCAGGAGGTATAGCACCTTCGTGACAAGAGTTGAAGGGAAGCACAGGGGTCGTGCCAAGGAGGGCTCAACAAAGACTTGCAGACCCAAGCGTCAGAAGACAAACAAGCGCTGAGGAGGAATACTTAGCCGTTCTCAGGAGATCCTCAAGAGGGAGGAATTGACAGTCAGGATTCACCGAGAGAACTAGCGAAATCTCGCCAGCCGTCAGATCGTGTGGAGTTGCATAGGGTTTAAGCCCCAACGAACAAAGGAGGAGTCATCGAGATATTGGCGATATCGGGGTTTCATAAGGTAAGAGAATCAAAGCCTTGAAAGTCTCGAAATCCCGAGAAAGGATCTCATCCGTTGATCGGCAGAACACGTGTCAAGGAGCTAGGGAGCGTCGGGGTTCAGTCCATCGGGATATTGGGGTTTCCAAGGATGTAGAAATCTCGCACCAAGAAATCGTGATCCGCGATTTCCCGACGAGTGTTTTGGACCGTTCATCGTCAAGGACACGTGGCGGAAGATCTCGGAGAGTCGGCGTTTGGAGGCATCGGGGTTTCCAGGTTGTGAAATGCTTGCAATATTGAAATCGCGATCGACGATTTCCCGACGCGGTCAGAACCGTTGATCGGGGGAGGACACGTGGAGAGAGATCCCAAGGAGTCAGGGTTCGGCATTTCGGGATTTCCGGAGTCGAGTGCATTGCGTAAGTTGAAATCGCGATCCGCGATTTCCCGATAGGGTTAAGACCGGTAGTGGAGGACAGGTGTCGAAGGATTGAGCCTTGCCTTGAGGAGAGGATAGGTGGCATCGAAGATCGGGGATCGAAGATTCTAGGAGTGCGAGTTTTTCGCATTTCAAACTCGCGAACTCCGAAATCACGATAAGTGGGGAAGGACACGGTCACGTGGGTTGGCAAGGTCACATGCTGAAAGAGTTAGCCTGAGGGGCCAAAGGGTGCAGAAGGTGCCGTCAAAGTTCGGGAATCGGGGGTACGAGAGGTAAGGAACTTACGACCTCGCAAGTGCCGATTTCCCGACGAGAATTTCCCCGATAGAAGAAAATAACACGTGGGTGAATGTCCATCGGGTTTCGGAGTTTTATAATCTCCGTTTTTCATGAGTGCAGGACTCGCGATCCCGCGAGGTCCGATTTCCCGATATAACACAGGGGAGTCATAAGGACAGTTCTGTGGGTAGAGAAAAGTCCCGATAGGGGATTGGAGAGTGTTTCATCTCTTCGGGCCTAAGGGAGAAGAAGGTCCTGGTGTTGCAGACGTGCTCTAGGTGGCGCGTTTGCGTCACTAACTAATGAGTTTTGTGTAAGAGGGAAGTTTTTCAAAAAGAGCCCCACACTCATTCACCCCCCCTCTAAGTGTGGTTGGTGTGTCCAACATGACCATCTTGCAGGAATCCTTCTGAAACACAATTTGTACCCCAACATCACTCATTTTATTGACAGATATCATATTTCTTTCCAAACCTGGAATGCGTAGCACACTTGGAAGGGTTATTTTCCCCCCATCCTGCAGTATGAGTCGAACTCTTCCTCATTCGACAATTTTGGTTGTTGAGTCGTCCCCCAAGAACACATCACCTCTATCATATCGTTCATACTTAGAGAACCATTATCTATGTGGTGTCATATGATAGGATGTTCATGATTCGATCAACCAAACACCTTTATCCGACTGTGTATTAGTCTACACCAGGTACACACCACCTCCCTTATCCTGGGTTGTCTTTATTTCAGTTGACTGATTCTCGTCAGATCCCATATTGACTTCCATATCCCTTGACTTATAATCATTTTTCTAATTCCCAAATTTACCACATTTACAACATCTTCTTGTTAACTAAACCAGGGATTTAGATCTACCCTTCAACTTAGACTTTCTACCGGAGAATTTTCCTTTATCTCTTTCAAGTAATTGATTGATGCCAAAGGATTGATTGATTGATGATTGATGTCAAATGCATTGTCCTTGATGAGAATGAATATATGTCAAGTATATGATGCATATGATGTCATGCATATATGAAGATGGATCAATGAGTTGTCATTGATACATGATGCAAAGATGAAGATGGATCGATGTGATTTTCTTGATATATGATGCATAGTTAGATTAATCATTATAGTATTATCATGGTTGATAAGGTGTACAAATGGATGAACTCCAAAGTGGTCCCATTATGGTGAAAGCCTTCATGGGAAGAAGCTTTATACTAGAAGAATGGTTGGAGAACATATGCTTGATTGCAGAATAATTAATTGAAGATCAGTGAATTTGTTAGTGAAACTATCCTAGATGGATAGTGTTTGTCATGCCATTTCCAGTGGTATGTGGAATGTCACATAACTCCTCATGGTTTGAGAGTTATGGCCTTACAAAGTTGGAGGACCCTCATATGTTGGCTTGAAGCCCCAAAAGGTCAAAGAAGTCAAAGTGCTTGAAAAAAAGAAATCATTATTTAAATGATAAAGTAAAGTGACAAAGTCAAGAAGGATTATTTAAATCATAAAGAGAAGTGACACAATCAAAGAAGGTTATTTAAATGTTAAAGTGAGGTGACAAAGTCAAAGAGGAATATTCAAATGATAATAAAATAATGGAGAAATTTCTAAATATGAAAAGTGGTTAACCTTAGAAATGGGTTAAGTACCTAGAATATGAAGAGTATAAATAAGAGGCTAGGGTATCTTATGAAATGTACATTTTTAGGGAGCACATCTTGTGTATCTTTGGTGAGCATATTGTGTGGATCCCTTGAGCATTATTGAAGATCTATTCTGAGAGAGAAAGAGTATGGGGGATCTCATGAACGCATCAAAGTTTCAGCATGTCTGAGATATTGATGACAAAAGTTTCGGAGGTTCAGAAACCCTAGTTTCTAAGGTATACGTGGGATGCAATGGGCCAAGACGCATACATACGCGGGTTGTATGAAGACATGATGCATATAGTGGATGAAGTCATGGAAATTGGTGTCTGATATGATGACTGGTTGTTGAAGACTGAAGCAGGTTCCAGATCTACAATCTATGGGCATAAATCTTCCACTGAGACTCTGGTATGGTTACATTGTTATCTTGATGGATACTATTGGTTGTTGTGTGGTGAATGCCCAGGGAATTATTGGTATGTTGTTGTGATGTGGTTTGTGTTGGCTGATAGAGTGAGCAACACTCTTCTGATTCAGTGCTGATATGATTGTAATAGTATGTTGATTTCTTATACATGTTTGAGTAGCATTCATATTGTATGGTTGAGAAGCATGAGTTAGTTATTGGAGAGCTTGGATGTGTTGTGACTAGTTATGAGTCATACTGAACAGTGAGAGATAAAAGAGGATGATGAATTGGTTGCAGAGGATCTAAGTTAATTATGAAGAGAAAACCCTAAGTAACTCAGAAGGCATACGTAGGCTATAATGCAAGCAAACAACGAACATATGTGGGTTCTAGTGAGCTAGGGAACATACACATGCGGGATGCACTATTGACAGGTTGCATACTTGTGATAGATTGATATCTGTGGAGGATTGTTGCCTCATCTCAATTGGTGCTGAGGATGTAAGATGAGTCTTGCATATAGATATGGTTCTCTTGTAGAGTTGTACTCTATTCAGTTGTTGCTGAAAAACCCCATGGATTGAAGTCTGTAATAAAAAGAAAATTGTACATACATATTGTGTCCTTTGTGTTCCTTGTGGTGATGATTTGTTGATGATATATTTCTGATATATATTCACATCTAACTGATTATAAATGACAGCAATAAGTAATGAGTAAATAGTGATTGCTAACTAATGAGTTTTGTGTAAGAGGGAAGTTTTGTAAAAAGATCCCCACACTCATTCATCCCTCCTCTAAGTGTGGTTGATGTGTCCAACATGACCATATTGCACGAATCCTTCTGAAACACAATGTGTACCCCAACATCACCCATTTTATTGATAGATATCATATTTATTTCCAAACCTGGAATGCGTAGCACACTTGGAAGGGTTATTTTCCTCCCATCCTGCAGTATTAGTCTAACTCTTCCTCGTTCGAAAATTTTGGTTGTTGAGTTGTCCCCCAAGAAACATCACCTCTATCATATCGTTTATACTCAGAGAACCATTATCTATGTGGTGTCATATGATAGGATGTTCATGAGTCGATCAACCAAACACCTTGATCCGACTGTGTATTATTCTACACCAGGTACACTTCAACTCCCTTATCCTGTGTTGTATTTCTTTCAATCGACTGATTTTCGTCGGATCCCATATTGACTTCCATATCCCTCTACTTATAATCATTTTTCTAATGCCCAACTTTACCACATTTACAACATCTTCTTTTCGACTGAACTGGGGATTTAGATCTACCCTTCAACTTAGACTTTCTACCGGATAATTTTCCTTTATCTCTTTCAAGTCATTGATTGATGCCAAAGGATTGATTGATTGATGATTGATGTCAAATGTATTGTCCTTTATGAGAATGGATATATTTCAAGTGTATTATGCATATGATGTCATGCATATATGAAGATGGATCAATGAGTTGTCATTGATACATGATGCAAAGATGAAGATGGATCAATGTGATTTTCTTGATATATGATGCATATTTAGATTGATCATTATAGTCTTATCATGGTTGATAAGGTGTACAAATGGATGAACTCCAAAGTGGTCCCCTTATGGTGAAATCCCTCACGGGAAGACGCTTTATCCTAGAAGAATGGTTGGAGAACCTATGCTTGATTAGAGAATAATGAATTGAAGATTAGTGAATTTGTTAGTGAAACTATCCTAGATGGATAGTTCTTGTCATGCCATTTCCGATGGTATGTGGAATGCCACATAAATCCTCATGGTTTGAGATTTATGGCCTTATGAAGTTGGAGGACCCTCATATGTTGGCTTGAAGTCCCAAAAGGTCAAAGAAGTCAAAGTGCTTGAAAAGAAGAAATCATTATTTAAATGATAAAGTAAAGTGACAAAGTCAAGAAGGATTATTTAAATCATAAAGAGAAGTGACAAAATCAAAGAAGATTATTTAAATGTTAAAGTGAGGTGACAAAGTCAAAGAGAAATATTTAGATGATAAAGTAATGGAGAACTTTCTAAATATGGAAAGTGGTTAACCCTAGAAATGAGGGAAATAGGTTAAGTAACCTAGAAATGGGTTAAGTGACCTAGAATATGAAGAGTATAAATAAGAGGCTAGGGTCTCTTGTGAAATGTACATTTTTAGGGAGAACATCTTGTGTATCTTTGGTGAGCATCTTGTGTGGATATCTTGAGCATGATTGAAGATCTATTTTGAGAGAGAAAGAGTATGGAGGATCTCATGAACGCATCAAAGTTTCAGCATGTCTGAGATATTGACGAAAAAAGTTTCGTAGGTTCAGAAACCCTAGTTTTTGAGGTATATGCAGGCTACAATGGGCCAGGACGCGTACATACATGGGTTGTATGAAGACATGGCACGTACAGTGGATGAATTCATGGAAATTGGTGTTTGAGATGATGACTGGTTGTTGAAGACTGAAGTAGGTTCCGGATCTACAGTCTATGGGCTCAGATCTTCCACTGAGACTCTAGTATGGTTACATTGTTATATTGATGGATACTATTGGTTATTGTGTGGTGAATGCCCAAGGCATTCTTGGTATGTTGTTGTGATGTGGTTTTTGTTGGCTGATAGAGTGAGCAACACTCTTCTGATTCAGTGCTAATATGATTGCTATAGTATGAATATTTCTTATACATGTTTGAGTAGCATTCATATTGTATGGTTGAGAAGCATGAGTTAGTTATTGGAGAGATTGGATGTGTTGTGACTGGTTATGAGTCATACTAGATAGTGAGAGATAGAAGAGGATGATGAATTGGTTGCAGAGGATTTGAGTTGATTCTGAAGAGAAAACCCTAAGTAACTCAAAAGGCATACGCATGTTGTAATGTAGACAGACCGCGTACATACATGGGTTGTAGTGAGCCAAGGCGCGTACACACGCGGGATACACTATTGATAGGTCGCGTACCTGTGATAGATTGATATCTGTGGAGGATTTTTGCCTCATCTTAGTTGGTGTTGATGATGTAAGTTGACTCTTGCATATAGAGCTAGTGCTCTTGTAGATTTGTACTCTATTTAGTTGTTGCTGAAGAAACCCAAGGATTGAAGTCTGTAATAAAAATAAAATTGTACATACATCTTGTGTCCTTTGTGTTCCTTGTGGTGATGATTTGTTGATGATATATTGTTGATATATGTTTTAAGATATATGTTCACATCTAACTAGTTATAAATGACAACAATAAGTAATGAGTAAATATTGATTGCTAACTAATGAGTTTTGTGTAAGAGGGAAGTTTTGTAAAAAGAGCCCCACACTCATTCACCCCCCCCCCTCTAAGTGTGGTTGGTGTGTCCAACATGACCATATTGCACGAATCCTTCTCAAACACAATGTGTACCCCAACATCACTCATTTTATTGACATATATCATATTTATTTGCAAACTTGGAATGCGTAGCACACTTGGAAGGGTTATTTTCCTCCCATCTTGTAGTATCAGTTGAACTCTTCCTCGTTCGACAATTTTGGTTGTTGAGTAGTCCCCCAAGAACACATCACCTCTATCATATCATTCATACTCACAGTACCATTATCTATGTGGTGTCATATGATAGGATTTTCATGAGTCGATCAACCAAACACCTTGATCCGACTGTGTATTAGTATACACCAAGTACACATCACCTCCCTTATCTTGGGTTTTCTTTCTTTCATTCGACTGCTTCTCATTGGATCCCATATTGAATTCCATCTCCCTCGACTTATAATCATTTTTCTAATGCCCAACTTTACCGCATTTACAACATCTTCTTGTCGACTGAACCAGGGATTTAGATCTACCCTTCAGCTTAGACTTTCTACCGAAGAATTTTCCTTTATATCTTTCAATTGATCGACCTCTCACCACTAAATTATATTTGGTCGATCCCTCCATGTTCTTTCTTCTCGTTTCTTCTGACAGTAGAGAAGAAACCACGTCTTCTAGCGCTAGTGTGGTTGTATTACTCTCTATAGCTAGACTAAGCTATCACAGGAGTCTGGCAATGAACATAATAGGCTTATACACTTCTCCTCCTCAGTGATTTTAATATCCACAGATGATAACTAGATTAAAATGGTGTTAAACTCATTTAAATGCTCAGTCACCGAACTTCCATCACTCATTCTCAGAAGATACAATTTATTTCTGAGAAACAACTTATTCACCATATATTTTGACTGGTATAAGCTTCCTATCTTGTCCCATAGTTTCTTGGCAAAATATTCACCTGAGACATTCAACAGTACCGAATATGCAAGACAAAGTCGAATCATACTTCTTGCTCTTCTTTCAAGTTTATCACATTCTTCCATCGACATGCCTGTCGGTTGGGTACTTGGACAAATCGTTGTCCATTGTTCTCGATCTACAAGAAGATCTTCCATTTTAAGCTTCCAAAGCTCAAAATTCTAGCCATTGAATTTTCTATCTCTATTTTTGAACTACTCTCCATTCTTTACCATGATCTTTAACACAATTTATGACTTACGTCTCTTACTGTACCTAGGGTTTAGTTCTCATATTCAAGATTGGTAAATCAAGATCTACTACACTCGTCAAAGCACACAACTCTGATACCACTTGTCAGGAAATGAGAGAAACTTGCACACTAAACCTAGCATAGGAGAAGAAGAATTTAATCAATAACGTAAATGGAAAAGCAATCACATAGTACACAAAGATTTTACCATGGAAACCCAAACTGAGAAAACCAACATTCCTTGAGTGTTTTTCTCTCTTGTTGTCTTATTCAATCTGAATAAAAGGTTACATGTCTAACCTTGGTCCACACCTAAGACACAATCAACATCATACCCTCTTTCTTGTGAAAGAACAACCCTGTATCCAATATGGATTACATATACATGACCAAAAACCTACGATTTTCTCAATATTTACATTAGCCTTTATGGCCTTGCAACATGCCTCTTTATAGGCTTTACAATAGAAAAACCCTATAGAATTGGTGCCCAAAAAATAGTTTCAGAACCATGCATATCATTTTCTACAAATCTCACAAATCTTGGGATTCTGTTACAGTTGACTCCAAGTCCTATTACTCATCAACCTTCATCTGGTCTTCAGTTAGTCGCCACACACCTGCCTGCCAACCTCTTGTTAGTTGAATTCTTCGACTTGTTGTCGATTCCTTTACCATGTCGAATTTCCTCAACCTTTGACATCGACTTTACCCAGTCGACTAACCTCAATCTTCGACTTGTTGTCGATCTACCTCGACCTTCGTCGACCTCGACCTTCGACCTTCAGTCGATTCACCTCGAATAGACTTTCACTACAAAGAATATAACAACCCAAAAAAAGGAAAATAAGAAAAAGAAATGGAAAATGAGATAATGAAAATGGAAAGGAAAAATAAAAAGAAATAGGAAAATAAAGAAAAAGGGAAAATGAATGTGAACGTGGAAATAACTAAGTATGGAAGGGGAATAAGGAAAAATGGCTAAGTGTGGAAAATGTAGTAAGAGAGTTGAGTATAAGAGAGAAAATGGTTAAGTATGGAAAAGAGAGGAGGAGAGAGGGGGAAATGACACTGAACAAAATTCTTCACATTTCTTCTTGTAATATCTTTGTTGGACTTTTGGACAAAACTATGCATATCTTGGTCATAGAGACTCAGATTTTGATTCCGCGAAATGCATGGTGAAGCTGAGAATGAAGGCTATACAATGAACTTATAATAGTTCACAAATTTTCATCTTCCAATATCATTTATTTTTTATGTATCCAAGAGCGGGAAAAATATAGGTGACCAATTTTGGTCAACAACTTGTTGGAAGTTAGGGTTTGTGACTAATCCATAAACTAGTCCCAAACATGTGTTCGGGATAAATTTAAGAAGTGATGTTGGGGTTTATATGTGGACTCATGTGGACCTAGGATATTTATGTGGACCCAATTTCTATGTGGACCTAGTTTTGATGTATCGATGATAGTGACAAAAACAATGACAGTGACATTGACAGTCTATGTGGACCCAGTTTCTATGTGTCCCGGTTTCTAAGTGGACCAAGTTTGATGATGATAATGAATCAATGATAGTGACAAAGATAGTGACCAAAATTATCTTCAGTGACAATGACTTGTGAGCATCTTGACGTTAGCATTTGATGCAAATTTGTGTGAGGGATTTGGAGCAGATTAGTTGAGGACCTAGAGTTGATATTGGACTAGACCATATTGTGAGAATAATTTTGAAACAAGAGTGGCAGGGTACAAAGCAAGAGATAAAGGTCTCCTTCATTTTGGTGCCTAAGAAACAAGGGTGGTTGGGTGATGCACAGAAATATTGGTGTCTTCAGTCAACAAGTTGGGGCTTGCAGGGGAGTTGCAACTTCCTTTGAGTTGGCGCTCATAAAGCCAGGGGGTTGGTGCCTCCTTCCAGTTGGTATTGGTAAATCAGGAAGTTGGAGCTTTCTACAGGTTGGTGCCTCCTTCCAGTTGGTGCTAGTAAATATTGGAAGTTAGTGCTTCCTATGGATGCAATCTTCAAGATATTTATCAAAAACGTTCTGTGGTTTTCTCCCGTTTGGGTTTCAACGTAAAAATCTCTTGTGTATTGTGTTTGAAGTTGTGCATTGTTGAATGGAATTATTGATAAGTTAATGTTTACATGTTGTGTTTAAAATGGTAAAAGATGCCCAATATTGATTCACCCTTCTCCCCCCCGCCCTCTTAGTATTGGTGAATATTACAACACTAAACAATGCTTAGATCTAAAACACACAGGAAGATGAGATTTGAGCATTTAATTCTAAATGAAAATTAGCAGATCTAAGTGCTTCATTGGAGTGCAATAGGATTACTTGTATGTAGAGGAGGCAATCAAGTGGAAATACAATGCGAGGTTAAGAGTTTTGCCTTAGTGACCAAAAAACAAGGCCATAGAAGCAAATCAATTTGGCCCAATCAGATCTATAAGATCACACTACACCCAATATGTATGAAGAAAATAAAATGGACCTCCAATTCAACAATAAAAACCAAGGGCCAAAGTTATAAAACTAAACACACCAAAAACAAAAGGCTAAGCATACCCAAAAAGGCCCAATCTCCAATGCTAAAACAAAGTAGTGAAATAAATGAAAATTGATACAACTACATGCAAAAATGCAAATGCAAGGCAAGAAGTGTTTGCTCTGATACCATGTAAAAATATGGATTTAAACCAAATCATAAATGAACCTAGCATCCACATAAAGATAATAGAACAACAAAAAAAAAACACTAAATCTATATATTGTTATATTGAAATACATGATTAAACCCTCTATTTATAACAAACCACGAGAGGCCCAACTTATAATTCGTTCATATGTTAACTGGACGAATACAATATACAACTTAATAGATAAAATATATTAACCTAATAAATAAATATTAACTTATGTAAACTTAACAGTATCTAAGTATATTAACCTATTATTTATGAAAATATTTAAAAATATATATTTTATGAATTGAAATATTTATACAAATTAATAAATATTTTTAAAATATAATAAAATTATAAAATCTTATTAACATATTATAATATTTTTAAAACCTAATAAAATTATAAAATCTTATTAACATATTATCTATGAAAACTTTTAAAAATATATACTTTATGAATTAAAATATTCATAAAAAATAATAAATATTTCTAAAACAATTATAAAATCATGAAATACTTATTAAAATTTCATTTTCAATATCATTTAAACAAATTTCATTTTCATTGTAATTTAAACGTCGGTGAAATAAAATTGTCTTAAAACTTAATATCTAATTAAGTCTTCGAGATTAAGAATACATTGAAATCACTTTCAAAGACAATAACTTTCAATTTGTAATTTTTATGTTGTTAACGATCCTCTATCTATTTATGAGAATCACTTTCAAGGGCCACTTCCAATTTGTCACTTATTATATGTGCGTGTGCGTGGGGTTGGTGATTTCTTATATATATATATATATATATAGAGAGAGAGAGAGAGAGAGGCCACTTCCAATTTGTAATTCATTATATGTGCGTGGGCTGGTGATATATATATATATATATATATATATATATATAAGAGAAAAAGAGAATGAGAATGAGAAGAAATCAATAAATAGATATATATGTGTGAATGAAAGAAGAAATCACCAACGCACGCACATATAATGAGTGATAAATTGAAAGTGTTTCTCATAGATATAAAAGAGATGATATTACCATTTTTAGTAATAAAAAATTGAGATATTATAATTTTTGTTAATAATAATAATGTGATAAATTAAAATAATTTTTTAGTATTATAAATTTACAAACAATTTAAATATATTAAATTTAGTATTAATGTTTACAATAGTTATAATGGTGGTGATGATAATGATGAATAATGTTCATTGAGATTAGAATTGGTGTATCTGACTTTAAGAAGGTAAGAGATTACTTATATTTCTTTATAATTTTATGTTTGTGCTTGAAAAACATTAAGACCAGTGTTCCAAGATCACCATAGTTTTGATGACTTTAGAGGTTAGGAAGATCGATATTGCGACAAATATTTTGAAATTGTGACCTAATTTGGGTATATGCAATGAAATCTAGTAGAAAGTATTTTTCATCTTCAACCCTCTTAGTGTCACAAGGATGATAGGTTCTTGCGTCCCACAATGTTTTCGCAATAGTCCAACACCCAATTTCGTGATGTAGCTCATGGGAGTTGGTTCGTATTTTAGCAATGTTGATTTTCTTCTTTGCATTAGTCAAAATCGAGAGATATTTTTGAGCTTCTAGATTTGGGTTGACCACCTCCTTGTAGTATATTAATTCTCTTTTATCCTCTAATTCTTCATCGCACCAGAGATTCTTCTTTAATTTAGATGTAATAATATTTTTAATATCATTGTTATTTTGCAAAATGAAATCTTCTTGTATTCCCCAATTATTTAGCCACAACTCGATATCTTTATGTCATCCCTGCTTCAACTACTAGTGGTTTTGGCTAGAATTTGAAGCAATTTTGAGGAGTCTCTTGTTGTCTATGTTGTTTATCTTATTCTTGTACATTAAGTACCTAATCATGGCCATGCTCTCAATAGGGGAGATACTTGCTTTTGTCTAGAGGATAGTATAAGGAATATTATCTTTAATTTTGAGATAACTAAAAACACCTTGGAATAATGAAATTTTAAAAATTTATAATAGGTGAGGTTAATTGATAATGATGATAACCTTAAGAGAAGCATTTCTAAATAACCATAGTTTTGATGAGTTAAAAGGTTAGGAAGACCATTATCATTAAAAAAAAATGAAATTATGATTTAAAATGGATGTACATAAGACATTCTAAAAGAAAATGATACCATTTACTTTAACATGTTTCTTATTAATAATAAATATATTAAATAATGTTATTATCATTATTTTAAATATCTAATTTCTTAAATCAATAAGTTTTTAAATTTGTCTTATTCACAATGATTCACAATGGTATACATCATTATCATTATAAAAAAAATATCTATCAAAGCTTTGAATTCTTTCGCTTTTCACATCACATCTGCCATTTCAATTCTTTCGCTTCGAATTCTACATTCAAAGCTTCGATTCTTACCGCTCGGAGTTCAAATCTTGAATCAGACATCTCAAAGCTCAGATTTCACTTGTCATGCTTCGAATTCCGTGTAGCATGTTCGAATCTCACCAGCTTGGAGGTCGTAGATCGTATTTCAGTTCTCCTAGTTCGAATCTCGTCCATTATAAAACTCGTATTTTAGTTTCGGATTCGAGACTGGTAATTTAAAAGCTCGTATTTCAGTTCTCCCAGTTGGAGTTCCATAACTCTGGAGTTCATATTTTACATCTCCTTATTTGAATCTCGTCCTATTAAAGCTTTGTTTCAGTTGTCCCGGTAAAGATCGTACTACACTTCTCCTGGTTCGAATCTTTTCCTTCTCAAAGTTCGTATTACAGTTCTCCGGTTCGAATCCAGTTATTCTCAAAGCTTATATTTCCGTTTTTCAAGTTCGAATCTCGTTCTATTAAATCTTTTGTTTCAGTTCTTCCAGTTAAATTACTTCCGTTTAAAGATCACACTTCACTTCTCCCGCTTCGAATCTCGTCCCTTCAAAGCTCGTATTTCACTTCTCCCGAGGTTTAAATTTTAAATCTCGTCAATTTAAAGCGTGTACTTCACTTATCCCGGTTTGAATCCGGACCCTTTAAAGCTTGTCCTTCAGTTCTCCTGGTTTGAATCCAGTCCCTTTGAAGTTCATATTTCACTTCTCGCGGTTCAAATCTTGCCCCTTCAAAGGCCCTATATCAGTTCTCCATTTGTTCTGAGTCTGTCTTTCACATCTGACGGTTTGAATCCCGTCACTTTGAAGCTTGTATTTAGGTTCGAATTCAGTTTCTTTAAATCTCGTATTTCATTTCTCCCTGTTCAAGACTCATCCCTCTCAAAACGCGCATTTCACTTCTGTCGGCTCTAATTTGCCGTCGCAGGTTTGAACGCCTGCCTGTCCGCCATGTCTGCCCGAGCTGGCAACGCTTCAGAGCCTGAATGGCACAACTGATTTCTCATGCTAGTATTTTCATGATGCTTTGTTGATGCCAATTGGGAGTCTTCAATGGACCGGTTATGATCTTTTGATTGTTGACTTGTAAACTGAGTTGTTTGTGTTTGACAAGTACAATTGAAGTAATTTTTTTTTAAATAAATGCTAGTAACAACTGACCTATATTTTTTATTTGGATCAAACCTTTTCAAATCCTTCCCCGTTCATTATGAAATAATCTGCAATCTTGAAGTGATCCTCATGAATGGAATAAGTCTTCATTACTTAGAATAAATATTTGATTACTATAAAATAAGAAGACTTGTGATTCTACTAAACTGAATAAAGGTCTCTTGTTTAACAAGAGAAGTCCAGTGAAAGAGATGCAATGATGAAAATGAGTGTCAAGGTATCTAAGTACATCACGAGAGACACAAATGGATGTGGTGGAGTCGAGTCACCTGCAAGATCTGTCAATCAAGAGACATTGATGAATTATCATTGTTAAGAGTGAGGAGGCTTGCCATTGATGTATGCAAGTACCAAGGTACTTATAAACGTCTCTAATCTCAATCCTAGATGATTTGTTGGAGGCGATGAGACAAGATTTGTCGGAATGTGGGCTTTAAGGAATCTCACATCATCTGTCAAAAGAAAAACACAAATGATTTTGAAGAACCATAATACAATTATACTGAACCAACATGCAAAACTTTATTGAGAATTTTGCCCGCTTGTTGCCTCATTTTCAAGCAAAAATATTCCGTATTTTATGAGCAGAACGAAATGAATACAGATCTATATTATTAACACAGATATTCATGAAAAATAACAGAGAAACAATAAAACTTGGCTTCTATTAATAAATAAATATGCTGAAACTGTAAAATGCAGACTGAAACAAGCTCACTGGAATGGTGGCGGCTTATCTCTGAGAAGAGATGTGAGCGATGCACTCATTCGCAATAAGATGAGTACAATGAGGCTCTGAAAGCATTTTTACAATAAGAATAAATTCCCAAACCCTAGACATCCAAAAACCTAACCCTAGGAGATGAAGCACTAAGAGTCATGTGGGTCCCGTTGGGGTAAGTTGGTACATCAACTTCCCAAGGTCGTAACTTTTGCATACGATCTTTGTTTTAGGCGCATGATAGCCCGTTGGAAAGGTCTATCTAAGGAATATACGTTATTCCATCAAAATCTAACTTTGTCCATATTTTGACTATGGCGAGCCCTAAAACTATTGTTTAGGGCCTCAAAACGTCCCCGAAAGTTTAGGACCCGAAACTAGGAAAAAAATGTCAAACTGAAAAACTGTGAAGATGAGCCAGTTGGAATAGGTGGGTGGCCACCGATATCCGCCTGGATCAATCATCCACCCTTAGGAAGCAATGGTATCCATTTTTTTGAGTTCCTCCATCAGATGAAGAAATTTCTGTTGAATTTGGCCCCTGGTGAGCCACTTGCCTTGGTGTAGGAGCTACCCTACTTTGAAAACCCGATAAAGTTAGAGCCTCTAATGGCAAGTTCCCTTGAACTGTGTGTCCATGATATGATAAGTGGATGGATGTTACATGTAGTCAGGGTTGAGCTCTGTTGGTGTCAATCGTCCTGTTATCTTTGAGGTGTCTAGTAATGGTGGAAAATATGGTCGAAGGAGATCCACATTGAACACTTGGTGAAAACCAAGGAAGGAGGGAATGTTGACCTCAAAAGCATTGTTGCCCACAGCCTTAGTGATGGTGTAAGGTCCATAGCAGAGTGGACTAATCTTCTGATGGGACCCTGTAAGGCGTTCTTTCTGCAAGTGCAACCAAACTTTGTCTCCCACCTGAAACTTGTGTGACACTTGGTGTTGATCATGGCACTCCTTGTACTTGGCATTGAACTCCTGTAAAATATCCTGAACATGTTGGCAGGTGTGTTGGATCTGCTCAATGAATCGGGTGGCTTTGTTAGCTTTGGTTTGAGCATGGGACACATCTTATTGGGTGGTCGCAAAGGGTAGTGCAACATCCATGGGACCCAATGGTTGAAATTCCAACCCCACCTGAAAGGGGTTGTGGCCGGTTGAGATATGTATGGATTTGTTGTAGTTGTTTTGAACATATGGAAGACTCTCATCCCATGTGCAGGGGTGCTTGTAATTGTACATGCGCATGATATGTATAATCATTCGGTCGACGACTGTGGTTTGGACATCCGTTTGGGGGTGGAAGGTAGTGGATTTGGTGAGTTTGGTGCCCTGCAGTGACCAAAGGCTCGACTAGAATGTGATGAGGAACCAACTATCTCGATCTGATATAATGGTTTGTGGCATCCCAAAATGTACCCACTCGTTCAAAGAAGAGCTTGGCAGTGGCCTCCATTGTGATGCTCTTTTTGCAGACGGCCATAATCGTCATCTTGGAAAAGTGATCAACAACCACAAAAACACAGTCAGTAGTCCATTGAGATGGATTCTCACGACCTGTCAAGAGTAGGCAGAGGGGTTTACATGCCTTGTTTCTTAGTGGTTGGTTTGCCAATAGTACAGACAGTGCAAAACCTGATATACTTGATGACATATTGTCGAAGTTTCGGCTAGTAAAAATGTTGTTGCAACACTAGCATTGTTTTCTCTATGCCGAAGTGTCCTACCACCCGACTTTATTGGGCTTCCCAAATCATTTTTGCTCGCTCGCTTGATGGAACACAGAGAGGGCCCATACGACACAACAACCCATACCGAAGATGGAAATTAGTGACAACTGTGTTTTCACCCAACATCTAGTAGGTGGTGGCGAAGTCATGATCTTTCTCATAGAGTTGGGGCCATCTGGAGGTCTCATGGCTGCAAGATTCTAGCATGGTGGTGATTTCCAGGACTGGAGATCAGTTGAGGCAATCAAAGATGCAATTGGTACTTCCTGTTTTATACTTGATGTTGGGGTGAAACTGTTGCAAGTATGTGGACCACTTCTGATGGCGGTCATTTTGCAATTTTCCCTGTGTCTGCATGAGCTGCAATGGATTATGGTCAGTGTGGATGATTATCTCCTTCCTGATAATGTAATGCCTTCACTAGCAGCAGACTTGCATAATGGAGTACATTCTTTGTCGTAAGTAGGGTACTTACGAACGACATATCATAGTGTCTCACTATGATAGACCATGGGGTGGCCATGTTGAGTGAGAACTACGCCCAAAACATAGTTTGAAGCATCTGTCTCGATCTCAAAGGGTTGTTGTAGATCGGGTAATGAAAGCACTGGGGCTGAGCATAAGCATTGCTTCAAATCATTGAACACTTGTTGTTGGGACAAGCCCCATACACACTTTTCCTTACCACCACCCCTGGTTACTTGGCTGAGGGCCCATGTAATATGGGAGAATCCCAACATGAGCATGCGATAGAAATTTGTAAGGCTTAAGAAGCTCTGAAGCTCAGTGAGCGTGGTTGGGGCTGACCAATCACGAATGACCTGGCTCTTAGCTAGATCCACATGCAAACCATGCTTATCAAAAATGTATCCTAGGTACTCGACCCTTTCCATGTTGAAGGAGCATTTTCCCAAGTTGGCATATAGCTTGTGTTGCCGCAGAGGGTGCAGAACTTGTTGAATATGTTGCAAGTGTTCTGTCCATGTCTTGTTGTAGATGAGGATATCATCTAGACACATCACTACAAAAGAATTGGTGAAAGGCCGCAAGATATCGTCCATCATCCTCATGAAATTTATTGGTTCATTTTTTAAACCAAATGGCATGACTTGAAGGCAGTCTTCCATACATATGTCTTCTCTATCGAGACCTGATGGTATATAGACTTCAGATCAATCTTACTAAAGTATTTGGCCCCCTTGAGTTGATCAAGGAGATCGTCGATTCGGGGAATTGGGTACCAATTCATGACTATGATTTTATTTAGAGCCTTGTAATCAATGCAAAGTTGTCAGGTCCTGTATTTCTTTTGCACAAGCACGATTAGGCTTCCACAAGGTGATGAGTTGGGTCCGATGTGCCCCTTGTGGAGATGTTCTTGGATTTGATGCTTGATCTCCTCATTTCTAACAGAGAGCGGCGATAGATCAATTGGGTAGTGATGTGTCAGGGGTTAGATCAATGGAATGCTTGACTTGGCAGTGCAGAGGTACCCAGTAGGTGAGGAGAATATGTCTTTGTATTCTTCCACAACCTTATCCACTTGCTTCTGCTACGTGGAGAGGTAGGCCGCAAAGGCCATGGATGTGGCTACAATATTTCGCTCACTCTAAGAGAGAATCTTGAAGAAGATAAACTCCCGGTCTGAGAGATTACCTTCCTTCATTGCTTGGCAGAGATCGAGGAAATGGCACTAGGTGGACTACCTCGGGTATCTTGTACAATTTCTTGTCCAAAGTAATAATAACACTGCAAGGCCTAGACTCATATTCAACATGACGTTTCCATAAATAAATTTGGCCCAAAAGAACATCACAAAACTCAAGGGGAGAAACATCACACAATACCTCATCTTTGAAGGGCTTGATGTCGTAGGACATGCGACATTGTTGGCTGACGCAAAGATCGCTTCCTTGACAGAGTCATCTGATAGTGTAGGGATGTGGGTGCAACATTTTCAACGGGTCCAACCACTTGATGACCTCCACTGAGATGAGGTTCTTTTGGCTACCGCTGTCAATGATGAAGTAAAACGGGGTTCCTTTCACCCACATCTGTGAATGAAAGAGGTGCTCGCCTTCCTCTAGCTCATTAGGTTCACCGAGATGGATCTTGGTGGTAGTAACGGTGGCATTAGGTTCCGCATCAATGATCTATCTCCCCTTTTCTGGTTTTGACTCAGAGTCGAAACCCACATCTGATTCAGAGGATTTCATATTATCCACCAATGACTTCTTTGAGCGACAATCAACAGTGTTATGCCAGGGGCTCTTATGGAAGTCGCACCACTTACGGGTATCTATCTTCATCTTTCCATTTTCCTTCTTTGTTTGCGGCTTATATTGGTTGTCCTGAGGCAGTCCATATTTTCTCTTCCCTTTGTTTTGAGAGTTCGGGTTTCCCTTTCCATGCTTCTTTTGTGAGGGGTTCCCAGACCCAGACTTTCGCGTTTTTTGTTTAAGCTTCTACTTGATTTTGACGACATACCGATAGGACGTGCCCAAAGACGAGATGTCCAGAAACTCCATTTCTGCTTGGATGTATCTATGCATACCATTGTGGTATTTGAGCACCAAATGTCACTCTGAATCTTTGATACCCATCTTGGTGCACACGATATGGAAGATATTTGTGAACTCAGGCACTGCTTGGTCCATTTCCTGCCACAATGTGGTCCATTTTGTATATAGGTTGTTATAACTTCCAATAGGGTAGTATTGTTCCTTAATATCATCCCTAAAGGACTCCCAGGTGAGTGTGACTATAAATAATGAGGGTTTTTCTATTTCCTTTTTCTCACATAAATTCTCCCACCAATATTTGACATGGGGGACGACTTTGAGGAGCGCAAAAGTAATATTTTCTCTATTCGAAAAGTTATGGACAAAAAAATACCCTTCTAGCAGATTCAACCATTTGTATACAACATCTGTGTCTATCTGACCTTAAAATATAAGAATATCAAAGTTGAATTGTACCATGAAGGGGGCGGCGCCTCTGCTCGAGGAAGATCCGTCGCCTGTTGGTAGTCATCGAAGGATTTGCGCAAAACTATCCATCATCTCGTTCCTCTATTGTGCAAGGGATTCTTCGAGCAACATTTTTAAAGGATCTCTTGTCCCGTTGTTTTTCTTTTCTCCCACCATGGAAGGTCGCTTGGGCATACGAGAGCCTTTGTACTCAAGAGAAACAAGCTCGAGACCCAACTCTTTGTACCATGACATCGTTGAGGACATGCATTAAGAATGACAAGGAGCAGACCACTCTGATACCACTGATCCAGATTTTATGAGAAAAATGAAATGAATATAGATATATATTATTAACATAGATATTCAATGAACAATAATAGAAATATAATAAAACTTGGCTTCTATGAATAAAGAAATATGCTGAAACTGTAAAATGCAGACTGAAACAAGCTTGCTAGAATGGTGGTTGCTTATCTTTGAGAAGATATGTGATGGCTGCGATCATTCGCAAGAAGATGAGTACAATGAGGTTCTAAAAGTCTTCTTACAATAAACATGAATTCAAAAACCCTAGACATCCAAAAACCTATCCCTAGGAGATGAAGTGCCAAGAATCATGTGGGCCCTGTTGGGGTAAGTTGGTACATCAACTTCCCAGGGTCATAACTTTTGCATACGATATCTGTTTTAGGCGCACGATAACATGTTGGAAAGGTCTATCTCACATTATGCCATCAAACTTTGACTCCATATACAATTTGATTTTGGCGGCCCTAAAAACATTGTTTAGGGCCTCAAAACGATCCCAGAAGTTCAAGACCCGAAACTAGGAAAAAATACCAAACTAAAAAAATGCCAATATGAACTAGTTGGAATAGGTGGGTGGCCATCAATATCCACTTGGATAAAAAAATCATGTTAATTTTCACTAATAAACTAGTTTTCACAACTGGACTTATTTTTATCTTTACTATTTTGTTTATTTATTTTTCTTCTACTCTATCCTACTTTTCTTGAAAAAAGAAATCTCTTTCAAGTGTAGGAATATTTCCAATGAAGCCGTGTGCGTAAAGGGATTACAAATATAATCATATTCAAGTTTGAAAAATATTCTTTGTTAGATACCATAATATGAAGGACCAACTGCTTTGATTGATGTGGTGCCAAGAGATGTTGAAGAGAGAAGGAATGTTGTAAATTGATAGTTATATGTAACCAAAATTCAATGTAGTCACTATTCCCTTGGTTATATTGTTTATCAACATTGATTTTCATGTCCTCCTTTTTCATACTCTGTGATCTTCAAATACTTGGCTCTTACACAAAGAATCCAGACACAAACTTGCAAGAAATTCTTCAATTTTCGGTTCCAATGCATGCTATCCATTGAATGTTGTCCATGGCTCTTTGATATTCTCTGGATATTGGCAAGGATGATCAAAGAAAAATTTGAGATCTGTCTCGTATAGATGTGGCTCATGCAAATTTTGTTCTTACCGGGATGCAAATCTATCTTCAATTGCTACCAGAATTTGAGAAAGTTCTTGAATTCTTCTTGTTGGTTAATGATCCCTGTCTTGCACATGGATTAATGTACTCAAGGTAGGGTTATTACATAGCCTTTAAAGATAAGGAAAATAAATGAAATCAACATAAATAAAAGCACATCACTCAAAGAAAACTTAAGCAATCTAAAAGACAATCATGTACTTGAACCCCTCATGCTACTGAGACCCTGCTATCACCAAGTTGTCTTTTCACACGAGTTAGATTTTCCATGAAAAACACACTTACATAACGGAAACACACCGGTCCAACATGACGAGGTCTCTTGAAGACTCACAAAAGTGGTTGCATGGGTTCTTGCCTTCCATCTTACCTTTCTCACTCTTCCTATTCTTAAATGTGTGAACAAACAAAAAACTTTTTATAAGATTTCAAAACCAATTCCTTTAGTGCCTCCATGGAAACAGTGCCAAAAATGTCAGCCTAATTTATTTGAATAAATGGGACACTTATTATGTCAATCCAGGGTTGGAAAACTTGCGAGGCACAATCACTTTATGTGAGGGAACTATTTTTGAAATCAATTAAATTCTATGAAGGAAAAATTTCACTTTTGTAAGCTAACTTTTTAAAGGGAAACCGATTTTTCAAATGTTCATAGCTTCAAAGGTGGAAAAATAGGTCACAATGGGAATTGTTTCAAAAGAATGAAACCTCCTTGCAACAAGACTCTGTTTGACCATGAACTCTGAAAATAATATTTATGTATCTAAGAAAACAAAGTAAAATATTCAAAATGTTAAATTCTTCCAATCTAGCTATCACAATCACATTGGTGGTAACTCATATTGTAGAGTGTAACTGCTCCCCACGATGATGAGTTATAACTAAAGCAACTTCAATGGTATAAGGGCAGGTTATAAAGTGTAAACGTCTTTATAACATTTACTTAGATCACTGCCTAGTTAAATGACTCAACAAAAAGGAATGCTCTCTACAAAAATACTATGTTTTGACTGTGAAGTGTTGTGAAGAAGATTGAACTCACACATGCATTAATAAATTCCAATGATAAAATCCTAATCTAGACTTTAATTCGACCAATTAAATGACTATTATGATTTCCTATTGTTTGCAAGACATGCTATAATGTTTCCACAAGACTCAATGGTCCATGGAAGCTTGTAGCTATACTTTGAGAAACTTTTTCTTCAGTTGTCAATGAATGATAGAACTAATTGTTGACTCTACAACAACAAGATCAAAATAATTCAATGAAATCTAACCATGGTATGTATTGCAATTCAAATATAAATCTGATCTAAATTTTTAAATAAAATAACGATTAGAGAGAAATAAAATTCTACAAAATGAAGAAATTGCAAAGAAATGAAGACTCACACACTAATTTACAAAATTGCTGCCACGTGAACCAAAAATGGGGGCCCTCCAAGCTCGCACATGCACAGAGAGACTAAACAGAGGATAAAAACATATCTTTAAATTTCTCAAAAACTTGCTTACAATCCCAAGTTCATAGTTTGTCTTTCCAAAATATGAATCCCCTTTAAGCTTCACTCACTTGCATATTTACACATCACAAAAAGAAACTAATATGTTGAAAAAACTCATCCCAACCAACTAATTTCCATTTTAATCATTTATCTAGATGAGATTCGACCTCCATGGTGGCCGAAATTGGGGGAAAATCACGAGCACACAAATCTGGGCAAATTTTCTTGCCAAAACTGTGTATTTTTCTATTGACCAGCTAAGTTGACCGTGCGATGACTAGGCCCGTGCGAGGGATTTTTCACCAAAGCAATAGGAAACGAACTATCCAGGGAATAGAAGGAACAAAACCCATGTTCTTGTTTTTTCCTAGCTTGCTTGCATATACCTCAATAAACGAGAAATTACCAGAACACCTAATTTCCTGTAAAATCTAGTAAAACGAATAAAAAATGCATAAAATTTGCAAAAATTCAAAAATTAAAATAAAATGATAAAAATACATTTGAGATGGATTTATTAGTCAAAATAGAGACAAAAGATGGTAAAAATAGAAGGTGATGAGTTTATTTAGACTGGAATGAGGTTGATTATCATGACAAATTTTCACCAAAATTGAGGCCCAACATGTTAGGATCCGACCCTAACCCCTCTAATTTGGTTATTAGTTAGCATGTGTAATGTCCCCCACCTCTTAGAGAGGTGATGAGGAGACTCAGTGGCCTGGACACCCCCACTAGGTCATAGTCTCACATTGAGGGGGGAAAAGTCAAGAAGTTAAAAGTTATATTTTTAAGTTGACTTAAGAAAGGAAAAGGATAAAGGAGTAAAAGATAACTCAACAGAAGAATAGAAGATTAACCCTGGGAGTTAACCTAACTCAACAG
>ML790399.1:369939-393177 GCA_009831015.1 Picea engelmannii | reverse complement strand
ACATTGCTCATAATAAAAAGGTCAAATCTTTGCTTGTGCTTCTACATCTTGAATATATTGTGATCTCCATGTGTTGATGAATCTTGTATGCACTTAATAACTCAATAAATTAGTAGTAGTTAGTGATTCCAAGAAAGAATTTGACTTGGGATCATTACAACATGATATATATTTTCCATGTAATAAAGGCTGACATTAATCAATAGTGCCTCTTAAATAAATGTGAACAAGTCAATGTAAGAAGACCTAATAGAAGCTTCTGCTTCTAGAAGGATCTTCCTCTATAAGGTTCCTTAGAAGATAGAATTAGTATAAATAAGAGTAGGAGGTAAGAGAAACCTTGTCTTGAGAAATTATTGTAATAGAGCTTTGCTTTGTTAGAGATTTTCCCCTCGAAGAGGCAAGTGAACATTGCTTTATCTAATAAAGGTATTATTCCTGGTATTGCTCTCTTAATATTTTGTTGTCCACTTGCTAATTGCTAAATATCTAGTTTCTGCATAATATATTACATCTGGTACCTTACAAGTGGTATCAGAGCTCTTTCCTCGGAAAGAATTGTGGGTTAATTTTTTTTTAGGGTAAAGACATATTTTGGTGTCTTTAAGCTACAAAGATCTATCATTCAACGCATAGATCCACGATCGGGGAAGCATACACGCAAGGAATACAAGAGGTTTTTAAGCTTGCATTGTTGGAGACCCTTGTAACCCCTGTTGATATCCCTTCGAGTGGTAGCGCATCATCACCTCTATATAGATTGGCCTAGATATTCTGAAACCCTTTGTAGATCAATCGATCGATTGCCTGACTTATACTTCCATCGAGAACAACACTCAGGAAGATACTCTCTAGTACATGGGTAATTAGGTAGTACGGATAAGGGTACAATCGAGCATCCTTAGTCGGTTCCCTGAGATATTGGGCCGAGTACTACTGTTCGAACCCGCACATATATCAAAGAGATATAGAACATGGAAAACCCTTGTCCATAGACACCCTGCACACCCTAACCCGGGGGGAAAACACCACACCAGGTACAAACATGATTTTTTGGCCACACAATCTTGCCTCCTACATTCTGGATGAGAATTGACTGCACATTTGTTACTGTTAAGAATCTAGGAATTTCGACACTGTAGAAGTATTCAGATCGGAGTATAACTCTGTAGGAGTAAAGAAAAAAAAAATGGGGGCTTGCGTGCACCTTTATTTGAGACCTATCCCATTGGATTCCTCTTTTCATCCTGATCGCAGTGATGCCTATCATTTTTATGCCTTTTTTTCTTATGCTCTCGACCCCCTTTCCAACAACCTTATTTGGGACCTCTACCATTGGATTCATGTCTTTGTCCTAATTGCAATGTTACCTATCACTTTTTTAGTGGACTTGATCCCCCTTCCCGTCACCCTCATTTGCCCCATATCCCACCAAAATCCTTATCTTTTGTTGATCGTTGTGGTATCATTCTACCTAAGCCTCTGCAATGGCCCCTACCACCCATTCTCAAAACCTGGAAGAGTTGGACACTAAGGTAAACAACATGTCTGAAAACCTGGGTCAGCGCATGAACTATCTCGACCATAACTTGGACACCCTCACCAAGAACTTGAATGCAATCACCCAACATGTCAATGAATTGGTGTCGCACATGAAGGGTAAGCACCAAGATCACCATTCTGAGGCTCCTCACTCTTCCCATTATGAGAATATTCATCCTTCCCACTCCCCTTAGGGTTCTCCAAATTCCTAGAATAAGATGCCCAAAGTTGAAATGCACAAACTTGATGGATCAAACCCAGTCGGGTGGGTATCCCAAATGGAACATTACTTCTCTCTCCATAATATTTGGGATGATGAGAGAAAACTCCATGTGGGGGTTCTGTACTTGGATCAAGAACAATGACAATGGTGGAAATGGCATAAGAAATGCCATCAAGGACAACCAAATTAGACCGTTTTCACCAAATCAGTTTGTGTCTGTTTTGATAGGGAATCTCATTTTTTGGGACGACTCACCAAGATGAAACAAATAGGGCCAGTGTTGGGTGAAGGTCCAGCTTTGGAAAAAGGCCATTTTTGGAGAGAAAAGCATGAAGTGGAAAGAGAAGATAGTTGGAAGGAAAAGCAACAGATATGAAGGAAGCATGCGAGGCGTGCATGCAAAGGAGACCTAACTATATTAGGGTTAGGGTTTTTGCATAATATTGTAATTGTTGATAAGCCAAGAGTATGTATAAGTAGCACCTCCGAGGTATAGGAGAGAGAGGGGGAGGGACCAAGAGAGACAAAGAAGAATGAGAAAGATTAGAACTACAACCCTTTTGTAAGTTGGTGAACTAGAGAAGACTCGAGCAACTCGATCCCAAGGGTTAGATCGTAGGCTGAGGAGCCTGGTTCAATCTAGTCAGCCTCACAGGGATTGGTAAGCCTGTTGAGATTGTAAGAACCAAGGCTGTAAACGCGTGCGGCACAATCTATTGCTGAGACATAATAAAAGAGATTGAGAGCCAAATCTTTGTGGACGTATCTCAGGAGGGGGTGAACCATGGTAAAAATCATGTTATATGATTGAATGTTATGCATCGCTATTGTTGTTAATGATTAAATGCTAGATGAATGAATGGAGGAACTAGTTAGATTTGATATTCCACATGCATGAGTAAGAGTGACTGATTAATTAATATGTTAGACTAAATAAATGAAGATCACAAGGGACAACCACAGATTACCACTTATTCCTAGGATGCAAATGTCTGATTATTGCAGCCACCCATTGAACTATCTCGGGTGAGACTGCGTAGTGCACCCTGTGTACTGAGCTACCTTTTGGCTTACCAGGAGGGCCAATAGTTTTAGAGGGATTTTTGTTGAAATCTTGTTAAATATGAACCCGGGTCAACTTATGATGGTAAGGTGAGATCAGAGTAGATAAATTAGTTGAAAACCAACAAATGGTTTCGTTGTCGGTTGGAACAAATGGGATTGAGTGATTAGTATTTGTTGAAGAAGCGTAAAAAGAATATCAAATATAGTGACAAAAACATGAGAAAATAAAAATGGATGTTGAGACCGTAGAACCTAATGAAAGAATAAATCGAGAGCTGGTTGAAAACAAAGGAGATGGAGTTTGCGCAGAAAGATAATAGAAACCCGAATTTAACACCATGCAAATACTTGGACAAGTACGTATTCAACAACTTGCATGAAGTATTTTTCTGTGATTTCCCACATGTACTACATGAGTGGATATTAAGGTTGAAATACAACCATGCTACAAATCGAATCAGATAGCTAGAGTAGAATCCTACGGATATCATGCACTTACAACAAGTTGAAAATAAATTTACGCACGCAATAGATTTCTGGTTAGACAACATTGTTGCAGGATTTATCATAGAATTTGTAGTAGATACTACGAAGTCATACAACACAGCAGAGAAAGAGTTCTTGAAGGGACCTCGAGGTAGGTATATCATATCGTTGTACACTTCCATTAAGATATTACTATATAAAAAGGGTGTAATGACAATGGCCTCAGACAACTAAACTTCTCTGCGTGCATGGGGGAAGGGGGGAAGCACTGACAAGAGATAGAGAAATGGAGGAAGAAATCGATAGAGGAAAGACAGAGGAGGCCTTGGATCCAATCATGATGGAGGAAGCCCAGATCAAGAAGATCACGGAAACAACTGGAAGAACACGCAGTGGAGTACCCTACCAATATAAGATGAACAACAAGAAGAGATTCGTAGCCGCGAGGGAAGGATTGGAAACTGATGAATAAGAGGTAGAGGATCTCCGAGCTGTGGAGGAGATTGAGGAAATCCTTCACGTGACATATGAAAGGAATACAAGAGGTCCAAGAACATGAACATAAGGAAACACTCCTATCCATATCAGTGTCAGTGTGGAACCATAAACCCATGTGCGACTAATACACCAATAAGAACACCACCATTTAGACAACCGAATTTCAGAAGGAAGACAACAGGAAGTACATCTAGTCAAAGAGAAGCAACTGGAGGATCTAGTTCAGGAAGTGGTAGCCAAGTATCTACAACGCGGAGGTAGTAGTTCATCATTTGGGATGGAAGGACATGATCCCACCATCATATTACCACAATTCAAGGGAGAGGCGTCAGAGGACCCTGAGAAGCACTTGTTCATTTGTGAAAAGTCTGTGAAGCAAACCAGATCACGGATGAAGACATTAAACTTGCGTAGTTAGCCATCATGCTAAGAGACCGCGCATTGGATTGGTACATGAGTTTAGTCGTAAATAGTCCACCAAGGACAACCAAAACGATTGTGGATATTAAGAAGCTATTGATAAATGAATTCCAGAAGCCTAGCTCATATGATCAATACATGAATGAGATGATAGAGATCGGACAGACACCAGGAGAATTTGTGTGGGAGATTGACCAGAGATTCAAACGATTGAAGGGAAAGCTAAAATATGTCATGACAGACATGCAACATAGGCATTTGTTTGTCAATTCCCTGCTACCACACTTGAAGTACCCTTTGAGACAACATAAGTTTTGAACATAGGTAGAGTGCGCAAAAATGATCCGGGAGGAGATCACAGCGCAAGTGTTAAACGCGCTCAAAGAAAATGTCGTGCAGGCTCAAACACAAGAAAGGGAATTGACAGACAAATTCCACACACTAGCAGGAGTTTTTGAAGAAGCGCACACATTCTAGGTGGCTTGGGATGAACCACATGTCAATGTTGGGGGCCTGTTGGGTGAAGGTCCAGCTTTGGAAAAAGACTATTTTTGGAGAGAAAAAAATGAAGTGGAAAGAGAATACAGCTGGAAGGAAAAGCAACAGATGCGAAGGAAGCATGCGAGGTGCGCATGAAAAGGAGACCTAACTATATTAGGGTTAGGTTTTTTGCATAATATTGTAATGGTTGATAAGCCAAGAGTATGTATAAGTAGCACCTATGAGGTCTATGAGAGAGAGGGGGAGAGACCAAGAGAGATAGAGAAGAATGAGAAATAATAGAACTGCAACCCTTTTGTAAGCTGGTAAGCTAGAGAAGAGTCGAGCAACTCGATCTCGAGGGTTAGATCGTAGGCTGAGGAGCTTGGTGCGATCTAGTCAGTCTCACAGGGATTGGGAAGCCTGTTGAGATTGTAAGATCCAAGACTATAAACGCGTGCAACATGATCTATTGTTAAGACATAATAAAAGAGCTTTAGAGCCAAATCTTTGTGGACGTAGCCTAGGAGGGGGTGAACCGCGGTAAAACTTGTCTTACATGATTGAATGTTATGCATCGCTATTGTTGTTAATGATTAAATTCTGGATAAATGAATAAAGGAACTAGTTAGATATGATATTCCACATGCATGAGTAAGAGTGACTGATTAATTAATATGTTAGACTAAATAAATGAATATCATAAGGGACAACCAAAGATCCCCACTTATTCCCAGGCTACAAACATCTGAGTATTGAAGCCACCCATATAACTATCTCGGGTGAGACTGTGCAGTGCACCCTGTGTACCGTGCTTCCTTCTGGCTTAACAGGAGGGTCGATAGTTTTAAAGGGATTTTTGTTGGAAGCTTGTTAAATCTAAACTTGGGTCAACTTATGACGGTAAGGTGAGATCAAAGTAGATAAAGTAGTTGAAAACCAACATTCAGTAGCAGACTTCATCACTGCATTTTAACGGTTTTCTATCAGAACAAAAGGATTATTTGATGATTTTTATCTTGAATTCTTCATCGATGGCTTAAAGGATGCCATTCAGGCTCATGTTTTCATGCACCATCCTATTACCTGGTTACAGGCATGCAAATTAGTATTGGAGGCTGAAACCATTCTTCATGCCCAACCCCTTCATTCCGCGGTTCCCAACCGAACTCTTCTAGGGGCTACTCCTACTTCGACCCAAACTTTGAAATCCCAAAAGGCATCTTCAATGAAAATGGTTGAACGTCAGAAGCAAGGACTTTGCTATTACTGTGAAGAAAAGTATTCACCAGGGCATAAATTTTGTGAAGAAAAGTATTCACCAGGCCATAAATTTTGTGAAGAAAAGTTATTCCAAATTGATGGGTCATCGACCACCTCCATCGAGGAAAGTCTGTTAGGTGAGGCTATTGTCTCAGAGGACACACATCCCACTTCCCGCATCCTCGATCCAATCACATCTCCTGTGGAACCATAGGAGCCTCTCATATATCTCCATGCCCTCGCAGGTATTTCTGCTCCACGGACATCAAAAATCAAGGGCTACATCAAACATCGGTCGGTCGTGGTGTTGATTTACATTGGTAGAACCCATAAATTTATTCATCGTAGGGTTGCTAAGGGTGTCAATTTCTTTGTGAGACCAGTTTCTAATTTTCAAATTCTCATAGCTAATGGTGGTACAATGAAATTTTGGGGCTGTTGTGAGAATGTCAAACTCCAAATGGGCAATTATCACTTGAAAAATCACATGTTTTCCATTTCCATGGGAGGATGTGATATTTTCTTGGGTGTTGAATGGATTCACACTCTGGGACATATTACCATGGATTACTAGGAGTTATATCTGAGATTTACTCAAGATGCTCACACTTATACCCTCCATGGCCTACAAGTTGGCTCCCCATAAATTATCAGTTCTCATCGGATGGAGAAACTCCTGAAGAAATGCCACCATTGTGTGATTTCTCAACTTAATGTTATCCAGGTAAGTGATCCATCATCTCCAACATTCCATTCTGATATGAAATTGGTATTGGAAAGGCACCACAGGTTTTTTGAGAAACCCACAAGATTACCTCCTTCTAGGGGTGAACATGATCATAGCATCCCTCTCCTTCCAGGTATTCAACCTCCTAATGTATGCCCCTACAGTCAATCCCTTTCCATTACAAGCTAGTTCAAGCTCATTCATAGTGTATTCCAAGTGTGTTATAATTACGGATATCCATTTGCTAAAAGTACTAAATAGAAAAAATAGTGCAGGAACTACTGGAGGTTGGTGTCATTCACCCAAGTACGAACCCATATTCATCCCTTGTTGTGATGGTCTTGAAAAAAGAAGGTTCTTGGTGCATGTGTCCATAATTTTGCGACCTTAATAAATTGACCGTTAAGGATCAGTTTCCCATTCCTATTATTGATGATCTATTGGATGAACTCCAAGGCACCCACGTCTTTAAAAAATTGGATCTTCATTCAGTCTATCATCAAATTAAGATGAATGAAGAAGATATTTGAAATACTTCTTTCCGAACTCATGAAGGCCATTATGGATTCTCGGTAATGCCTTTTGGACTTTGCAAATCTACCTTCCAAAGTCTCATGAATAAACTCTTAAAGACCTACTTTCAGAAGTTTGTTCTGGTCTTCTTCGACGACATCTTCATTTACATCTGCACTTGGGATTCCCATCTACTGCATGTGGACACAGTACTCCAATTGTTATAGGACAATCAATTGTTTGTCAAAAATGCCAAGTGTTATTTTGGGGCGAGTGAGGTCGAATACTTTGGACACATTGTGGGCTATGAGGGGGTAAGAGTGGAACCCAAAATGATTCAATCTATGCAGGATTGGTCGAGACCTATGACCTTGAAATGCCTTCATGGTTTCCTAGGCCTCACGGGATATTATAGGAAATTTATCCACCATTATGGAAAAATTTCCCATCCATTGATTGACCTTCTTAAAAAGAATGAATTTCAATGGACACCAACATCAAAAAAATCTTTCACAGATTTAAAACAGTCCATGTGCACTACCCCCGTCTTAGCTGCCCCTGATTTCAACAAAACATTTTTTGTGGAATCTAATGCTTGAGGCACTGGTATTGGCGCAGTTCTAACACAAGAAGGTATATCTCTTGCTTTCACTAGCCAGTCTTTGAGTGGTCACAATTTGGGAAAATCTACACATGAAAAGGAAATGATGGCCATTCTCCATGTTGTGCACACTTGGCAACCATATTTATTGGGCCGCCATTTTCAGATCAAAACAAATCAACATAGTCTAAAGTATTTCCTAGAATAGAGGTTATCCTCCTAGAAATAGAACAAGTGGCTGACCAAAATGTTGGGCTATGATTATGAGATCATATATAAAAATGGAAAAGACAATGTAGTGGCAGATGCATTGTCCAGAAAATATGAGGATGAAGGTTCCCTCTTTTCCTTATCATTACCAGTTCCTAATGGGATTGAGGAAGTTCGGCAAGAGTGGCTCACCCACCCAACTATATCCGAGGTAATTCAATGCCTTCAGGAGGACCCTAACCCTCCCACTGGCTACACCTAGTAAGAAAATATCCTCCGATATAAGGAGCGCTTGGTTCTGTCTCTAACTTCAACACTCAATCCTGGGACCTTAAAAAATTTGCATTCATCTACCATCATGGGTCATTCAGTATTCCAAAAGACATATGCCCGTGCTTGTTGTTCTACTTTCTAAGAAGGCATGAAGAAGGAAATCCTTACCCTTGTCACAAAATGTGATATTTTCCAACGCAATAAAGATGAAATTGTCAAGATCCCATAAGCTCTCCAACCATTACCCATTCCATCTTCTATTTGGATTGATATCTCCATGGAATTTATCATGGGCCTTTCAAGATAGGAAAACAAGTCACTCATCATGGTTGTGGTAGACCGCCTCTCAAAGTATGCACACTTTTATTCCTTACCACACCCTTTTACACCCACTATGGTAGTCCAAGTTTTCATTGATCATATTTTCAAACTACATGGCATGCCAACATCCATTGTGTCTAATTGTGACCCGACCAACACATTTTGGCAATAATTGTTTAAATTATAGAGCACATAGTTGAACATGAGCACAACCTACTACCCCCAGACAGATGGCCAAACAAAAGTTGTTAATAAAATGTTTGGAAACCTACTTGCGTTGTTTTTCCTTGGACAAACAACATTAGTGGGTGCAATGGTTACCCTTGGCAGAATGGTGGTACAACACTTCCTATCATACAACAACCAAAATGACACCGTATGAAATGTTGTATGGCCAACAACTACCTACAATAACTTCATATATTACAGGACATAAAAGGTCTAGGATATTGATAAGTTGTTGCAAGGTAGAGAAGCTACCTTCGCGGCTTTGAAGGATAACCTCCACATGGCCCAAAATCATATGAAGCAACAGGCTGACCAAAATCATTCCGAACAGGTTTTCCAAGAAGGTGATCAGGTGTTTCTCCAACTCCAAACTTACAAGAAAACCTCCCTCAAATCCCATGGCCACCACAAGTTGGCACCCAAATTTTATTGCCCCTATCAGATTATCAAACGTATTGGTCCAGTTTCCTACAAACTGACACTTCCAACTGCCTCCAAAATGCATCTGGTGTTCCATGTTTTGTTTTTGAAGAAAGTGGTGAGTCATAATTGTAGGGTTCAAACCATCCTTCCTGAATTAGATGAAGAAAGCTCCATTTGGATGCAAGAAAAATCTTTCCTCAACGTGCGCGAGTGTCACTTGCGTGGCCAAACTATCAAAGAAGTATTGATCAAGTGGAAGGACATGTTTCCAAAGGATGCAAATTGGGAACCAATGGCCATACTGCAACAATTTCCATATCTTCAGCCTTGAAGACAAGGCTGCTTTTGAAGGGTGAGGGCATGTTAGGATCCGACCCTAAACCCTCTTAGTTGGTTATTAGTTAGCATGATATATATTTTCCATGTAATAAAGATCAACATTAGTTAATAAGGCCTATTAAATAAATGTGAACAAGTCAATGTAAGAAGACCTAATAGAAGCTTCCGCTTCTAGAAGGATCTTCCTCTAGAATGTTCCTTAGAAGATAGAGTTAGTATAAATAAGATTAGGAGGTATGAGAAATCTTGTCTTAAGAAATTATTGTAATAGAGTTATGCTCTATTGGAGGTTTCCCCCTCGAAGAGACAAGTGAACATTTCTTTCTTGAATAAAGGTATTATTTCTAGTCTTATTTATGATATTTCTCTCTCAATATTTTGTTGTCCACTTGCTAATTGCTAAATATTCTAGTTTCTGCATAATATATTACATCTGGTACCTTACACAACACTAGGCACACCCAACATGTTCTGATGTTCAAGGACACCAATCTTTTGAATGTGTTGTTGCTTTAAGAAACTAGGCAAGTTGCATAAATAGACAAGAAGATTATCGTGTCAACCCAAACAAGAAAAACAACTTTTGATTGCAGTGATCGATATCCAATACAATTGATACTAGGAATAAGAGTAAGGATAGATCTAGATTTTTTTACAATGATGGATTACACAACAAAAGTTTGGGAAGATCAATCTCCTCATATCAAAACCATGATTCAATGGAAGACTCCAAATCGCCAAAAAATGTTTCAAAATGAAGCACTCAAAGGAGGCTAGTGAATGGAGATAGGCGAGGTCAATTAAATCTCGAAAAAATTGTAGATCTAAGTGATAACATATGTGGTAATAGTAACCATAATGTGCATTCATGGCACCCACAACAAAGGTGCACACATCTTAGGAACAATAAACCATGATCTAAATAGTGCTTAGATCTAAAACACAATGGAAGAAGAGATTTGAGCGTTTAAATCTAAATGAAAATTTGCATATCTAAGTGCTCCATAGGAGAGAAATAAGCTTACTTGTATGCAGAAGATGCAATCAAGTGGAAATACAATGTGAAGTTAAGAGCTCCGCCTTAGTGACCAAAAAACAAGGCCATAGAAACAAATCAATCTAGCCAAATCAGATCTATAAGACCACACTACACCCAAAACGTATGAAGAAATCAAATGGATCTCCAATTTGACAACAAGAACCAAGGGCCAAAGATATAAAACTAGATGCACTAAAAACAAAGGGTTACACAGACCCAAAAAGACCCAATCTCCAACACTAAAACAAGTAATGAAGAAAATAAAACTTAATACAATTACATTAAAAAAAAATGCAAGGCAAAAAATATTTGCTCTGATACCATGTAAAAATTCAAATTTAAACCAAATCATAAATGAACCTAGTCTCTCCGCATAGAGATAATAAAACAACAAGAAACATTGAATATATATTATTATATTGAAATACAATATTAAACTCCTATTTATAACAAACCACGAAAGACCAAACTTATTATTCATTAGTATGTCAACTAGAAAAATAAGATATGCAACCTAATAGATAAAATATACTAACCTACTAAATAAATATTAACTTATGTAAACTTAATAATATCTACATATATTCACATTTAAAAATATATATTTTATGAATTAAAATATTCATACAAATTAATAAATATTTTTAAAACATAATAAAATTATAAAATTTTATTAACATATTATTTATGAAAACTTTTAAAAATATATATTTTATAAGCTACGATTATAAAATCTTGAAATACTTATTAAAATTTCATTTTAACGTCGGCAAATAAATTTCCCTTGAACCTTAATATCTAATTAAGTCTTCGTTGTTAGGAATACATTGAAATCCCTTTCAAAGACAATAACTTTCAATTTATCATTTTTATGTTGTTAACGATCCTCTATCTATCTATGAGAATCACTTTCAAGGACCACTTCCAATTTGTCACTCATTATATGTGTTGGGATGGTGATTTCTTATATATATATATATATATATATATATATATATATATATATATATATATATATTAACATTTTTAATAATATATTTTTTATTAATCATAATGTGATGAATTAAAATTATTTTTTTAGTATTATAAATTTATAAATAATTTAAATATATTAAATTTAGTATTAATGTTTACAATAGTTATAGTGGTGGTGGTGATGATGATGATGATTAATGTTCATTAAAATCAGAATTGGTCTATCAGACTTTAAGAAAGGTAAGAAATTACTTAGATTTCTTTAAAATTTTATTTTTGTGTTTGAAAAGCATTAAGAGTAGTGTTCCAAGATCACATAGTTTTGATGACTTGGGAGGTTAGGAAGGTCGATATTGCAACAAATATTTTGAAATTGTGATCTAATTTGGGTATATGCAAGGAACTCTAGTAGAAAGTGTTTTTCATCTTCAACCATGTTAGTGTCACAAGGATGACAGATTCTTGTGTCCCACAATGTTTTCAGAATTGTCCAACACCCGATTTCGTGATGTAGCTCATGGGAGTTGGTTCATATTTTAGCAATGTTGATTTTCTTCTTTGCACTAGTCAAAACCAAGAGATATTTTTGATCTTCTAGATTTGGGTTGACCACCTCCTTGTAGTATATTAATTTCCTTTTAACCTCTAATTCTTCATCGCACCACAAATTCTCCTTAAATTTGGATGTAATAATATTTTTAATATCACCGATATTTTGTATAATGAAATATTCATGTATTCCCCAATGATTTAGCCACGACTTGGTATCTTTATGTCATCCCTGCTTCAGCTACTAGTGGTTTTGGCTAGAGTTTGAAGCAATTTTGGGTAGTCTCTTTTTGTCTATGTTGTTTATCTTGTTCTTGTACATTAAGTACCTAATCATGACCATGCTCTCAATAGGGGAGATACTTGCTTATGTCTGGAGGATAGTATAAGGAGTATTGCCTTTAATTTTGAGATAACCGAAAACACCTTGGAATAATGAAATTTAAAAATTTTATAATAGTTGAGGTTAATTGATAATGATGATGGTTAGCATCCACTGAGACCAAATTTGGTCTATTAGGCCTTAAAAAAGGTAAGGAAATACTTGGTTTGGTTTAAAATTTTATTTCTATGCTCGAAAATCCTTAAGAGGAGTGCTCCTAAATCACCATAATTTTGATGAGTTAAAATGTTAGGAAGGCCGTTATCATAACAAATATTTTGAAATTGTGATTTAATGTGGGTGTACATAGGACATTCTAACAGAAAGTGATTTTCATCTTCGACCATCTTAATGCCACAAAGATGACAACTTCTTTCGATCCACAATGTTTTAGGAATTGTTCAACACCTTGTTTCATTATGGAGTTCGTGAAAATTTGTTCTTATTTTAGTAATGTTGATTTTCTTCTTTACACTGGTCAAAACATAGAGTTACTTTTGATCTTCTAGATTAGGGTTGATCACCTCCTTATAGTATCTTAATTTTATTTTATCCTCTAATTCTTTAGCTCTCCACAATTTCTCCTTAAATTTAGTTGTAAATATATTTTTAATATTATCAGTGACCTCCTCCTTTATTCCCCAATGATTTAGCTAAGACTTGGCATCTTTATGCCACCCTCGCTTGAGCCGCAAGTGGTTTTGACTGGAGTTTGAGGTAGTCTTAGGAAGTCTCTTGTCTTCCATGTTGTTTATCTTGTTCTTGTACATTAGGTACAAAATTATAGCCACACTCTCAATGGGGGAAGGACTCACTTTTAAGAGGATGATAAGATAGGGTGTATTGCCTTTAATTTTGAGATTATATGTTATAAAACACTTTTGGATTTGATCTATCTTTCTCCATAATTCTTTAAATATGTCACAACCCCAAACTTCACAACCATATAAGATAACATGAGTTACGAGAGTCTCAAAGAGAAGTTTCTTTTTATCCCATAGCCAAAGGTTCATTGGTTTACAATTATTTTCAAGTACATAATACTCTTTCCACCTTCCATTTATCATTTTCTCAATGCGATAGTTCCTGAGTTAAGCTTGTGATGAAGATCGATTTTGAGATATTTGTATGAAGTCACTTCATCCAAGTTGTTGTTGTCATACATGAAATTAATGTAAGTGATCATTTTGAATTTAATTATCATAACCTTCATTTTGTGAATGTTAACAATGAAACTTGTACTAGAGCAAAAATCCTTGAGCATTATTAGTTACTTCTAGAGATCATAGGGATTCATTGCCATAAGAAAAATATCATTAACATAAAGTAAAAGGATAATGATTATACCAATCGAGCCAATACAACCTGCTTTTTCTAAACAACTCTCTAACTTTTCACTATAATAATAATAATAATATATAATAAAAAAAATTTAAACTTTATTAAAAAATATTTATGAAATTTAAATATAAAATAATATTTACATTTTTAATACTAAAAAATTAAAATATTATTTTTTATTATTAATTTTAAACTCATAATTTAAAATTACTTTTTCAATATTATAAACATAAATGAATTAACTATATTGAATTTGGTATGAAATTGATACTTAAACTAACTAAAAACAACTCGAATTAATAAAATTTGTAATGGTTAAAATTGGTACAATTTACTTTAACATGTTTTATTATTAATAATAAATATATTAAACTTTTATTATTATTATTTTAAATATCCAATTTCTTAAATCAATAAGTTTTGAAATCTTTCTTATTCACAATTGTATACATCATTATCATTATAAAAGAAATTAAATATCAATCATAATCAATGTCCCAAGCATAAAATCCATAAACTTCTTGCTAGCTTCTTCAAAACAATCTATTCTTTGCACATACCACGATTTGGTGAGAGTTGATAACAAGGTTTGGTGAGAGTTGATAACATATGATATGATGTGATTTTAACATCAAGGTGAATGCACTTTCTTTTATGCAATTTTTTTATTATCTATTTGTAATTTTGACTAGTAGAATCCATTGTTTTAGGATCATAAAATAAACTAAGATGTAATGTGCAATGGGTTGAAAAGTTGTAATTAATTTTCATTTAAGATTATGCATAAATTAAGATATTAAATACATTTACTTGTTAATATATATTTTTTAATTTTTAATAATATTTAATAATACATATTTTTTAATTTTTAATAATTAAATATTAAAAAAGATAAAAAAGATAAAAAAATATTAATTATAAATTTTTAAATATTTTAAAAATTTAATATATATATATATATATATATATATATATATATATATATAAAAATTTTTATATATTTTATTAACAAACCATATATATACAAATATCCTTTTCATCAAGAGTTGTTAGAACACTTCACTTTATTAATACCATAGAATTAGAATAAGATCGTAATTTATTAATTTTTATACTATTTTATTAATACAAACCACATATATTTACAAATATATTTTTTTAACTACATATATTTACAAATATACTTTGTATCGAGAGTTTTTAGAACACTTCACTTTATTAAATACAATAAAATTAGATGGTAATTTATTATTTTTTATACTCTTTTTTTTAATAAACATTGGAAAAATGATTTTATTAAAAAAACTGTATTCGAAACATATTAATTTAACATATGGTATCTAGCCTTCAAATGATTATCCAAAACACTTCACTTTATTAAATACAATAAAATTAAATGATAATTTATTATTTTTTATATTATTTTTTTAATAAATATTGGAAAAATGATTTTATTTAAAAAACTGTAGAATTTTACATATGATAATAAATATGTTAAGTGATTGTCCAAAATATAAAATTAAATGATAATTTATTATTTTTTATACTATTTTTTTAATAAACATTGGAAAAATGATTTTATTTAAAAAACTGTAAAATTTTACATATGGCATCTAGCCTTTATGTGATTGTCCAAAAGATTGTTGATGCTTCTTGAGAATTCTTTTACAACCATTCCGAAACTAGGAAGAATCCTAGTATTCTATGTTAACATACCAAGTTTTTTCTATATTCAAAGGAAGAAAATAAACTAAGCAAAGTGTTACATACATGCAAGCATAATAGGGAGATACATTGGCTATGATTCCTTATCTTGTTGTTCCAGGACTTAGTGGCTTTGGAAGGAGGTTTTGATGTTCAAGATTCTAAAATGTTGGTATCAAAGTTAATTGGAGCCATGCTTGTTTTGTTTGTGTGGCAAATATGTTGAAGTTTCATGTTGCCAATCGAGTGTTGGAGTAGCATGTTGCCTCCAAATTCCTTTGATCTAAATCTCTAAAGCGTCTATTTAATCCTTTTGCAAAACCATCATATCCATAAGAAGTTCAATTTTAAGGTTAAGACTACAGATTATTTTGCTCAGCTCTTGAATGTAGGAATGAAGAGTGTTGGATAATTCATCATGAAACCTCTCATATGGATTCAAGGATGGGTATATCAGGAAGAGCTCTATAAGGTTCATCTTACCCAGACCATGATGAAGATTCTAGAATAGATTTTCAATAATTGACAGAGTCCAATGAGTAGAACTTCTGCTTGTATCTCCAGTTAGGGTGTGGTCAATAGCTCCTACTAAGGAAAATAAGGGAAAAACTTCCCTAAGGTCTAGAAGCTTCAGAGGCAACCGAGGTTCGAGGATGGAAACACTGATACAACTAGACCAAAGGCCAAGAAGATTCCACACTAGATAAAAACAACGATATAGAGAGAGAGGAATTAACCTTGGATAACCAAAGAAAGAGAAGAAGCCAAGAGGAGAGTCAAAGAGCTTTAACCAAACCAACCAAATGATAAAACTTCCATAAAAGAATGACTTGTTGATAGAAGGAAACCAAGAGGGAGTAATCCTCGAAAACTAAGCTCACTTCATACCTATTCAAAGAGGTCTTGTAGAAGGGGAGTCCTATCCCAATTTGCCATCGTTTGTTGATTCCAAATGCCCACATAGTCGAATGCAGTGGACTATGAACTTCATCAACCATGGTCCTATTGTGTATTATTGTAATTTTTAAACCTGTGAAGTAAAGTAAAGCATATAGATTCTTAAGCAAAACATAAATTAATCAATGGCTTGAATACACATAGTACACAGAGATTTACGCTAGAAACCCTTAACTGGGAGAAAACTAACATTCCTTAGTGCCACACCTCTCAACTCTTCATGTATTAATTTCACCATTCACAATACGATATTTTAGGTATTCTGCAGCTACCAAAACCCTAGTCTGTTAATCCAGGGATAATTTAGAAAATCGCTAAAAATAGCAAAAAAATACTAAAATAGCAAAAACTGCCAAACAAATAAAAATTTGAGGCGTTGCCTTGGAGTTGAACACTTCGTGTAGCTAAGGGGGGTCAATACTGACCCCGTTGGGCAACACTTGGCACACACATACACCACTACTAGGGAGGAATCGTGAGATGGAGTTGTCAAACCTGTCACAGCCCCCACACACATGCAAAGAATATAACACCTACCGAACAATTATCTCACCTTGAAAATCAAAGAACGAAGTGGAAGGTTCAATATCATTGAAGCAAAGTAAATGTGAAGTACCTTAAAGTGGGGGATGTGATTGTTGGCTGTCCTATCTACGTGAAGGCAGAGAGAATACATGTTTCATATTTCATATGTTGTAATGATACATAAACCAAAGAATGGGGGAGACTATGAGATAGGGAATTCATGTTTCTTGATATTAAATAAAGAATCCCCCATTTTTATTAATTTCCTGATTGGCTCTATAATCGGTCTCATTGTTATGTTCACAAAGAATATGAAACCAATCCACCATTTCAAATTTGTGACATAAATGTCCGACCCTTTTTAATATTAAGGAAAGGTGAATCTCGAAGGGAATAGTGTTAAAGAGCATATCACATGCATCGTGCCTCCCCAACTATACTATTTTATTAATATAAACCACATACAAAAATATCCCTGAATAGATGGTAACATAAACATTAAATTATAGCTATTAACTATGTCGGCAAAATTAGAAGAAGATGGTAATTTAAACATTAAAGTATAGTTAGTAACTATGTCGTCGATATGATACAAAATTGTCAAACTTACAACATTCACAAAACTTAAAATATTCACAAATAAACATTAAGATTGATTAGTAATATAAAAAAATAATTAATTAATAATAATAATATAAAATGAGAAATATTTAATATTAATATAATATAAAAATGAAAATATAATAACTTTGAAATTTTGGTTAGTTGGAGAGGTAAACTAAGATACACGAAGTCAACTCTTGATTTCCTTAAAATATCTTTGCCTAACTAAAAATTTACAGTAAAATTTTATTTTCATTATCATCCTCTCGACCACAATAAAGCCACGTGAAAATATTAAGTAAATTTAACCTTCGCCAAATAATGTTGTTGTGAATGTCGAACTAAAAATAAAATTCCAAAATAATAAAGTTAAACAAATAGTCAATGAACGATTTTAAACATCATTTTTTATCTTACAAGTTCATCTCCTCTACAACTTTAAATTTGTTATAAAAAAACTGACTTAAAAATAGATAAACTTAATTTTTAAATTCTTTTGATAAGGAAAATATCATGTTAATTTGCTTCTTTTCTTTTAAAAATAAATCTTCTTATACTAAAAATTTCAATTAAAAAATTCTTTTAAGTTTTGTTGTTACGATTTTTCTACCAACAGGACGTGTCAACGTAAGCAACTTTATTAAAACAGATATTCCTTGTTTTGGGTAGCATGCGTTCCCCATTAATATTCCATTTTTATCTTATCGGGCGGATTCGGTCGTAGGTTTCTATGGATAGAAAAAAGATTCTAGCCAATAGACGAAGGACGATGTTTTCACGTAACAACGTGTCAAACCCCTTTGGAATCTTGATCGAAGAGGAATAGATTCTCCTCTTATAAACTCAATCGGGCGGAGGAAGATTCTGAGCGAACTGGCGTTGCAAGTTCGAATCTCGCCCCATTCACATCTTGCATTTCATTTCTTTCGCTTCGAATTCTGCATTCAAGCTTCGATTCTTCCCGCTCCGGGCTAAAATCTTGAATGAGGCATCTCAAAGCTCGGATTTCACTTCTCCTGTTTCGAATTCCATGTCGCATGTTCGAATCTTACCGGCTCGGAGGTCCTAGATCGTATTTCAGTTCTTCTGGTTCGTATTCCGTCCACCATAAAACTCGTATTTCAGTTTTGGATTCGAGTCCAGTAATTTCAAAGCTCATATTTCACTTCTCCCGGTTGGAGTTCCGTAACTCTGGAGTTCGTATTTTAATTCTCCCTGTTCGAATCCCGTCCTATTAAAGCTTGGATTTAGTTATCCCGTACACTTCTTCTGGTTCGAATCTTGTCCTTCTCAAAGTTCGTATTACAGTTCTCCGGTTCGAATCAAGTAATTCTCGAAGCTCGTATTTCAGTTTTGCCTGTTTGAATCTCGTTCTATTAAAGCTTGTATTTCAGCTCTTCCACTTAAATTACTTCCGTTTAAAGATCGCACTTCACTTCTCCTGGTTCGAATCCCGTCCCTTCAAAGCTCGTATTTCCCTTCTCCCGGTTTAAACTTTAAATCCCGTCAATTTAAAGCTTGTACTTCACTTATCCCGGTTTGAATCCGGACCGTTTAAAGCTTGTCCTTCAGTTCTCCCGGTTTGAATCCAGTCCCTTTGAAGTTCGTATTTCACTTCTCCCGGTTCAAATCTTGCCCCTTCAAAGGCCCTGTATCAGTTCTCCCGGCTCGAATTCCATTTGTTGTAAGCCTGTCTTTCACCTCTGACGGTTCGAATCCCGTCACTTTTAGGTTTGTATTTAGGTTAGAATTCAGTTTCTTTAAATCTCGTATTTCACTTCTCCCTGTTCGAGACTCATCCCTCTCAAAGCAAGAATTTCACTTCTGCCGGCTCTATTGCCGTCGCGGGTTCGAACGCCCGCCTGTCCGCCATGTCTAACTCTAACTATGGCTGCACGGCGCCCGAGCTGGCAACGCTTCAGAGCCTCCTGAATGGCACGGCGGGCGACTTCTTCTGCAACAAGCTGCAGGCCGTTTCTGACCGTCTCTCGGCCACGACCCGCGCAGTCGACAGCACGTACCTGCTCTTCTCTGCCTTCCTCGTCTTCTCCATGCAGCTAGGGTTTGCCATGCTTTGCGCGGGCTCCGTGCGAGCCAAGAACACCGTGAACATCATGTTCACAAACGTTCTCGACGCGGCCGCGGGCGGCATCTTCTACTATCTCTTCGGCTTTGCGTTCGCCTTCGGAAGGGGCAAGCACTCCAACGGCTTCATCGGGCATTACTTCTTCGGGCTGACAGAGATGCCGAACGAGAAATACCAGTACGATTATGCATATTTTCTGTACCAGTGGGCGTTCGCCATCGCGGCCGCGGGGATCACCAGTGGCTCCATAGCGGAGCGCACGCAGTTCGTGGCGTATTTGATCTACAGTTCGATTCTGACGGGGTTCGTCTACCCGGTAGTTTCGCACTGGGTGTGGTCGCCCGACGGCTGGCTGAGTGCTTCGAACGCTAGCGGTTTGCTTTTCGGCAGTGGAGTCTATGACTTCGCGGGCAGCGGGGTCGTTCACATGGTCGGCGGGATCGGGGGCTTATGGGGAGCGCTTATTGAAGGGCCGAGGATAGGCCGATATGACACGGACGGGAAGCCCAACAGTATCAGGGGCCACAGTGCAACGTTGGTGGTCTTGGGTACCTTTCTGTTGTGGTTCGGGTGGTACGGGTTCAATCCTGGGTCATTTGGCAAGATCTTGGTGCCGTATGGTGCGGGTGGGGGTGGTTATGTGGATGGCCAGTGGACGGCAATTGGCCGGACCGCTGTCACGACCACGCTTGCCGGGTGTTCTGCCGCGTTGACCACGTTATTTGGGCAAAGGTTCTTAACAGGGAACTGGAACGTCTTGGACGTGTGCAATGGGTTGCTGGGTGGGTTTGCCGCGATCACAGGGGGTTGCTCTATGGTGGATCCATGGGCCGCTATTGTGTGTGGGTTTGTCTCAGCGTGGGTGCTGATAGGCTTCAACATCTTGGCTCGTAAAATGAGGTATGATGATCCCCTTGAGGCCGCGCAACTCCATGGTGGTTGTGGGGTTTGGGGAATCATCTTTACCGCACTCTTTGCAAAGGAGGAGTATGTTTTGCAAGCGTACGGCTTGCCTCCTAATGGGAAATCGTCGAGGCCCTACGGGTTATTCATGGGTGGAGGTGGAAGGCTCCTCGCTGCTCATGTCATACAAATTCTCGTTACCGCAGGTTGGGTCACTGCAACCATGGCACCCGTGTTCTATGCTTTGCACAGGTTCAATCTGCTCAGGGTCTCTGCAAAGGATGAGATGGCTGGCATGGATGTGACTCGCCATGGTGGAGGTGCTTATGTGTATTATGACAATGATGGTGACAAACATATTCATCCAAGTGGCTTCACGATCCAGGCCTCTCCGAACATGACTGGATTTTCTCCCAACAACTACTATCGAAATGGTGCACCAGACAGTGGTGGTGATACCCTATTATAAAAAATTCTTAGTTCCCTAGTGTAGAATTTAGTGTTGCAAGTTGAAAAAGCAATGTGTTTAGTGTTATTGCAAGTTGAAAAAGCAATGTGGTTGTAGGTGACCCAAGTTAAATTATAATGCAATGATAAAATAGTACTTAATAGTACCAAAAAAGAGCATGGTATAAACATATGCGTTTTCATATTAGTTTCCTATTATTGGCTGCGTAGGATAAAGCTTGAACAAATTCATGATTGATTGATTATCATAGTTTATGGTATATTTTGGTAAATTATAATATTGAGAATCTTTTTATAATATTATAGTAAAAAAATATTTGAAAAAAGTGTGAGCAAATGTTATGTTTCGAATTAGCTGATGATCACTATAACGTGGTCCACATATGTTTTATGATGTAACTTCACACTTTCAACTCACGTCGAATTTAGTAAACTAATATGAGATCTCATATTTTTTTGTGTAAGGACAATTCGTCTCGTCTTGCATGAAAAGGACAAAGGATAACCTTTATGTGGACTCATTGTACAGAAATTGGATAAGAATAAAGATAGACACGTGGAGAATATATTAAAATAAATAATAAGATTTATAAAAGAAAGGAGGGAAGAAAATATAACGTTGAAAGTTTATTATTTTTTAAAATAATTTACAATATATAAATTGGTTTTTTATATAATTTAAAATAAAATATAAATAATTGTTATAATTTAGATGACGATTTCAAGTATATTATCTTTAATCCACAACAACAATCATCATCATCGCTTGAGTGTTTCTTCAAGTAACATTTTGATAGGATCTCCTACTCTATTGTCTTTCTTTTCAATCATAATGGGTGACTACTTTGGTTGGTGAGGAAAGTCTTCACTAGACTCATTTGGTTCAATGCCAAACTCCTTATACCCTGACCATATTGAAAACATGCATGAAAAACAACAAAGAGTAGATGGTTCTGATTCAAATTATGTTGAGAGTGAAGTGAAGATAACAATAACAAGTGAAATACCATAAAATATTGCAAAGACTACAATAATACAATGGAATTCAAACTCTATTATGAATGAAATAGTGAAAACACTACAATATGAGACCAATACAAACTAGTTAGAATGGTGGTAGCTTGTCTTTTAGAAGACATGTGTGAGTGATTCTCATTCACAAAAGGCCCGTTACAAAGCTTATTAGCTCTATATGTTCAGTTTGCTTGGAAATAATTTTTTTCAATGTTGTATCATTTGCAAAAAATGCATAGAAAGTGAGAAAAAAATGCACCAAAAATTCAATACTTACTTGCAAAATTGTTATAAAACTGATAAAGTGTAGAATTGTTTCTAAGACAATACAAATTTGGCTTACTACCTATATCATCTTAGATTTCGTAATTGAAAACTTTTGTCAAAAGATAGTATTCACCAACTTAATGTGAATATTCTTACACAACTACCAACCACAAAATAAGAAGTAAATGCTAACACAATGCTAAGTTACTCTTAATCAAAGCTTAATGAAAATCCAAACTAACTACTTATTCATGACAACACTTTAACAAGAGGATTATCCTTTTTCTTTAATGAAATAACTCAATGTAAGTCATGGAATAACAAAAAATTACATACAATTAAGAAGAGAGAGAAATTACATAGATTACTCAATTTTTAGTTAAATGAATTACAAACATGATTGTTAAAATGCCATATTCATGGCCAACCATTAATTTTTTTTTTTCAACTAACACTTACCCATCACTTGAAATTTATAGTCACTCAACTCATTCAAAATTCCTACCAACTAGTTACCTCTTTTACACAAACCGTCTCTAAACTCTTAACGATGTGAGAGTCATAATATTTTCAAATATCTCGATGAAAGAATGAAGCGAGACAGAATCTCTCTGCGGCTAGGGCCTAAACCCTAGCCGCCCTCGAGCAGGTTTTCGAATGCAAGGGTGCGGATCCTCGTCTTCAGCAGCGGATCAGGGATATTCAGAGCTGCGGATTGGTGTTTCAGCGCAGGGTCTGGTGTTGCAGCGCAGGTGTTACAGCGCAGGGTCCTGTGCGCGCGGCTAGGGTCAACACGCATCACCAGGGGGCGAG
>ML790399.1:353489-368732 GCA_009831015.1 Picea engelmannii | reverse complement strand
AGCTCAAACGATATAATGTTTTGCTTCTGCCTTTTGCTATGCTCACAGTTTGTGAGAATTTACTCATGTATGCATTCTATGTCATATTCTCGAATTAGCTCAAGGAGCAAAGGGGAATGGTCTTCCAAGACTTTCATAAGAAGTCTGGCAGCACTGTTAGAGGTCACCAACCTTCTTCAGATTTGTATCTTTCCGATTCTGGCAGGCCAAAAAGCCGATTAATGCAACATAACCGTTTTCGTTAAAAAAAAAAAAATATTTTCAAATATATATATATATATATAATTCAAAAATTATATGAGTTTTAGATTTAGATTTTATGTTAAAAGGAATTTTCATCTTCTTGTAATGGGTATTTTGTGAATGAGCATCACTAACACATGTCTTCTAAAAGATAAGTTACCACCATTCTAGCTAGTTCGTATTGGTTTCATCTTGTAGTGTTTTCACTATTTCATTCATAATAGAGTTTGATTTCATTGTATTATTGTACTCTTTGCAATATTTTATGGTATTTCACTTGTTATTGTTATCTTCACTTCACTCTCAACATAATTTGAATTAGTTTTATCAAAAAGATCTATTCTTTGTTGTTTTTCTGTGCATGTTCTCAACATGTTCATGGTACAAGGAGTTTGACTTGAACTAAATGAGTCCAATGAAAACTTCCCTCACCAACCAAATTAGCTTCCCATGGTGGATGAAAAGAAAGAAAACGAAGTAGGAGATCCTATCGAGGTGTTAATTGAGGAATCCCTCAAGCATTAGATGAATGTGATGATGGGTAATTTTTCCTAGATCCTTCAACACCTCCAAATAGTGATGAATGAACCTTAAAAAAGTAGTCATTTTGGAGGTACAACATTCTTAAAGGTACAAGTTAAGTTTAGTAGTCCTTTGTTTGAGGGAAAATGTAGATGAGTTATGGAGAAATGGTTGAGTCTACTAGAGGGTTATTAGTCTAGTGTTCAAAAATTTTCCAATAGTGAAAATATTGATTTCCCACTCTTAAAGTCCCTTCCCCATGTAGAATATTAGTGGGACACTTACTATGTGTAACATGACAAAGATGAATTTGAAGCATTTGGGCCAGAACCCATAATGGTGGCTTTTGTTGATTCCCTTGAGGAGAAATTTTACCATGTTGGAAACTATGATGACTAGTGCATTAGATGGGAAACTTTGTGTGAAGAGAAAGAACATAGTGGTGTTGGATTACACTAATACCTTCCATAGATTGTGTTCAAATATGGGTATTAAGGACTTAGAGTATCACTTGGTTCTAAAATTTCACAATGGCCTAAATAGGTACATACAAACAAAAACAAAATTTTTGGGCATCTCTTAGTTGGGAATCGCTTACTTGTATGCTGTCAAGATCAATAAAAATTTTTGGTAATAGGGAAAGAGATATTTTGGGTTTGCACATTGGCCACAAAAAAATAATGGTAAAGGAAACCCTAATTGGCAGAGTAAAGGACATATCAAGGATAATCAAACTCACGACAACTAGTGGAAACCACATGCAAATGAGGGAAACAATAAATCAAAGGACACCAGAAAGTGGTGTGAGATCCATAAGAGCCTTTGGAACAACACAGATGAATGTCATTCCAAACAAGCATTGCTCGCTGAGTTGAAAGTGTTAGAATATTCAAGAATACTAAGGGGGGGCGGGGGTGAATCAATATAGAGTTATTTCAACAATTTAAAATTCAAGAACTACATAAAAATTAACCATTAATCATGCCATTCATCATCAGATAAACTCATACACATTGCACACAAATTTTTACATGGAAACCCAACTGGGAGAAAGCCACGAAAACTTTTCTTAAGTAGTTTCAAGATTTTACAAGCACCAACTTGAAGGAAGCACACACTCCTTGCATTTTCCATCACCCACTGGAATGCAACACCAATCCCCTTGGAATATTTTAAATGATGATACAGGATCAAATAAACCTTCAAATACAATCCCAAAATCACTTCTTAAATCTGTAGACAAAACTGCTCAGAACTGTACCTCAAATATGCGAACTTGTAATATTCGCCATGAGCTCAATTTTCCATTTCTAATTCTAAAACTTGGACCTAAAATATTAGGATATGTTCTCCTTATAATGCAATAAGTGGAATTCAATTTGGACCTACCAAGCTTCAGATATAACCATTTTATCTTGAACACCTATTTGGGACTAGTTTTTGGATTAGTCACAAACCCTAACTTCCAACACGTATAACTCCATACATGTAATGAATCATGATATAAAACTTATACCCAATATTATTCAATATATTATTTGAAATCACTCCAAATTTTTCTTCTTGACTCGTCCCTTAAAAAAAATTATAGCGAAAATGGTAAGATGAATCGTTTTGAAGAAGAAAACCCTACTTTTAAAAACCTCAACTTCCATTGAGTATAAATCCAGACCTGTAATGAGTCAAGACCTGAAATTCATATAAAATATTATTCACTATCTCTTTTGAAACACCTCCAAGTTTCACTATCTGAATCATTCTAGAAAAAAATTTATAAAAAAAATGCCAACATGACCTTCAAAGAAAATCCTAGAACAAATCATCACATGTTTTCATCTTCCCTTGGAATTTCTCCCTTCTTCACTTCATATTCCCTTGGAAATTCACTCCTCTTCATTGGATGGGTCGAATTTGTGTGATCCAAATTCCAAATGAGGCTCCTCTTATTTATATGAGTCTTCTTCACATGACGGGGTGCGACCAAGGGTCACAACTTTTGGGTTGCACCTCTTCCTTAAGGATGACCAACCTTAGGGGATTCTTTACTTTAATTTAGGGGATTCTTCTCTTGGTTTCATGGGCTTCTTCACTTGAATATAAGGGATTATTCACTTGGTTTTAGTGATTCTTTAAGGCTCCTTCAAGGATCCATTTGTGTACAACTCAAAGTGGGCATGTGGAAACAACCACATGTTATCTCACCCTGTGAGGGCCATGCATAAAAGCTATGTAATAAGGGGACCACTTTGGAGTTATATACACTTATGTCAAGGCTCCTTCAATGCTCTTTATGGTTTCTTCAAGTGGACACATCATCATCACTTTTAGGGTCTTCTAGGATTTTCTTTAGGGCTTCTTCTAAGCTTGACATCAATGATAACCAATTTGAAGCATTTGGGCTAGAACCCACTATGGTGGATTTCGTTGATGCCCTCGAGGAGAATTTTACCTTGTTGGAAACTATGATGACTAGTGCATTAGATGGGAAACTTTGTGTGAAGAGAAAGAACCTATTGGTGTTGGAGTACACTAATACCTTCCATAGATTGTGTTCAAAGATGGGTATTAAGGACTTAGAGTATCACTTGGTTCTAGAATATCATAATGGCCTAGATAGGTACATCCAAACAAAAAGGAAATTTTTGGACATCTCTTAATTGGGAATCGCTTACTTGTATGCTGTCAAGATCGAGAAAAAGTTTTGGTAATAGGGAAAGCGAGATTTTGGGTTTGTAAATTGCCCATAACAAAATAATGATAAAGGCAACCCTAATTGGCAGAGAAAAGGACATATCAAGGATAACCAAACTCGTGAAAACTATTGCAAACCACATGAAAATGAGAGAAAAAATAAATCGAAGGACACCAGAAAGTGGTGTGAGATCCATAAGAGACTTTGGCACAACAATGATAAATTTCATTCCAAACAATCCTTGCTAGCTGAGTTGAAAGTGTTATAATATTCAAGAATAATGAGATGNGGTTAATCAATATAGAGTTATTTCAATAATTTTAAATTCAATAACTACATAATCATTAACCATTAATCACTTCATTCATCATCACATAAAATCATACACATTGCACACAGATTTTTGTGTGGAAACCCAACTAGGAGAAAACCACATAAACTTTTCTTAAGTAGTTTCAAGATTTTACAAGCACCAACTTGAAGGAAGAAACCACTCCCCGAGTTTTCCATCACCTACTGGAAGGAGACACCAATCCCCTTGGAATATTTTAAATTATTATACAGGATCAAATCAACCTTCAAATACAATCCCAAAATCACTTCTTAAATCTGCATACAAAACTGCTTAGAACTGTACCTCAAATCTGCAAACTTCTAATATTTGCCACGAGCTCAATTTTATGTTTCTAATTCTAAAAATTGGACCTAAAATATTAGGATCTATTCTCCTTATAATGCAACAACTAGAATCCAATTTGGACCTACCAAGCTTCATATATAACCGTTTTATCTCGAACAGATGTTTGGGACTAGTTTCTGAATTAGTCACAAACCCTAACTTGAAACAAGTATAAATCCATGCCTGTAATGAATCAGGATATGAAACTTAAAACCAATATTCTTCGATATATTCTTTGAAATTCCTCCAATTTTTTCTCCTTGAATTGTCCCCCAAAAAATTTATAGTAAAAATTGTAAGTGTTAGTCTCTAATTTTGCTTTTGATTTAGTGAGAAAATTTAATCCTAAACCCTTTCTACCTACACTTCATTGTTTTCTTTGATTTGATTTTAATCTTTGTTTTGAGTTTGTTATGATTCACATTTTAGCTTTTTGAATAATTTCTTTAAGTTTGAGGATTTAAGACATGGTTTACAAGATTTGTCACATCGTGTGCCTATTTGAATCCTGCAAATTCAAATTTCTGCCAAGTCATTAATAGCGCTACTGGAATAACATTATTCCCGTAGCGCTAAATGTCATGATGCCATGATAAGGGCCAACCACCCCGATTTTGTTATGATTACATAAGTCATGGACCGATAATCCGCATGTGTCCCACGATATCTCTGGAATCAATTATACAGTTCAAATCGTTACATGATGGGATCATCCTATACCTTGCAAAGACCCATTTCAATTAGTCAGTTTCAAAACATCATTATATGATCCTGTCACTCATTGTTCTGATTTTGTTGAATTATAAGCGCAGGTGTCTTTCAGAAGAAATTGTTATATGTTAACAGTTATAGGTTGTAAATTCAACTTCCGACAGTGCCAAGTTGCAACATTGTCTTATCGATATGGCGCCTAAGAGAAGTCGGCAAGTTGCCAGAGTGGAACTTGAGGGCGCTGAGCTTCTTGAAGCATATCCGTAGATGGCATAGAGGTTTAAAGACGCTGGATGGTTCAAATTCCTCACCACCTTCCAAGGTTATGACAAACAGGTATCTATGGCGTTTTCACAGAACTTTGATGGTTTCGAAGTGGAGATCGGAAAGTTGTTGATACTGATGATAGAACATTCCATCGCCAAAGCTTGCAGATTGGTAGTTGGAGGAGAACGTTGGTGGAAGAAGGAGCATGTGGTCATAGAGTTTGTCAATCAATTTTTGCTACCAGATAAGAAAAACTCGGATTGGAGAAAGGGAGTCCCTCACAGTTGGATCCGACCAAAATGGCACACTTCTTTAATCATTATCCATAGGTATATCACCTGCGAAGGCAGATTCTCATTGATTTATATATACCACATCAGGTTGTTAATGCATCTAAACGGAGACTACCCTTTAAATCTGCCTCACTTTTTACTCAAAATCTTGACAAAGATGTCAAAAAGGGTGTTGTCACACCCTGCCACTGCAAAGAGTAGCTTTTTTCTTCAAGTCCTAATTAAGACCTTGGTCATGTCTGCTCTGAGGGAAGTACAACAACCCTAGAGTTGGTTTGCCCAATCCCTAAATCCTGATCCACAACCCAGCAAACAGAAAAGAGGCAAACGGAAAAGGGTTGTTACACTGAAACAAAGTATTCCATTGAAAAAACTCTTGTAAAAAGGGAATTTTCTGACACAAGGGTGACAAGGACTAGTAAGAGAAAGAAACAGACTCAACAATTTCCTGTTGATACTCCTGTAGATGAAAACCAAGACAAGGCCACCACCAACAAAGGTAAGAGATCAAAACTTGATGCAGAGATTGAAATGTTTCCTGTGCAAAAATGTTTCTTGATGTTGACATTAAAATGGAACAATATACAGATGAAGATTACAATGTAAATCCAATTAAACCCACAGTCAAGCATAAACAAAAATTGACAAGTAAGAAAAGTACCAAAGAAAAAAATGGTAAAGAAATAAAAGAAAGAAAAAGATCAGGTGGAGCAATGGAATTCCAAACAACAAGAGAAGATACAGGATTTCAAAAAGTAAAGATGAACACAACAAAAAGAAGAAAAAACATAAATCAAATACAGGAAATACTCTTTTTTTTTTCCCGTTTTAGTCCTTATCTTCAAAAGCGGTTTCTGAAACTATGGAGATGAATTTGTTGAAACAAAAAGAGGTTTTTGTTGGGAACATGCCCCTTCACAAAAACCTCTCTTATTTTTTACACAACTATCACATTTTAAGATATTCAGATATATCTTTGAGGCCTAATTTTCTGATAAACCTACAAGAAATACTCCGTTTTTTACCTGTTTTAGTCTTTTTCTTCAAGAGAGGTTGCAAAACATATGCACAGTAATTTGTTGAAACCAAAAAAGGATTTTTTTGGGAACATGCCCCTTCACAAAAAACTCTCTCAGTTTTTACATAGAAATCACATTTTAATAGATTCGAATTGATCTTTGAGGCCTATTTTTCTGATATTTCACAATAAATAATTTCCTGTTTTAGTCAGTAATTTTGGGAGATGTTTCAGAACAATTGGAGATGAATTTTTGGAAATAAAAATAGGTTTTTGTTGGGAACATGCCCCTTCACAAAAAACTCTCTCAGTTTCTACATATCTATCATTGTTTGGGAGATACGAAGAGATTGTTGGACCCTATTTTTCAGGAATTTTCCAGATTTATTTTCCTAAAATATCTCATGGACAGTAGTTGACAAGCCACCTCATCAATTCGAATTGGAGATAAGATTTGATATTCTCGTTGATTATTTGAAACAAGAAACTAAATATAGCTGAGGAGGTTTTTAGATCCATTTCTTTTGGATCTTGATAATTATGTATTGTTTCTATATAAACTTTGTAGAAGGAGAAGTAAGGGTGGAAAAATTGGAGATCCAGGGGACCTGTTTTGTGAATCCTTGTAAGACATTTCTGTTCTATTTGACACTTAATAGCAAAGGAATATGGATGATTAGACTCTCTTTTCTACTCTATTCTTCTCTATTCATGCTTGAGTTCATTATTCAAACTGCAATGCATTTGTTTTCTTGATTATTGATTAATACAGTAAAGAATTTGCTGTGGTGATTATTTTCAAGTTTTGATTTCAAGTTGATGTTCTTGTTTCTTTATGATATTTTGAAATAAGAATTTATGTGAAGTTGACAAATTGAAAACTTAATTTTCTCCTTTTCCTTATTGGTCTAATTCATCTATGTGACTACCTTTTAACCAGTCAATGGGATATGTTTTGTTCTTACTCTGAATTTCTTGTTTATGTTATAACCTTGAGCAAGTTTTCAACCACCTTATTCAAAAAGCCAAACCATAAAAACCTTCAAAACACTTTGCAATAAATCGATGATGCCCTAACTTTCCCTCTCATAGTCAAGTGCAACTTTAGGGACTAACATCTTTTGGTGCCATTGTCGGGGACGAAGGAACGAAGACATCTTCCCTGGGAAGAATGAGAACGATCAGATCCGCTTCTTGATGGTGAACAAGAAGAGGGCACATAATTGACTGCAGATTTTTCACCATGGCGACTCCACTGTTCAAAGATCCATAAACGAATCCACTGGGGAAGATCTAGAATGGCATCAAATGATCGAATGAAAGACATTGTGGCTGCGAGGTTTGCTCCATTCAATTTTGTTGATATTGTTGGTTTCCCTAATACTGTTCCCACTATAGATATTTGGGGGGACTGCCTTCCACGTTTCAAAGAAAGCAAGGAGGATAATCCATCAGATCACCTTGTCAAGTTTCACGAATACATAGATCAACTAGATCTACATCACAAGGATGTTCGTATGAAAATGTTTATGTATTCATTGGAGGGTGATGCACGATAGTGGTATCGGTCCTTGCCTTCATCGAGCATATCTTCCTTGAGGGAATTCCATGCAATATTCATCAAGCATTTTAAAAGGTATTATTATGTTGATACATTTTTTGAGAATTGTTGTGAACAATTTCAATCCTTTATTCAACAGACAGTAGAGATGATACACGATATACCTCATGAAAGGTTGCACCCTGTAATTTGTGAAGATAGTTTTAAATGTGCTCATAATGATTTTGATGATCATCCGAATGTTTATCCTCATGAAAAATTTGTTGCTAATAATCTGATTGAGGATCAATCGTTAACTGAAAAAACTATTATTGAAGACCTTACTGTTGATGAGGAAGAATCACCAGTAGTTATAGATACATTTGGTCTTGTTTCCGATGTATCTTATGGTCAAAATTCCAAAGGTGATCAAGAAGCACATATGCACTCATTCTTTCATTATGGTCATGAAGCAAAGGTCTGTGAATTCCAGATCTCAGGAAACCTTTCAGATCAACGTACCTTTGATGAGTATTCAGATGGAGAAGAGCAGATCCCCACATCAAATTTTGATGACTTAAGGAGCAGTCTGCCTGTATATGACAACTATGCATCAGAAGTTGAGGAAGGCAGTGACGGATACCTGGAGGATTTCTATGAACAATTTACTAAGCCTATTCCTTCATTAGCTATAATAGATTATTTTCTGGAAGTCAGCAAACCAATATCTGATATTAATGGTTCACCATCTTCATAAGATATTAAACAGGTTGGGATTGGGATTATTGAAGAGTTCAATTCAATATCTCAGGAACAAAAAACTGGTATCACTTACAAAGCATACATCAAACAAGAATTAAGTAGCAGTGAAATCAGCTTGCAGTCATGTTCAAATTTGCAAATAGCTGAAGGTGGCAACCATTATCAGAAAGAATATATGCATAGACCTTTTGATCTTCAGCTGAAAAATCAAGAAGAGGTATTTCTTTATGGTTTTCATGATCCTTTTGCCGATTATTTGGAATCTTTGAGCAATTCAAATGTCAAATTGTTCTTTTGTTATCCTTTTTAATTGCATTTTTGTATTTCATGGGTTACTTCTTTCGTCATTTCCATATTAAGAGTTTCATCAGTTAGTCAGATACTTGTATGGCTTCACTGGAAGCATGATTTACCTGATCTAATGGAAGCAGTTGGATAGAGTAGGTAGTGTGTAAAATAAGCTTGTCATACGAGCAGGTAGATTCATTTCAGTTTGTTAGTTTGCTGCAGTATGTTGTTACTTCAGAGTTTGAATAAGTTGTGGAGTTTTAGCAGCAATATGGATGAATCCACTAGCCCAATGGAAAGACTACTTGCAGTTTTTTGGTTGTTATTTTTGAGCTCAACTAAAGACTCCATATACCCAATGGACTTATTTTTATATAGTTGTGTTGTAAATAAAGGATGATAGAGAAGGGAAATCAATGAATAAGAAGCAAGGTAAATGGATTGGTTTGCAGTTCTTGGAGTTTATCATCAAAACTCCACCCCCAGAAGGAGCCAATGTTAGTCTCTAATTTCTCTTTTGATTTAGTGAGAAACTTTAACCCTAAACCCTCCCTACCTGCACTTCATTGTTTTCTTTGATTTGATTTTAATCTTTGTTTTGAGTTTGTTATGATTCACATTTTAGCTTTTTGAATAATTTCTTTAAGTTTGAGGATTTAATACATGGTTTTACAAGATTTGTCACATTGTTTGCCTATTTGAATCCTACAAATTCAAATTTCTTCCAAGTCATTAATAGTGCTATTGGAATAAAATTATTCCTGTAGCGCTAAATGTCATGATGCCATGATAAGCACCAGCCACCCCAATTTTGTTATGATTACATAAGTCATGGACCAATAATCCACATGTGTCCCACGATATCTCTGGAATCAATTATACAGTTCAAATCGTTACATGATGGGATCATCCTGTACCTTGCAAAGACCCATTTCAATCAGTCAGTTTCAAAAAATCATTATATGATCCTGTCACTCATTGTTCAGATTTTGTTGAATTATAAGCGCATGTGTCTTTTAGAAGAAATTGTTATATGTTAATAGTTACAGGTTGTAAATTCAACTTCCGACAGTGCCAAGTTGCATCATCGTCTTATCGATATGACACCTAAGAGAAGTCAGAAAGTTGTCAGAGTGGAACTCAAGGGTGTTGAGCTTCTTGAAGCATATCCGCAGATGGCACAGAGGTTTAAAGACGCTGGTTGGTTCGAATTCCTCACCACCTTCCAAGGTTATGAAGAACATGTATCTATGGCGTTTTCACAGAACTTCGATGGTTTTGAAGTGGAGATCAAAAAGTTGCTGATGCTAATGACAGAACATCCCATTGCCAAAGCTTGCAGATTTGTAGTTGGAGGAGAATGTTGGTGGAAGAAGGAGCATGTGGTCACAGAGTTTGTCAATCAATTTTTGCTACCAGATAAGAAAAACCTGAATTGGAGAAAGGGAGTCCCTCATAGTTGGATCCGACCAGAATGGAACACTGCTTTAATCATTATCCATAGGTATATCACCTGCGAAGGCAGATTCTCATTGATTTATATATACCACATCAAGTTGTTAATGCATCTAAACGGAGACTACCCTTTAAATCTGCCTCACTTTTTACTCAAAATCTTGACAAAGATGTCAAAAAGGGTGCAATCACACCCTACCACTACAAAGAGTAGCTTGTTTTATCAAGTCCTAATTAATACCCTGGTCATGTCTGCTCTGAGGGAAGTACAACAACTCTGGAGTTGGTTGGCCTAATCACCAAATCCTGATCAACAACCTAGCAAACAAAAAAGAGGAAAAGGGAAAATGGTTGTTACACTGAAACAAAGTATTCCACTAATGAAACTCCTATTAAAAGGGAAATTTCTGACACAAGGGTGACAAGGACCAGTAAGAGAAAGAAACAGACTCAACAATTTCTTGTTGATACTCCTGTAGATGAAAACCAAGACAAGGCCACCACCAACAAAGGTAAGAGATCAAAACTTGATTTAGAGATTGAAATGTTTCCTGATGCAGAAGTGTTTCCTGATATTGACATTAAAATGGAAGAAGATACAGATGAAGATTACAATGTAAATCGAATTAAACCCATAGTCAAGCATAAACAAAAATTGACAAGTAAGAAAAGTGCAAAGGAAAAAATGGTAAAGCAATAAAAGAAAGAAAAAGCTCAGGTGGAGCAATGGAATTCCAAACAGCAAGAGAAGATACATGATTTCAAAAAGTAAAGATGAACACAACAAAAAGAAGAAAAAATAGAAATCAAATACAGGAAATACTCTGTTTTTTCTTGTTTTAGTCCTTATCTTCAAAAGCAATTTTTGAAACTATGGAGATGAATTTGTTGAAACAAAAAGAGGTTTTTGTTGGGAACATGCCCCTTCACAAAAACATCTCTTAGTTTTTACACAACTATCACATTTTAATATATTCAGATATATCTTTGAGGCTTAATTTTCAGATAAAGCTACAGGAAATACTTTGTTTTTTTACCTATTTTAGTCTTTTTCTTCAAGAGAGGTTGCATAATAGACGGAGAGTAGTTTGTTGAAACCAAAAGAGGTTTTTGTTGGGAACATGCCCCTTCACAAAAAAATATCTCAGTTTTTACATAGAAATCACATTTTAAGAGATTCGAATTGATCTTTGAGGCCTATTTTTCTGATATTTCACAATAAATAATTTCCTGTTTTAGTCAGTAATTTTGGGAGAGGTTTCAGAACAGCTGGAGATGAATTTTTGGAAACCAAAATAGGGATTTGTTGGGAATGGCCCCCTTCATAAAAGCCTCTCTTAGTTTCTACACAACTATCACCATTTGGGAGATACGAAGAGATTGTTGGACCCTATTTTTCAGGAATTTTCCAGATTTATTTTCCTAAAATATCTCATGGATAGCAGTGGACAAGCCACCTCATCAATTTGTCTTGGAGATCAGATTTGATATTCTCCTTGATTATTTGAAACAAGAAACTAAATATATCTGAAGAGGTTTTCAGATCCATTTCTTTTGGATCTTGATAATTATGTATTGTTTCTATATAAACTTTGTAGAAGGAGAAGTAAGGGTGGAAAAATTGGAGATCCAGGGGACCTGTTTTGTGAATCCTTGTAAGACATTTCTGTTCTATTTGACACTTAATAGAAAAGGAATATGGATGATTAAACTCTCTTTTCTACTCTGTTCTTCTCTCTTCATGCTTGAGTTCATTATTCAGACTACAATGCATTTGTTTTCTTGATTATTAATTAATACAATAAAGAATTTGTTGTGGTGATTATTTTCAAGTTTTGATTTCAAGTTGATGTTCTTGTTTCTTTATGATATTTTGAAATAAGAATTTATGTGAAGTTGACAAATTGAAAACTTCATTTTCTCCTTTTCCTTATTTGTTTAATTCATCTATGTGACTACCTTTTAACCAGTCAATGAGATATGTTCTGTTCTTATTCTAAATTTATTGTTTATGTTATAACCTTGAGCCAGTTTTCAACCACCTTATTCAAAAAACCAAACCATAAAAACCTTCAAAACGCTTTGCAATAAATCGATGATGCCCTAACTTGCCCTCTCACAGTCAAGTGCAACTTTAGGGACTAACAGTAAGATGAATTGTTTTGAAGAAGAAAACCCTCGTTTTAAAAACCTCAACTTCCACCGAGTATAAATCCAAACCTGTAATGAGTCAAGACCTGAAATTCATACACAAGATTCTTCACTATCTATTTTGAAACACCTCTAAGTTTCACTATCTGAATCATTCTATAAAACTATTTATATCAAAAATTCCAAGATGACCTTCAAAGAAAATCCTAGAACAAATCATCACAAGACTTCATATTCCCTTGGAATTTATCCCTTCTTCACTTCATCTTCCCATGGAAATTAGCTCATCTTCATTGGATAGGTCGGATTTGTGTGATCCAAATTCCAAATGAGGATCCTCTTATTTATATGAGTCTTCTCCACATGAGGGGGTGTGACCAAGGGTCACAACTTTTGGGTCGCACCTCTTCCTTAAGGATGGCCAACCTTAGGGGCTTCTTTACTTTACTTTAGGGGATTCTTCTCTTGGTTTTAGGGTCTTCTTCACTTGACTTTAGGGGCCTCTTCACTTGGTTTTAGGTATTCTTCAAGTATCCCTCAAGGATCCATTTGTGTAAAACTCAAAGTGGGTATGTGGAAACAACCACATGTTATCTCATCCCGTGGGGGCCATGCTTAAAAGCTACGGCATAAGGAGACCACTTTGGAGTTATATACACTTATGCCAAGAATAATTCAAGGATATTAAAGGATTATTGAAGTGGACACATTATCATCAGTTTTAGAGTCTTATGGGATTTGATTTAGGACTTCTTCTAAGCTTGACATCAATGATAACCAATTTTCCAACAATCTCCCCCTTTTGCATTGATGGAAATTTAGTAAAAATCCATGCTCCCCCTATCTTTTTGCTTTGATCCCAATGAATGTAATGTCCTCTTTTGTTCATGTTGACTCCCCATGTAATCATGCTTCTAGTTTTATTGTTTTTCTCTCCCCCTTTGACATCAATGGAAAAGGGTAGCTCCCACTGACAATATACCCCTTTTTGTCCTTGCAGAAGATTATGGAAATCAATGTGGAGCATAAATTACTCCTAGTTTTTGTTGAAGATACTCAAAGGTCTCCCTAGGAAGAGGATTTGTCAATATGTCTACAACACTCCAACTTGACATTCTTTTCTGTGATTTGTTCCTGCAAAAATTGGAACTTAATAGGAATCTGTTTGGTCTTGGAATGCATCACTGGATTCTTGGAGATGTTTATATCGTTGGTGTTGTCACATAGTATCAAAATAATCTCATCATATATCACTTGTATGTCTTGCATGGTTTGCTTCATCCAAAGAATCTGAGTACAACATGTTGTTTTTGCAATATATTCTGCTTCTGTTGTGGATAAGGATACTGAAGATTACTTCTTTCTCAACCATGACACTAAGTAGTCACCTAAGTATAAAGATGAGCCACTTGTACTTCTTCTGTCATCAATACTTCCTTCCCAATCTACATCCATGTAGGTGGCCATAGTTAACTCATTTCCTTTCATATACCATAGCCCAAAATCTATTCTTCCTTTAAGATATATGAAGATCCTTTTCACTACTAGAAGTACATGGGTTTCCTTTGGTTCCACTTGAAATATTGCAACTTGTCCAACTGCTTCCATTACATATAGTCTTGAAGCTGTCACATAGAGTAGAATACCAATCTTTGATCTATATATTCTTTGATCCTCTTCTTTATATTCATCCTCTTTGTGCAACTTGCAAATGGTAACCATAGGAGTACTCACATGTTTACAATCTTCCATTTTGAACTTATTTAACATTTCCTTGATGTACTTGGTTGGGAAATGAAATTTCCTTCATCTAGATGAGATATCTAGAGTCCCAAGAAGAAAGTAAACTCCACAAGTAGGGACATTTAAAATTCATTATGAATATCCTTGGAAAAATTTCGACTCAATCTATCATCATTACTTACAAAGATGATGTCATCAACATACACTTTGATAATAATCATACTTCTTTGATCCACTTTTATGTAGAGGTTACTATCTGCATTTCCCCTTTTGAATCCTTGTTGTTGTAAGTACATGTCCAATCTTGAGTACCAAGCTCTCAGATCTTTCTTAAGTCCATACAGAGCTTTCTTCAATCTGCAAACATATTCTTCCTTTTCTGATAGTAGAAACCCTTATGGTTATTCTACATAGACTTCCTCTTCTAAGTCTCCATTTAGAAAATTTGATTTTACGTCCATTTGATACACTTTGATCCTTTTGGAGCATGCATTTAAGATAAGAACATTCTGATTACTTCCATTCCGGCCATGAGAGAAAAGGTTTCTTCAAAATCTATTCCTTCAACTTGAGCATATCCTTTGCACACTAGTCTTGCTTTATTTCTGGTTACCTATCCATCTTCGTTTAGATTTTTTTTGAAGACCCATTTTGTCCCAATCAAATTTTTGTCCTTTGTTCTTGGAACTAGTTCCCATGTCTTGTTCTTCTCTATTTGATTTAGTTCTTCTTCCATGTTGGTCACTATAATTGCTTAATTAATTTTAAACAACCAAGTGAAACATAAATTATCAACCCAGGGAAGTCTTTTGTTTCAAAGATAGCTGCGCACTATATATGCTCAATTCCAAAAGCACTTAGTGTTGTAGTAAAGAAAAT
>ML790399.1:333825-353000 GCA_009831015.1 Picea engelmannii | reverse complement strand
TTCTTAGTACATAAAAAGTTGGATTCCTCGAATGGTGATTTCCCTTGAATTTAAAGGGAAATCCCATCGATACAATCATTACAAGGCAGATTTGGATCCTACACTAAATCGGATCTTCTTTCTAAATCAGCATAGGGTGTCCTATCTTCACGCAACTGACTGCTAATGCAGGGGCTGGACGAAGCATTGCTGTTACGGCTGGTGTAACGACTTCTTCACTTAGCTGCTAGTGCTGTTTCAACATCGCAATTCACGTCCTGTTCAGCCACATGAATTGCGCTCTTGACTGTGTCGGTTTGACTGCTAGCTGTCAGGACTCGTTCAGCATCGTGGAGGCCTCCTCTGTGTCTTAGCATCTGCACTTCTGAACTGAGTGATTGCTCCGTGTTTCAGCTTATGCGTCCTCAGATTGTGTAGCAGCTCCGTGTTTCAGCATCTGCATCTTCAGACTGTGTAGCAGCTTCCGTGTTTCAGCAGCGACTTAGATAGTTCTGTGTTTAAACATCGGCCTTGAATACTATTCTGCAAATATGGACACTTATGCGCTTCTAATCAATGGTTAGGTCAAAAAGTAATGTAAAGTATTATGCAAAACAAATTAAACATATAGTGATGAGAAAGGACGTTGTATACCTTGGAGTGATCAGATGAAGTGATAATATGAGTCTAAATACAGGTGATGAAGGGTATAATAATGGCCAAAAGTATGGGCAAAAAGGTACAATATGTGGTCCCAACATTCCATAGCCTTGATCCAATGTTCATCATTTATAGCTTCCTCAAAGTTACTTGGTTCAACTGTGGACATTAATGAAAACTATCCTTGTTCACATTTATGTTCTTGCCTTCTTCTTCCGGTTTCTACTCTGACACTTCTATCTCCAATGATTTGTTCCAGTGGATGATTCTTTTAAACCCAATGGTTAGGTGTCCTAGAAGGTGTCTGCAAATCTTGTTGGTTGTTTTTTTCTTTTTCTGCATATGGCTTCTTCTCTTCTTGCTATTCTTCTTCCTCTTCTTCTTGATTTAGCTCTTCATTTTCCTATTCTTCAAAGATGTTTGAATTTATTCTTTCCTTCCTGGTCTTCAACAAGTCTATTTGACCAACTTCTACATTGATTTTTTCCTTGTTAAGTCTTAGATTGTAGCACTTATATTCTTTGCTTTTGCATGAGTACCCAACAAATATTTTTTCATCCACTCGGGAGTCAAATTTTCCAATCTTCTTGTCTTCCCTTTTTATGTAACACTTGTTTCCAAACACTCTAAAGTAATTGAAATTGGTCGTGTTAAGATGTTCTCATTTAACCATAGACAATATCTCAATATTTTCACCCAACCATAGGCACGCAACCACCCCTGAGCATCGTAACCTTGATAGGTAGAATAATTCCGGAAGCAGTACCAGACCCAACAAATAACCAATAGATAGCGTATCTCTCTCTCCAAGAATAGCACACCAAGAAAAACGTCCACAAACCAAAAACCAAGACCAAAAACCAGTTGTAGTAGTTGTGGCTGCACTCCTTCTCTAGACTTGCACACTACTTGACTTGGGAGTGAGTGTGTCCAAATGTTCTCAAGCACCCTCTTGTTTATAATTCTCTTTGTCACTTGTCTAGGCTTACTTCTCCTTCAAGAATTTATTACTTTAATATTAATTCTTTTATTGAGCCGACTTGTCTTCTAGGGTTGCTACACATATGTTTAGGGTTTCTCTAGCTTCCAAAATATTCTAATCTAGTCAGAGGTTACACATGGAGGTTGCCTCTTGAAGCTACCATAAAATCAACACTCCTTCCTAGCTAGGGAGGTATTAACAAGTAGCATTGTCATAGCCACACAAGCTATCTCATGGTCATGTAGATCAAGTCACAAGCAACATCACCACTATCACTATCATCTAATAGCATCCTGATATAAAATATATATCATCAACTGCATCATATCTTGAGGCCATACACCATCTAAGTAATTGAGCATGATGCTGAATAAGTCACTCACTCAACAGAGTGATACAAGGACCATTCTTCTAATCAGAACATACATCCTAGAAGAATGACTATCCAACAAATGTTGAATGTCCTCAATGACTCCAAGAACCATCCTCTCCACTACATCATATATAATTTGTATGATCATATCTAAGTTGTACTAGAATGATTCTCTACATCATATCTAATTTGTACTAGCATGATGTGGAGTACCATCTACGTCATCTCTAAGCCATACTAGCATGGTGTCAATGCACCATCTCTAAGTTGTACTCGAATGATGTAGATCAAGACTCTAAATAATCTCTATGTTGTATGATCATATCTAAGTTGTACTAGCATGATGATCTCCATCATATCTAAGTTGTACTAACATGATCATATATAGCATGATGTGAGTCACTTGCATCGTCTCTAAGATGTACGATCATCTCTAAGTTGTACTAGAATGATCATATCTAGCATGATGTGACTCAGGGATAACCATCATCTATAAGTTGTACTAGCATGAGATCAATGCATCATATCTAAGATTTACTAGCATGATGTGTCTCAGGACATGTGTATCATATCTAAGATGTACTAGCATGATGCTATGCATCATATCTAAGTTGTACTAGGATGATACACATCAACAATCTGTCAACCCAGACCATTCTCCACAGGGAGAATGTTTATCCATCAACACTCCCTCCCAACCGAGGAATTCATCTCCTCCCTTTCAACCAAGGGAGAAATATCCATGAGTCCCATCTTGTCCCTCAAGTATGCAAACTTTATCTTGAATAGAGGCTTTGTCAAAATATCAATTGTTTGCTCATTGATAGAGATGTACTGGAGAGTCACTTCTCCCTTATGGACTTTATCACGAAGAAAATAGTACTTGATATCAATGTGATTTTACATGTCATGGAACATGAGGTTCTATGAAAGCTTCACACAACTTTGATTATCACAATATATCACAGTCGAATCCAACACTTGATCAAATAGTCCAGAAACTAGCTTACAAAGCCATACTTCTTCCGTACAATCATCACAAGCTGCAATATACTATGCTTCTACAGTGCTAAGTGCAACATAATTTTGTTTCCTACTAGCCCATGATATCATAGTAGATCCAAAACTGAAAAATATACTAGAAGTACTATTTTTGTCATCTGCACTCCCTACCCAATCTGAATTAGTAAATCCATGCAATTGTACATCAATGTTTGAGGCATATCTCAAACCATAGTTTAGCATCCCATGAAGATATCTCAAAATATGATTTCCATCTATCCAATCCTCATGTATAGGTTCCACTTGGAACTGGCTCAACGTGTTCATAGAAAATCAAATGTTCGATCGGGTATTCACCAAATACATCAATGAGCTAATCAACTGCCAATATAGGGATGAGTTTACTAGATCAGAATTAGAGTCTCTCAACTTCCTCATATCTGTCACCATGGGAGTTTCCATGGATTTGAAATACATCATCCCAAACCTCTAAAGTATCTTTACAATATACTTCCCTTGCCCTAGGAATATTTCACCACACTTCTACCATACTTCTAGTCCCAAATAGTAATGCATGAGACCAAAATCCTTCATATTGAATTTTGAGGCTAGATCCTTCTTACACTGAATAATGAGAGGTGTTGCACCTATTAGAAAAAAATAATCAACATATAGTAGTAGGATCATAGGTGCATCATTCACAACCTTATAATAAAGGTTTGGATCAACATAGTTCTTGGAAAATCCAATTCTCGTCAAGTAACTGTCAATTCTTGCATACCAAGATCTTGAAGCTTGCTTGATTCCATACAAGGCCTTCTTTAATTTGCGTACATGGGTATCTCTCGTGTGTACCTCAAAACTTTGAGGTTTCTCTATGTATACTTCTTCCTCAATTACTCCATTGAGAAAAGCGGTCTTTACATCCATCTGATGTAAACTCCAACCCATGGATTCTACAAGAGATATGATGGATCTAATAGAGGTATATGATCCATATTTTATGAGTAGAATGAAATGATTATAGATTATTAACATATGCTTAACACAACATAATAGAGATGCAGTAAAACTGGTTTTCTATTCAATAAGGAAATAAGCTGACTCTGTAAAATGCAGCGGAAAACAAGCTTGCTGGAATGGTGGCGGCTTATCTCTGAGAAGAGATGTGACGAATGCGCTCATTCTCAAGAAGATCATTACAATGAGGCTCTAAAATCCTTTTATAATAAATAGGTGTGTCAAAAACCCTAGACATCCAAAAACCTAACCCTAGGAGATGAAGCGCCAAAAGTCATGTGGGCCCCGTTTGGGTAAGTCAGGACATCAACTTCCCGAGGTCGTAACTTTTGCATACGATCTCCATTTTAGGCGTACGATAGCCCATTGGAAATATCTATCCGAGGAATACAACTATTGCCAATTGCAACATACCCCAAAAAATGTCGTTTAGGGCCTCAAAACGACTCCGGAAGTAAATTGTCAGAAAAACTGCTAAAAATATTAAATTACCAAAATTGTCAGAAAGTTGTTTTGAGCTAGCTGGAAAAGGTGGGTGTCCACTGGTATCCACCTGTATAAATCCTCCCTCATTAGGAAGAAATGGTCTCCATTGCGTTGAGTTCCCCCATCAGATGAGGAAAGTTTTGCTGAATTTGGCCCCGGGTGAGCCACTTGCCTTGGTGCAGGAGCTGCCCTACTTTGATGACTTGATAAAGAGGGATCCTTTGTTGTCAAGTGCCCTTGATCTGTGTGTCCAAAATATGATCACTGGAGGCCTGTTGTATGTAGTCGGGGTTGATCTCTGTTAGTGTCAATTGTTCTGCTACGTCTGAGGTGTCCAATAATGGTGGGAAATAAGGCTGAAGGAGGTCCATGTTGAACACTGGGTGCAGTCCAAGGAAAGGAGGAGTGTTGAGCTCAAAAGAATTATCCCCCACAGCCTTGGTGATGGTGTACAGACCATAATGGAGTGGGAAAAGCTTCCGATGGGGTCCTGTAAGGCATTCTTTCTGCAAGTGCAACCAAAATTTATCGCCCACCTGAAACTTATGTGGCACCCGATGTTGATCATGGCGCTACTTGTACTTGTCATTGGACTTCTGTAGGATCTACTGAACCTGTTGGTGGATGTGTTGGATCCGCTCAATGAACCAGGTGGCTTTGTCAGCTTCAGTTGGAGCAGGAGATGAGTCAGCGGAGGTGACTGCAAGGGGAAGTACAACATCTATGGGACCCAATGGTTGGAATCCCAACCCCACCTGAAAGGGGATGTGGCCGGTTGAGCTATGCAAGGCTCGATTGTAGCTATGATGGACATAGGGAAGACTCTCATCCCATGTGCGAGAGTTCTTGAAATTATACATGCACAGGATATGCATGAACATTCGATTTACAACCTCAGTTTGGCCATCTCTCTGGGGGTGGAAGGTCGTGGATTTGGTGAGCTTGGTGTCCAATAGTGACCAGAGGCTCGACCAAAATGTGTTGAGAAATCGATTTTCCTGATCTGAGACAATGGTTTGTGGTATTCCAAAATGTACCCAGACTCATTGAAAGAAGATCTTGGCAATGGCTTCTGCTGTGATGCTCTTCTTGCAGGCAACCTGAATCACCAGCTTAGAAAAGCGATCAACAACCACAAAAACATAGTCATTTCCCTGCTTGGTGGACGGGAGGCCTGACATGTAGTCCATTGAGATGGATTTCCATGGCGTGTCAGGAGTAGGAAGAGGGGTGTACAAGCCCTATTTCTTAGTGGTCTGTTTGGCAATAACGCAGGCAGTGCAGGACCTAATATACTTGTTGACCTCCTGTCGAAGTTTTGGCTAGTAGAAATGTTTTTGTAGCATTGCCACTATATTTTTGACATTGAAGTATCCTGCCACCCGACTGTATTGGGCTTCCCAAATCATCTTCACTCACTCGGTTTATGGAGCGCAGATGTGGCCCAGATGACACAATAACCCCTCCTAAAGATGGAAATTATCGACAACTGCATTTGCACCCAACATTTGGTAGGTGGTGGTGAAGTCCAGTTCTGTTTCATAGAGTTGGGGCCATCCAGAGGTCTCATGGACGTAAGAGTCTAGGACTGTGGTGAGTGCCCCAACTAGCGGTCTACTGAGGCAATCAACGACGTGGTTGGTGCTTCCTTTTTTATACTTGATGTTGAGGTGGAATTGTTGTAAGTATGTGGACCACTTTTGATGGAGGACATTCTGTAATTTTCCTTGTGTTTGCATGAGCTGCAATGGCTTATGATTAGTGTGGGTTTCTGTCTCCTTTCCAAGAATGTAATGTATCCACTGGCGAAAGGCTTGCACAATGGAGTACATTTCTTTGTCATAAGTAGGGTACTTATGGAAAATATATGATAGTGTCTCACTATGATAGGCCACAGGGTGGCCGTGTTGAGTGAGAACGATGCCCACAACATAGTCTGAAGCATTTGTCTCGATCTTAAAGGGTTACTGCAGGTCTGGCAGTGAAAGTACTGGGGTTGAGCACAAGCACTGCTTCAAATCATTGAACAGTTGTTGTTGGGATGGGCCCCACACAAATTTTTCCTTACCACCACCCCTGGTAATTTGGCTGAGAGCCCATGCAATATGGGAGAATCCCAACATGAACCTGCGGTAGAAATTGGCAAAGCCCAAGAAGATCCGAAGCTCAGTGAGTGTGGTTGGGGCTGGCCAGTCACAGATGACTTGGATCTTGGCTGGATCCACATGTATTCCATGCTGATCAATGATGTAGCCTAGGTAATGGACCTTGTCCATGTCGAAGGATCATTTTTCCAAGTTGGCGTATAGCTTGTGCTACCGCAGGGTGTGCATAACCTGTTGAATATGCTGCAAGTGTTCTGCCCAAGACTTGTTGTAAATGAGAATGTCATCTAGATAAACCACTACAAAAGTATTGGTGAATGTTCGCAGGATATCATCCATCATCCTCATGAAAGTGGCTGGATAATTTGTCAAACCAAAGGGCATGACCAACCATTCAAAAATGCCTTCCTTTGACTTGAAGACGGTCTTCCATACATATGTATGTTATATTGGGACTTGGTGGTAGCCAAACTTCAGATCAATCTTACTGAAGTATTTGGCTCTCATGAGTTGATCAAGGAGGTCATCGATTCGAGGAATTGGGTACTGGTTTCTGACTGTGATTTTATTTAGGGCCCGGTAATCAATGCAAAGTCGCCAGGTTCCATCTTTCTTTTGTACCAGTACAATTGGGCTCCCACAAGGTGATGAGCTGGGACAGATGTGCCCCTTGTGGAGCAGTTCTTGGATTTGTCACTTGATCTCCTCAATCTCTAACATAGAGCGGTGATAGACTGGCCCATTGGGCAGCGATGCATCAGGGGTCAGATCGATGGGGTGCTTGACCTGACAGTGTAGAGGTACCCTAGTAGGTGAGGAGAAGATATCCGAGTATACTTCGACAATCTTATCTACTTGCTTCTGCTGTGTGGAGAGCTCGGCCACAGAGACCCTGGATGTGGTTGTGATCTTTCACTCATTCCGAGAGCAAATTAGGAAGAAGAAAAACTTCCCCGTTTGAGAGATGAACTTCCTGCATTGCTTGGCATAGATCAAGGAAATAGCACTAGGTGGAACTGCCTCAGGTATCTTGTACAATTTTTTGTTCAAAATAATAATAAAACTACAAGGCCTAGAATCATATACAACATGACATTTCCATAAATAAGGTTGTCCCAAAATAACATCACAAACTTCGAGAGGAGCGACATCACAGAATACCTCATCTTTGAAGGTATTGATTCTGTACGATAGTCGACACTATTGGCTGACGCGTAGATCACTTCCTTGGCAGAGCCATCCAATGGTGTAGGGTTGTGGGTGTGGCATTGTTGGCAAGGCTAGTCTCTTGAAAACCTCTGCTGATATGAGGTTATTCTGGCTACCACTATCAACGATGAAGTGCAACGGGGTTCTTTTTACCCACATCTATGAATGGAAGAGGCACTCTCCTTCTTTTGGCTCATCTGGTTCATCAGGCTGGAGCTTGGTTGTAGCAATGGTGTCACTGGGTTCTGCGTCAATGATCTGTCTTCTACTTTCTGGTTCTGACTCAGAGTCAAAACTCACATCTAATTTAGAGGCTTTCACTTCGACCACCAGTGATTGCTTTGAGCAGCAGTCAACAGTGTTATGCCAAGGGCTCTTATAGAAGTCGCACCACTTCTCGGTATCTTTCTTTGTCTTTCTAGTGTCCTTCTTTGCTTGTGGCTTTGACTGGTTGTCCTGATATTGTCCATATTTTCTTTGTTCTTTGTTCTATGGGCTGGGGACGCACTTTCCTAGCTTTTGCTGTGAGGGGTTCCCGAGCCCAAATTGACGCTTCTTTTGTTTGAGCTTCTACCCGATTTTGATGGAAAATCGGTAGGCCACGCCCAAGGACGAGATGTCTAGAAATTACATTTTAGTCTGGATACTTGTGCACCATGATACTTGAGCACCAGATGTTACTCTGAATCTTTGATACCCAGCTTGGTGTGCAAGGTATGGAAGATATTTGTGAACTCTGGCACTGCTTGGTCTCTTTCTTTCCGCAGTGTGGTCCATTTGGTATACAAGTCATCATAAATTCCAACATGATAGTATTGTTCCTTAATAACATCCCTGAAGGATTCCCAGGTGGTATTGACTGTAAATAATGAGGTTTCCTCTATTTCCTTTTGCTCACAGAAAGTTTCCCACCAATCTTTGACATGGGGAACGACTTTGAGGAGCACAAAAGTAATCTTTTCTCTATTCGAAAAGTTATGGACATAAAAATACCCTTCTAGTAGATTCAATCACTTGTCTACACCATCTGCGTATATCTGACCTTCAAATACAGGGATATTGAAGTTTATTTGTACCTTGAAGGGGGCGATGCCTCCGCTCGAAGAAGATGTGTCGCCTGTTGGTAGCCGCCGAAGGATTTGTGCGAAACTATCCATCATCTTGTTCCTTTTTTGCATGAGGGCTTCCTCAAGAAACATTTTGAAAGGATCTCTTGTCCTGTCATATTTATTTTCTCCTACCATGAGAGGTTTCTTGGGTGTGCGAGAGCTTTGGTCCTCAAGAGAAACAAGATCGAGACCCAATTCTTTGTACTGTGACTTCGTTGGGGACATGCATTAAGACGACAAGGAGAAGACCGCTCTGATACCACTAATCTAGATTTTATGAGCAGAACGAAATGACTACAGATTATTAACATATGCTTAACACATAATAACAAAGATTCAGTAAAACTGGTTTTCTATTCAATAAGGAAATAAGCTGAAATTGTAAAATGTAGCGGAAAACAAGCTTGCTGGAATGGTGGTAGCTTATCTCTGAGAAGAGATGTGACGACTGCACTCATTCAAAATAAGATCATTACAATGAGGCTCTGAAATCCTTTTTACAATAAACATGAGTGTTAAAAACCCTAGATATCCATAAACCTAACCCTAGGAGATGAAGCGCCAAAAGTCACGTGGGCCCCGTTTGGGTAAGTCAGTACATCAACTTCCCGGGGTTGTAACTTTTGCATACGATCTCCGTTTTAGGCGTATGATAGCCTGTTGGAAAGATCTATCTGAGGACTACAACTTTTGCCCAAAATTTAACGATGAAATCTTGCGATCACAACATACCCAAAAAAACATCGTTTAGGGCCTCAAAATGGATTTGGAAATTCAAGACACGAAAAAACTACTAAAAATAGTAAATTGCCAAAATTGTTAGAAAGCTATTTTGAGCTAGCTGGAAAAGGTGGGCGACCACCGATATCCACCTGGATCAGTATATCTGGAAACTGGAGCAAACGTCTCATCATAGTCTTCTCCCTTCTGCTGGGAGAACCCTCTAGCCACGAATATCACCTTGTATTTATCTATACTCCCATCTGTTGCATGCTTTATATTGTACAACCACTTTGAAGTTACTACCAACTTTCCTTAAGGTCTAGGCACAATTTCCCATACATAATTTTTCATCATGGATTGATATTCTTCCATCATAGCTTCCTTCCATTCTTTCTTCTTGACTACTTCTGCATTAACAAGATTTTTCATGAGTGCCTCATAACTAGAGAATATTTTGGGCCTCTTGCTTTCCTTGAAGGTGCCACTAGGAGCTTTATGTCTTTCTACTTTTTGTAAGGTGGATTCTAGCCATGTTGGTCATTTTCTATTATTGGGTACAACAACTGGTTCTACATGTTCAAGTGGTTGGTCTGGTGCTTCACTGGGATGTTCTGGTGAACATGTACTTTATTCCTTGGGTTCTTCATATTCTTCTTCATCATTGGAGTCTATGGGATCTTCTATAGATTTCTTGAAGGCAATCTTCTCATCAAAAGTTATGTCCCTTCTAATTTCAATCTTTTGTTGACTTGGGACATAGATTCTGTAAGCTTTTGATGTATCACTATATCCAACGAATATGCCCTTCTTTCCTGAAGGTTCCAACTTCTTCCTTTTTTCCTTGGGAACATGGATATAGACAGGAAACCCAAATATCCTTACGTGTTCCACACTTGAATTATTTCCTAAGAAAGCTTCTTCTGGAGTCATTTTCTTCAATATACAATGAGGACCTCTATTATGAATATATACAACTGTCATAGCTACTTCTCCCCATAGAAACATGGATAGATTCTAGTCATTCATCATTGTCTTAACATATTCTTCAATGGAACAATTCTTTCTTTCTACCACACCATTCTGTTGAAGATTATGTGGGACAATTAGCTCCCTCCTAATCTGAACTTCTTTACACAAGACAACAAGATCCTTGGAGGTGTATTCTCCTCCATTCTCAGATCTTAGTGTCTTGATTTTCTTATTTGTCAAGTTTTCCACTTCATCCTTGAATTCTTGGAACTTGCTAAATACTTCATATTTCGTCTTTATCAGATACATCCAAGTCTTTCTTGAGAAGTCATCTATGAACGTCACATAGTAAAGAGAGCCTCCTAGAGACTTCACTGGCATAGAACCACATACACATGAGTGTATCATATCCAACTTGGATCCATTCTCACTTCTTGAGAATGTCTTCTTAATATTATTCCCAAGTGCACATCCTTTTCAAATACCTTCGTGTACTGATTGTAATTCTGGTATGCCTACAACCATCTGTTTTAGATATGGAAATGCTTTATAATTAAGGTGAGCATACCTTCTATGCCATAACTCACTAGGATTGAGTTCATCATGTACAAGAGCTTGAGCATTCTTACCTAGGAGTTTATACAATATTCCTTCATGTATCCAAATAACTCTAACATATTCTATTTTTTAATCTTTAGACCATAAAATAACTTTTCCATCGATAAAGGCTATTCTATCTCCTTTGTCTTCCAAGCAAGAAATAGACACTAAATTATTTTTCAAACCAAGAACATATAAAACATTGTTAAGATGAACATCGTTACTTGATTCCATTTTGATAGAATCTTTTCCCAATCCTTTGACTTCATAAGAGTTGTTGTCAAGTTCTACTTTATGATAGGTTTCCTTTTCCTTCATGTTTCAGAGGTTTTCATGATCACTATTCATATGTCTTGAAACTCCACTATAGATCAGCCACATGTCATCTTAAAAAGATCCTGTAAGAGCTGAGTAGTAGAAGAAATATGTTTCTTCGTGCTTAAATTTCTTTGAAGGTTCTTCATCTTTGGCAGCAGACGCATGGTGTCTTTCCTTTCTCTTCTTTGATAGTTTAGGACAATCCCTTTTCTGGTGACCATAATCATGGAATCCATAATATTGTACCTTTGACATATCTCTCTTATGATTAAATTTCTTTCCTGAACCAAATATTTTCTTACCTCCATGTCTCTTGAACTTTCTTGCATAGGATTGAGCACCCTCTTCCTTTTGAGTTTGTCCTTGTCTCTTCCTGTGAGCAACAGGTCCAAAGTTCTTCAAGCATTGGAAACTCCTTCCTTGTGTTCATGCTTGCAGCAAATGCATCCCATGATCTAGAGAGACCATTAAGTGCAATATTCATAATTTCCTTTTATGAAATAAATTCTTCAATGGATTGTAGTTGATCTCTCAACCGATAAATCCTTACAAAGTGTGAGGCTAAAATACCATCCTTAGTCATCTTTGTGTCACAAAGCTCATTCTTCAGAATCATCACTTGTCCAATATTCCTTACTGCAAAGAGGTTAGTTAGGGCATCATACATCTTCTTGGATGAGTCAAGATTTGATATGTAGGGTATCAAGTGATCTTTTATAGAGTCCACAATGATACTCATATCATTGATTTCATTGTCCTTGAACTTCTCCATTGCTACAACGTTCTGAGGTTCATTTTATTTTCCTGCTTCAAAATGTGGTTTCATGATCTTTCCCTTCACGATATCTAGAACCTTGTTCTTGGAAAGGATGAGATCAATCCTTGTCTTCCATGCTTTGAAGTTTGAAGCTCCTTCTAGCTTGTTTTCTGTCTTCATAGAGTAAGTCATGACTGCCTTTGACTTTGAATTTGACCAAACAAAATTTGAATTTGACCAGTTAAATGTTGACTTTGACCCAAAAATTCAACCTTGATTTTTTTTCTTTCTAAGAGGACCAAGAGGTGCGCTAGGCTAAGGCGCACTAGAATGTCCAGAAATTATTCCAAATTTCTCAATTGAAGTGCCCAGAAGGTTAGGTTAGGGTTTGTTGCAGTTGCACAATTAGAAACCCTAGTTGCAACTGCAACTGGTACCACAATGAGCTTAACAAAGAACTTCCACGCTACCTTCTAGCGGTTAGAAGATCCTGAATGTGGTCTGGTCCCATAACCTGTTAAGATGTGCTCGTTTAACCATAGAAAATATCTCAATATTGTCACCCAACCATAGGCATGCAACCACCCCCAGGAACCGTAACCTTGACAGATAGAATAATTCTGGAAGTAGTACCAGACCCAATAGATAATCAAGAGATAGTGTATCTCTCTCTCCAAGAATAGTGCACCAAGCAGAAATTCCACAAACCAGAAACCAAGACCAAAATCTAGCTACAGTAGCTACAACTAGACTCCTTCTCTAGACTTGCGCACTACTTGAATTGAGAGTGAGTGTGTCCAAATGAACTCAATCACCCTCTTATTTATAGTGCTCTTTGTCACCTGTTTAGGTCGACTTCTCCCTCTAGAGGCTATTACTTTAATATTAATTTTTTTATTGAGCCTACTTGTCTTCCAGGGTTTCTACACATTTGTTTAGGATTTATCTAGCTTCCAGAATATTCTAATCTAGTCAGAGGTTACACATGGAGGTTGATACCTTCCACAACTACCATAAAATCAATAGGTTGGTCTTCCTTTACATAACTCATATGGAGTCTTATCACTATTACTTCTAATCAATCCTTTGTTCAATATATGAACAGTGGTATGCACTGCTTGTCCTCAAAATAAATCACTTAACTTGGAGTCATTCAACATGGTTCTGACCATTTCTTGTATAGTTTTTTTTTTCCTTTCAACAACTCTATTTTGCTGAGGTGTTCTAACTGTTGAGAATTGCATTTTTATTCCCTGTTATTCACAGAAATCCTTGAATTCATTTGAAGTAAACTCACATCCATTATCTAATCTTAAGCATTTGATTTTCAAATCAGTTTCATTTTCAACCAGTTCCTTGAATATCCTAAAACATTCGAAATCTTCTAATTTTTTCTTGAGGAAGCAAACCCAAGTCATTCTGGTGTAGTCATTAATGAGTAGCATGAAGTATTTTTCACAATCCAGTTCTTTTGTTCTTGTGGGCCCACATAAATCAGTTTGTACAATCTCCAATGGTTTTGTGGTAGAGTATTCCTTTGTCTTGAATTCAACTATTGTTTGTTTTCCATGTTGACAGTGCTTGCACATAATATTCATTGGCTTTGTAATTTCTGGAATTTCTCTTATAGGTTGCTTCTTGTTGATATTCAAAAGATTATCAAAGTGTATATGGCCCATTCTCCTATGCCAAAGCCAACTTTCATCTTCTTTTCCCAAACAACATCTTTCTTCTTCGATCTCATTCAAGATGTATATGTTGTTTGGAGTCCTTGTCATTGTTGCCACTAGGCTACCCGATCCTTCTTTCCTTATTTCACATTATTTTGAATTGAATATATTTGTGTGTCCTTGATCACACATTTGGCTCACACTTAGCAAATTATGCTTCATATTTTCAACAAGTAGGACATTTTCTTCCACAACATCTTTGTTTCCAATATTGATTGTGGATTTTCCTATAATTTTGGTTGAGTTATCATTGCCAAACGTGACATACCCCTCTTTTTATTTATTTAATGTTACAAATATGTTTTTTTCCCCAGTCATATGATTTGAGCACCCACTGTCAATTTACCAATGGCTTCTTCTATTTTGGGCTTGTAAGGAAAACCCACATTCCTCAACCTTCAAATCTTCTTGCTTCCTTTTACAATTTCTATGTTGTTCCCCTATGTGATTGAAAGAAACATTCCTAGTTTCCTTGAAGAAACTATTAAATCATTTCTACCATTTCTGACTATGTGTCCAAAATTGTTAAATTTGTAGCATTCAATTTCATAACCGAGAGCACCAAAACTATTACAATTTCTATAAAACATCTCACAAGACTTTATGGGATAATTTCCTTCATAATGGTTCTTGGGATTTTCATATCTACTTATGTTCCAGGTGTTTCTACCCTTTCCATAGGTTCTACAATTTATGGCTTTATTCCCAAAATTGTTGCAAGAATAACACTAGCCAAGAAAAATATTTTGATACTTGGTGTGGGTGGTCTTCTAGTTGGTGTTGTTCTTTTGAAAGCATGATATTATTATTGGTTCTTCTTCATTGCTAGTTTTTGATTCCATGTTCCTATGAAAGAAAGATCTTCTTCTTGATTCTTCTTTATTTTTGGTTTTTGTATGTGCTCCTTTAGAGGCTTGCATTCTTCTTTCTTGATGGAACCCTTGATAGTATCTGCATAACTTCTTTGCTCTGCTTCATTTCCTATCAACATATATCTTGAACCCTCATCATTATTATTTTGTTTGTATCCAAGTCCAGACTTGTCATAGAATGGTTTTTTATTGCAGATGATTTCATCCAATATTTTGGTGCTATTGCCAAAATTTAGTTGGATGTCCTTATTATGTAGTTCCTTTCGTAGTGAGACTATTTCAGGTTCCATATTCTCTGCTATTTTCTTCTTTTCTTCCATTTTTCTCTTGAGTGTTTCTTCAATCACTTTGGCTTCTTCCAACTGAATCCTTAGAACTATGATAGTTTGTTTGGATTCTTCAGAATTTTTTCTAGGCTTTTGAAATCCTTCCTTCAGTTTACTTAACTCTTCTTTGAGAGACTTGTTTTTCTTCCTTGCTATTCTTAGATCACTTAAGGAACTGATCAATTATGCCTCAAGATTCACTTCTCCTTCTTCTTCATATTCTCCTTCATTGTTTTCAGTAGTTGCCTCTTAAGTCTCTAATTCCAAGAAGAGTACTCTTCTTGAGTCACTATAACTATCAACAACTTCATCAGATGAGGAACTATCATGTTTTGAATAGTAAATTTTCTTTTTCAAAAATCTTCCTTTATTTCTTTCCTTGTCTCTTTTATGATATTTCTTTTCTTTCTTAATAATTTTTTCTTCATCAATATATGAATCCCTTGCATAAGGACATTTATAATTAAAATGACCAACTTTACCATAATTAAAGAATTTGAAAGGAAGCTTACCTTTGTACTTTTCGGTTCCTCTTTTCATTTTTCTCATAAATTTGACATCTTCTTCATTTCTGAATCATCACTATTGCTAGAGCAAGTGTTGGCATAGGAGCAAACCCAGGGTTCAATGCTCAAGAGCACACCAAAAAATCCCTAACTACCGGCCCTTTCAGCAATGCCTGTGAAGAAGATGAAGTCTCACCCGAGGTAGAGGCAGGGGTGGTTGCAAGACTCAGGTGTCTGCAACCTTAGCTGGGACACAAATCTATGATTCTATTACTTACAGAGCACTTAGAAAAAATTATTCTTCAATATTTAATCCTTACCTTAATTCGCAGTTAGCACAGAGAATCGCAGTATGTACTAGATCTAAATTAATTCAATACTTAGAAACAACAATACAGACCAGATCTGGTAGATCAAGCACTTAACAACCTCATATACATCAAATCTATCATCCATACACATCTAATAAGAACAAAGAATAATTAAATCTATCTAAACATGTCATAGCACTTAGCAAGAGAAGGAAAACACATTAAAGTAACAACACAAAGCATGACACACAGATTTACGTGGTTCACCCCCTCCCTGGGGCTACATCCACCAACTCTTCTTATTTATTATCGCTGGCCAATCGGTTACAATCATAGAGACTCAAAACCTACTCTGCGCAGGATAGGATATCTGCGCAGCTCGCTAGATCCTCCTTCCCCGAGTAGCTCTAAGCACAATGCCTTCTTACAATCCATGCACTTAGCACTTACAATGATTTCACTTAGCTCTGCAAGGCCTCATATAGTATGCACAAAGAATGTTACAATTCCTACTTGCACTTAGAAAGTACTACCTCTTTCATCACCTAGATGTCTATTTATATATTACAAAAGTGGGCCTAAGCATGGGTAAACCCACGGGCCGACATCCCAATCCCATTACATTATCCCCCAAAACCCAAAAAGGACCCAAAGTAGGCCTATCTTCCATGATCTCCACTTCGCCTTGTGCTTCCTCTTCGACATGTTGTCGATGTCCCAAAAATGGTCGAATATGAGCAAGTGTTCTCCAAAACTTGGTCAAGGGCCAACAGGCCCCCAACACTCACTTGTGACTTGTCCCGAGTCACTTAGGTCTATTCAATTCTACCTCAAATGCCTCGAGCTTGGCTCGAGATGCTTCGACCTGCTATCTTGCGACTGCTTCTTGCTCAGTGAATTCTTTGATAAGTGTATCATTCACCAACCCTTATAGGCATTGTTTTTCTGAATTCACGACCTCCTCTAGTTATGTTCCTTGGCTCTCAACTTCTGTAAAGAATTGACATGCCTTATCCTTCATAGGTTGAAGTTGTTGGGTAACTTCCATTACCTTACTCTGGATCATATGTATCTTCTGTTGTGCAGTGCACTGCTCATTTGATCGTTTCATTCTTTCTACGGGTGATAGGGCATTCAACTGTACCTATATCTTTTCAGCCTCGAACTTCGCCTCCCGGAGCTGTGACTCCAATTTATTCACTTCTGGATTTTCTGCCATATTTTCATATGTCTGGGCGCTCTTGTTACTCAACTGCTTGCACTCAAAGGCAAGAGATTTTAATTGATCAACAATGCTATGGGTAGTTGCTTCTCGTTGGTCTCTGATCTCTTGTGGGGTCTCAGGTAGTGCGTGAAGCTCTAAATATGTGATACGCTGCTGGAGCTTCTGGATGATTTCTTCTAGCTGTGCCACCTGTTGTGGGACTTGTTCTATATTATGCACTTTAATGAATGTCACAGAGCGAAGCGCTCTGTTGACTGCTTCCTTTACTTCCAGTTGCTCTATAAGCAACTGTTCTTTTCCTTGCTGTAACTGCGCTTTTTCTTCCTCAAACTTAGCTTGGAGAGAAAGATTTTCTTTCTTTGCAGAACTGCATTTTTCGACAAGTACTCCCTGTACTTGTGTCAAAGCCTGGGTGGCTTTCTCTGCTTTCTCTTCTTCTCCTCGAAGTTGGGCCTCAACTATATTGACAATTCGACGGAGTAGGACTGGTTCATCTCCCACTTCAGTTGTTCCTTTTGGCAGAGGTGCAATGGAGACTACGCGGCTAGATCAAAGTGCCTACTACACTCCTTGGAGCTCAACTTCTATTCTGTTATACATTGTCTTCTGATTCACTTCCTGCTTTTCTAGTATCTCTTCTACAGTTTCATTCATGGCTGCAATGAGGAAGCTGAAGTCATTTGGATTGAGCATGGTCTACAGTTTAGTTATGGGTGCTTTCGACTTCTTCCTAGAGGGTGACTTCGGCGATGACCCTTTTCTCTTCTTTATGACTTCGACTTCATCTCCTGGTCTCTGTTTGACTTCTTCTAAGTCTTTTCCATCACCTCCTTGATCTAGTGTAATGGAAGCCGTCTTTATAGATCTGTTGTCTACATCTTGGATTTCCTCAACCTTCTTTGTCTTCTTTGTCTTCTTTGTCTTACTGGGCCCAGGTGTATTGTGCGCAGCTCCTGGGCTGTCAATGTCTGAAATGTCTGTGGGATCTGCTGAAACAAGGAGGTCCACCGACCATTCCTTGGTGATCTCTTCTATGTCTTCTTTTGTCAGCTTGTAATACGACTGAAGTTATTCCTGGTGCTCATCAATACGTGGTGTTAGGTATATAAAGTGACGGTCCACGCTGAACTTCATCAGAGGTCGGAACCTCTATAAAGTGTTCAGGGTTATGCGAGGTTCTCCCCCTATGGATACTTTCATCTGGCTATAATACGTGTGGATGACGACATTCAATTGCCATTGCTTGTTCATGTCGTTCGAGTACCACAGTGTACTGAAATTCATGGCCAATGGCTCAAAGGGTTCAATGTTTGGGAAGGTTGCGCCTTTCGGTAGCTCCCATGCAAAAAAAGAGATCAATATCAAAATCCAGTTGAAATGGAATTCATGCCCCTAATCCTAGGATTCTCTGCAGTCAATCTCTAGTTGGTTCACTAGGTACTTCACCCAGTTCATCTGTAGTCCTTCTGTGCACTTCCTTGCGAGGTCTACTACAAAGCCAGATACTTGCATGGGTCGATTCTTACGTACCAAATTCCCTACGATTAGTTGAAAGGCGAGGCGCACTGCGCCACTTTCAATATAAGCTACCTTGTAGCCTCACGCACCCTTCTCAAAATTTCCATAAGCTTCTTTAATCTTCTGAAAAAGAGCGCGGTCCATGGTCTTTCCAGGATAGTAATCGTGTGGATCAGGGCCCTGCATGCTAAGCCCGGTGATCCGATTGATCAGCGCCGGATCAACGGTTATGCGACTGTTAAGAACCAAACGACAATATAGCATAGAAAAACCTCAGGAAAAGTACTCAACGCCTTGAAAAAGAGATAATTTCATATAATAAGCCTCTTCGAGGGGGAAACCTCCTTTTACCCCACTTAAATGTTCAAGTACAAGATGATTCAAAATGAAAATGT